>QEPC01008309.1:3548643-3587931 GCA_003113815.1 Sphenodon punctatus | reverse complement strand
GTGTGTGTGTGTGTGTGTGTGTGTGTGTGTGTGTGTGTGTGTGTGTGTGCCCGGGCGTGTGGCCGTGCATTGTGCCCCGCTGCGGAACCGCTGTGTGAGCTGGCTGTCAGCCTGTTCTCGCTCTTACCCCCTCCCTTCCCGTTTCCCTTGTGTGGGCGTTCCCTTTTGTGCCTTGTGGCTTCGTTTGCCCTCCGGCAGCCATGTCTGTGTCCCGCCCCTGCCCGGTGCCTTGTGGGGGTTTAGCGCCCGCCGGGGGTTCGGCTGCATGTCTGTTGTGCTGCCACGTCCCGTGATGGTGCGGCCCGGTTCCGGCCCATGGTCCCTTTCCCGGCACGTCTGTTTGGGTCGTTTTCCAACCCCCGGGCATGGTTGCGCTGTTCGCTCCCCCTGCTGGTTTGCTGTGGTGAACCGGCCGCCCGTAATGTCTGAAAGTACCCACAGTGACCACAGGTGGGTATTCACCGTGGTTCACTGTGATCTCGTAACGTCTGAAAACACCCACAAACACAGCCAAAACACATAAAACGAACAGCCACCGATTCAAACACACACTAATTTGCCACACAGCTCCACATGCACGCGAGTTTCTGGTTTCTGGTGCGATTACGGCTTCCTGTGCTGTCATGAGATTTTTTCGGCCAAACGGCCAAACACGAACATGGCAAACCACCCAAACGCACTAACCCGAACGCACGAACCGAACACAGCCGAACCAAATGGCCAAACCCGAACCACGATCTGTTCACCCATCCCTAAGTAGGAGGGGAATGTTTTGGGGGAAGATGAGGAGATGGGTCTTTGCCATATTAAGTTTGAGTTGGCAGCAAGACATCCAAGCAGAGATGTCAGCGATACAAGACTGGGTGGAGGAGAATGGCTAAGGAGTGGAGAGAGAGAGAGAAAGAGTTGTGTGTCATCAGCATACAGGTGATACTGGAATCTGTGAGGTTCAATGAGTTTACCCAGAGTAAAGGGAAAAAAGAAGAGGGCCTCGGACAGAGCCTTGCAGAACTCCCACAGAGTGGGTAAGCAACAGAGAAGAGGGACCAGCAAGTGAAACACTGAAGGAGCAGTTTGAGAGATATTAGGAGAATCCGTCAAAAACAGAATCCCGGAAACCAAGGATAGCAAATCCAGGAGGCAGTCATAATCGACAGTATCAAAGGCAGATGAGAGACAGAGGATGATAAGAATGGAGTAGAGGCCCGTAGACTTAGTTAAGAGAAGGTCATTGGTGACTGTAGCAAGGGCAGTCTCAGTCGAGTACAGAGGGCAGAAGTACAATTGAAGCAAGGGAGGAAGTAGAAGAGAGGAAATCAAAACAGGCTTGAAGCCTTGAGATGGCAATTTTATTTTTTCCCCTAGCACCTGATCTGCAGGAGCTAATGCTGATTTTTCCCTTTTTGATTGTTTATTTCTCAAAGCTTTGCATTTTTCTCACTATAGTATACCACAATTATTGGGTAGTTTTTTGTTTTGCATACACTGGTTTTTTTCTTCGTTTATTATGTGTGTAACGGGGGGGGGAGGGTGCCCCGCAGGGCCACATAGGGTGCTGGGGTGTCTCTTAGGGGAATTAGCTCTCCCCCTGCTACGCCCTGTCAGCCTTGAGCTAGGCTAAACCCCCTCCTTCCAGGCAGGGGGTACCCTCTCAGCACACACCACGCACAGTCCAAAAGGTCTTTAAGTTCTCAGTCCTTTATTGGGACACCACCTGGATTCAGTGTACCTGGGGCTGCTGGCTCATCCGCCTTCACCCTGCAGGCCCAGGTCCATCACTCCAGACTTCAGGAGCAACACAGTAGCAACCCAACCACAAGTCCCCATAGTCCATTCGGCAAGGCCTCCAAGGCCCCAGACTCTAAGCCTTCCCCCAGGCAAGAGGCTCCCTCCTGGGCATAGCCTCTCCACAATACCTAGGTCCTGCTGGTTCTCCAGTCTTTCAGCACCCTGGAGAGCATAGACCAGGCAGGCTTTCAGGGAGATGTTGCTCCTTGATCTCCCTGATAGAGGCTGAGTTCGCCACTCAGCCTTCCTCTCTTATATATTAGCAGAGTGGGCATGACCGGGCTTCCTCACTCCAGCCTTAAAGGGCCAGTAACCTACCCACTCCGTTACAAGGGGTATTCAGCCTGTTACCCCACAGGCTGATCCCCAGCTCTGGGGATGGCCCTGCCAAACCCCTAGGCAGGTTTAGCCCTCCAGCTGACCCCCGCAACCCCTGCTTAAAGGGGTAGCAGCCCCCCTGGACTGCTCCTTCCTACAGTGTGCTATTCCATTGATCATGTAAGTGTGAAAATTTAATTCTGTCCCCACCTCCTGATGGCCCCGCCCACTGCCTTGCCAACATAAAAGTCCACCAGCTGAAACTGCAAGGAGGTTCCGCTGCCAAACAGCAAATGGATGGGGAGCAGCTTCCCAACCAGCAGTGAAAACTCCAGTCACAGCTTCTCCTGGGCTGGGATTTGTACTGTGAGAGAAGTAGACAAATGCTCCGAGAACATGCAGTGAGAAGAGTCTTACCTAGATATTATATATGGGATTTTCCTCTTGACAGTCGTGTATATGGTCTTAACAGCATTAGAGAGACCAAGGCCCCTGACTTTGATTGCTTGGCTGAAGATTTATTTGGTGGGAGAGCAGCACAGAACATAGTCTGGCACAGTATGATTCTCCCAATTCAAAATACGAGATTAGAAAACTGCATTTGGCATTTGCTTAAAAAATTATTTTTTAAAAAAATACCACAGAGAAAAGGAATGAGTTAGATTCTAGAGATAAAATGGATGAGCTACAGGAAGAGGCTGAAAAGAATATAATCTATACAGTTTATAGGATAAGATGCTAAGAGAAGATTTAATTCACGTGCATGAAATCTTAAACAGTGTCACCCATGTCAGCTCCAGTTACTATTTTCAGCTCAGTACAGATGGTACAGAATAAGGGGGTATAAATGGAAATTAAGGGAAAGAAACATATTGAGTAGAAAAACAAATACTCAATTAATTCAAGAAAAATTAGATGGTATCTCGAGGGAATGGAATATTAAAGTGGAAATAAATTCTGACGAGCTGAGTAACCTATGTTTATTTTTCACCCCAAATTTTTATGTTTCTAATGTCCTCAAGATGTATCAGGAATGTATCCAATGCAAATACTCTGTGCTCTATACAAACAATTCACCACTGAAGTCATGAAGGCTAAACATAACTTAGGGTGTGATCCATTCAAGTCAATGGCTCAGTGTCTATTGACCTTAAAGGCGGAGGAGAGTGCCTTGAGGGTGAGAGCTGAGGACTTATGTCATAACAAATAGTTGTGTTGATGAATTTAAACTCCTTCCATTTGTAATTTTTCTATTAGCATAATATGACTTCTTTGATAGTATTTGCTACTTTAAAATATGTGTCTGTTATATCATAGGAATATTGTATTTTGCCTTGGAGCAGAGGATACTTTTATAGAGGTTCCTTCCATCCCTATATTTCTATTATCCTTTAATATGATCCAAACTATTTAAAAATAATAATTCTGCACACTATAGAAGTGATGTAAATGCCTGCACAAGCTGGACTTTACAGACTGACTCTGGCAAATAGAGGAGAGTTTGAGAACTTTGTTTAAAGTCCAATATGTAGTCTTTTCCATTGGGGTAGTGTTATGATGTCACAGCACTATACAACGGGATGGGAAACTGGAAAAGAAAAGCGGGTTAACACCATGCACCATGTTGTTCCATCACTCCCCTTTCTGGCATAGCCCTTTGACATGACATGGCACACCAGAAGTGACAGGGCCAGTCAGTCTGACCCAACAGAAACCAAAGTGTGTTGGTGGATGAAAAAAACACCCGATGTAGATCTGACGTTTTCTGTTGGTTTTGGGGTGAATTGTAAGAGTCTAGCTTCTTAGTAAGATTCAGTAAAGACTATGTGAGTTGTCTGTCTGCTTGGATGGGTCACCTGCTGCTGTTTCAGTTTTCTTATCTGGATCACTCTTTGAATTAGATTTCAGCTGGGCATAATCTCATTTAAGAATTAGATTATTCACTTTCTACAAAAAAGCTCCAAAATGTGTTCAGCATGTGCAGTTTTTGTAAACATTCCTACTAGAAAAATAGTTTAGAAAGCAAACAGGAAGTGACTTCCCAAAGGGGACTTTAATCATTAACCTCCTGGCCCTGGCAAGCATCCACTATCTTCTTGGCACTGGCTTTATTATGGTCTAGAGGAAATGAATCCTCCTCTAGCTTACAACCTGCTTTCTTGATTTCCTGTCAGCACAGTGAACAGCCCCCCAGGTGAGCGTTCATATCTCCTACATCAGCAGTCTGGAGTAAGTTCTGGGTTTTAGTAGTCTCATAGCCCAACAAGATATTGGAAGCAAGAGTGATGGGGCAAGCTAACCTTAAAGGCCTAGTGATGACTCCATCACAGAGACCAGTACAGTTTAAATAACAGCATTTCCATGTATGTGAAAACTCCCAAGGAGAGAAATTTGCTCTGTGTTCACTAAAGATATGTTTTAAAAACATCTTCTTCTAGTGACCTGGCAACACCATATAATGAGTCATAATTTTCACTAGACCTTTTTTGTGCAGTTTTATTGAAGTCAAATCATCAGGTGGGGCTGATGGATCAACAAAATTCAGGGTTAGTGGAACCCCAGTGAAATTAATGGCTTGTCAGAGAAGCCTTTTGAGGATCAGGTCACAAGTCAAGTGATAGCGAGGGTCTCCTTCCTATTGGTCAAGGAAATATCATCCTTGTAAGTTAGTCTTCTCCCCTTATTTAAAGATCATCAAAATAGGGACTGGTCACTCTTCTCTTTTGTCCAGGCATTTGAAATCTGGGTAGCTGATTTGAAACAACAGTTTCAAAAAACGTTAAAGGTAGAACCACTTTTTTTAAAAAAAACTTTCCTTTAAAAAAAAATTCACAAAATACATTTTACCCTAACTTAAACTTCAAAAAAACATAAAAATTAATTACAATTAAAATTCAAAAAACATTTAACATACATTACAACAAAAATTAAATGCCAAAAAGCATGTAAATTTACACTTTTTAATCTATTTTACATAATGTACCATTGACATTAACACACCATATGTACTTAATTTATTACCATACATGCTTACTCTTATTATTTATCACTAACTAAACTATGACATTATTTCTTTACAGGTCATTTATTTATCATAATTCGCCTACAAAACTTTTCCCACAATGCCTTAACTCTGCCCTTTTATATAGAATTGCATTGTATAAGTCATTTAATTGTATAAAGTTGTATAAACTTTCATTGTAAGAATTTCATTGTATAAAGTTTATAAAATTTCTGTTCATGTAAAGGACAAAGTTAAGGCATTCTTGAAAAACATTTGTAGGTGACTTATGATAATAAATAATTGATCTGTAAAGAAATGTATTTTGTGAAATATTTTTGAAGAGGAAAGGTTTTTTTTTTTTTTTTTTAAATGGTTCTGTCTTTAATGTTTTTTGAAACCATTAGGTTTTTTGTTTTAGATAATTCAAATACATCTGAAGCAAGAAGCCTGCTAGAGAGTCAGTTGGGCCATTAGATGGCCAGGAGCCAAAAGGGGTGCTCAGGGATGACAATATTGCAAAGAAGCTGAATGAATTATTTGCTTTAGTCTTCACTGCACAGGACTGGAGAGAAACCCACACCAGAGCTAGTCATTGTAGATGGTGAATCGAAAGAACTGTCACAAATTAACGTGACTCAGGAAGAGGTTCTAGAACAAAATGACAAATTTAATAGTAAAAAATCTCTAGGACCTGACGGTGTTCACCCCAGAGTTCTTAAGGAACTCAAATATGAAATTGTGAACCTACTAAGGATAATTTTTAGGGATGTGTGAACAGAACCAGGTTCTAATGTTTGGCTGTTCGGTAGTTTGGGTCAAAATTTGAGTTCAGATTTGGTTTTTGTTAGGTTGGGGTCAGTTTAGTCTTTAGTTCAGTGCAATTGGGAACTGAAAATGACATTTGGTTTTTGAAATAAAGGGAAAAAATTGAAAAACATATTTCCAGCTATAACATTTTTGTTTCTTATTCAATATTGATGAAAGTTGGAGAAATTGTATCCCTGATAGAGGGCACTTTGTGTACCAAAATTTGGAATGATTGAATAAAGGTAACCGATTTCAGAAGCAATTGATGTTGTTATTTTAGGAAAAGCTCCATGCACTTTCATGGCTACAACTTCTTTATTTTGCATCCAATGTTCATGAAACTTGTACATGTTATGTCTCTCCATGTGCGTAATACTTCTGCCAATTTTAGGAAAGAGTGGATAAAGGTTCCCAAGGGTATAAGACATTAACCTGAAAATACATTTACAGCTATAACATTTTGATATTCCATTCTGTTTACAGGATATTTAGCAAGAATGTATCAAATACCTTTTCTGACATTTCAGCAAAGGTACAGGAGTTTTTGATAAAAGGACCCAATTATATAAGCAATTGATGTTGTCCCTGTGAAGATCATTATTCAGATGAATATCAGCATATTCAGTGCCAACCCTACAGAGGGAGGCACCCTGTAGGGTTGAAGCGGCAGCAGATTTTACCATGCTGCGATTCCATTCCACCATTTCGGAATTGCCCACGCCACACCGCGGCTTTTCTGCCAACATTCTGATAATTACGTTGGCATTCTGCAAATTCAAAAACAATCAGGAAAATTGCTGAATTGTCAGAAACTGTGGGAAAACCGCTGTTCCGCTATTTCGTGGTGCTGGCAGAATGGCGGAAGTAGCAAAAATTGCATGTTTTTGCTGTTTGTGAAGGCTATGGAAGTAGCAGAATGAAATTAGCAGAACTGCGGAAGTAGCGGAATGAAACTAGCGGAGTGAAAGCCTCTGCCATAATGTACCATTAATTGCGGAAACGCTGTTTCCAGCGGAAATAGCTACTGCTGTGACTTTCTACTACAGCCCTAGCACCCTGCATGGCAGGGGGAGAGAGACTGTAAGAGGAAGGATGTGGAGCAACCCCAAAGACTGACAGACACATTCAATGGCCAAACACATTACTGCAAGCTTCTAGCTTTACAGGACCAATTGGTAGTGGCTTCGAGGTGGGCATAGGGAGCAGCCCTGAGGCGGGCATAAGCAACATAACTGGGACTTCTGAGATATCATCCCAGCAGTCAGGAGTAAACACATCCAGGCTGGCCAATTATCATCACAATCACATCCTGCAGCACTGAGACAGAGGACATAATAGAATTTCTATTGACTCTTTCCTAAACAGATGCTTCTGACTTCCCATAAACAAGTGGGGGAGAGATATTGGGATGGTCCCAGCACATAATGAGGATATTTGGTTGACATTTCTGTTGGCTAATTCGCATCACAAACCGATTTTATACCACAGTGACATGAGAGAATCCCAGGCATAGACCCCTTCTCTACATATGTTGTACAGGCATATAAAATTGGGATCCTTTATAAAATCTTTCTGTTATTTGGCAGAGATGGTCATGAAAGTGTTAGATATAGCCATGCCAAATTTCATGTACACTGGTTAGACTACAAAGATGTTATAGTCAGACATACATATATATGTAAATTGCTTATACCACCAAGACCCTTTTTCCAATCCTTCTGAAATTTGGCAAAGATAGTAAATATGGGAAGGGGTATAAATCAGACAAGTCTCACCTACATTAGATGTGAGACAAAGACGTTACAGCTAAGAATGTATATGTAGAATATTGCAAAATACAATAATTCAACTGCTATGTTGCTAAGATAAAGTATGCCTTTATCCAATCATTTTGAAATTTGGTACACATAATGCTTTCTATTGGAGGTATAGGCACACCAATGTTCAGTCACATAGCGTAAAAAACAAAAACGTTACAGCCAATAATGTGTTTTCCATTGAAACCAATTCAATTCCAAACTCACCAAACACATCCAAACCGAATGTTCGAATTCGAGTTCAGTTCACACGTTCAGTTTGGTCGACCAAACTTTTCAAGTTCGGTCCGAACTCCGAACTTCCAAACCGCGTTCACCCATCCCTAGTAATTTTTAACCTATCGCTGAAATCTGCCACAGTACCTGAGGACTGGAGGGTAAGAAATGTAATGGTGATCTTTAAAGAGGGTTCCAGAGGTGATCCTGGTAACTACAGACTGGTGAGCCTCACATCAGGACCGGGCAAACTGGTGGAGATGATTGTCAAGAACAGAATTTACTGGGCATAATGATAAACATGGCATAATGGGGAAAGGTCAACATGGATTTAGCAAAGGGAAGTTGTGCCTCAGTAACCCACTGGAATTTTTTGAGGGAGTAAATAAGCATGTGGATAAGGGTCAGACAGCTGATATAGTGCATCTGGATTTTCAGAAGGCATTTGATAAAGTTCTTAATGAGAGACTCTTGAGGATGCTAAATAGTCATGGGATAAGAGGCTGTGTCCTATCGTGGATCGGTATCTGGTTAAAGGCTAGGAAACAAAGGGTAGGACTAAATAGTGAGTTTTTACAATGGAGAGAAGTAAATAGTGGAGTGTCACAGGCCCCTGTATTATGGCTGGTGTTGTTTAATAGCTTCATCAATTATGTGGAAAAAGGAGTAAAGAGTGAAGTGATCAACTTTCCAGTTGACACAAAGTTACTCAAGGTAGTTAAAACACAAACAGACTGAAGAATTGCAAGAGGATCTTGTGAGACTAGGTGATTGGGCATCTAAATGGCAGATGGAATTTAATGTGGACAAATGCAAAGTGATGCACATAGGGAATAATAATCCAAACTTTATGTACACAATGAGTTCTAAATTAGGAGTAACCACTCATGAAAACGACCTTTTGAGTCATTGTGGACAATACATTGAAGTCCTCAGCTCAATGGACAACGGTGATGATCAAAAAAGCAAATAGAACATTAGGAATTATTCCAAAAGAGATAGAGAACAAAACAGAAAATATCATAATGCTCCTATATAAATTGATAGTGTGACTGCACCTTGAGTACTGTGTGAAATTCTGGTCAACCCATCTAAAAAAATATATAGTTGAACTTGAAAAGGTGCAGAGAAGGGCAACAACAATGATCAAGGGTTTTGAAAGACTCTCGTATGAAGAGAGGCTTGATAGGTTAGGACTCTCCAGCTTAGAGAAGAGAGGACTGAGAGGGGTTATGATAGAGGTTTTATAAAATCTTCAATGGAGTGGAAAGAATAGATAGAGAATGTTTATGTACCCTCTCAAGTAGTACTAGAACTAGGGGACACTCCATGAAACCAACAGTAGCAGATTTAAAAGAAATAAAACAAAGTATTTTTTCACTCAACCCTCAGTTAAATTGTGAAATTTGTTGTCAGAAGAGGTTGTCAGGGTCATTGCTATAGCTCTGTTAAAATAAAGTTTCAGATATGTTCATTGAGACTATTCTAAGTGGACCTATGTCCATTAATGACAATTAGCTATTCCTTTAGAGAGCCTTTGCTCAGAGAAGGACTATAGGGTCATGGCACAGACTGGAACCCAGGACCATAAGAACTGCAGTCTGAAGTGTAACTGATCGACCAAGGAGAACGACCTACTAAGTGCACAAATGTCATGCTGACCTTGTGGTTAAGGTTCTACCCTCGGATTTGGCTGGTCCAGATTTAAATCTTGACTCCCCTGTGAAGACTCTTTGAGGCTTGGTGTGGCTTATCTGTAAATGGGGGAGTAAAAGCCTGGCTCTGTTTCTGAGGAGGTGACTGCAATGATTTATTTTGGACAAAGAATCAGCTTTTATATTTGGCAGCAAAGATAGTGTCCTAAAATCACTACCTGGGCTTTTTCTGTACCAGCATAGACTAGAACCCACAACAATAAGGATTGTACCCCAACACCTAACCATTCAGCCATGGGAAGGATCTTGCTTTATAAACAACTATTTAACTAATGGCACATGTCAATGTGCTTCTCTGGGAGCCAAATACAGGTGTTACTTGTCTGTGTTTCAGCCAAAATCACATATGAGGTATAAGATGGCCTTGTGGTTAAGGTGCTATCCTTGGGTACAGAAGATCCAGGTCTGAAAGCTGGTTTCTTTGTGTAGAACGTCAGGGCTCAGAATAATCAGTTGGTGCTGTTCACCTGTAAATAGGAGATGAAGACCTTGGCTGTTGTTCCCATGAGGTAATAGCAATGTAGTCTTTTTAGCAAGGAACCAGCTCTTATCCCCGCTCTTATCCCAGCCAGCTTGTCACCTCCCCCACCCAGAAGTAGCCGGGCTATAAAGCCCAGCGGGCAGCGGCTCCTGCTATAACTGCTTGCCTGCCTGCCTGCTTGCCTGTGCCATGCCGACTCCACCTGCGACTGGTGAGGAGGGGGTCAACTGTTGCCGCCACTGTTCCACTCCATTCCGCTTCCACCTGTGGGGTAAAAGACTCTTGTGAGTGCCGGGGGGTGGGAGGGAACGCAGAAACTGGTCGCGAGGACTGACTTGTCCCCTCCCCCACTGGGAAGTAGCCGGGGCTATAAAGTCCAGCGACCAGTGGCTCCCGCCGCAGGCCACAAGCCACAGGCACTTAGGGGCACTTTGGGGCTGCAGGGGAAGTTCTGGTGGGGTTTTATTGTTCAGGGCTAAAGAGGAAGGGTGGGGGTGTAGGAGGGGTGGTTAGAAGGAGGGGTGGGGCGGGTATCCCAGTGTCTGACCCTGGTGGAAGCAGGGGGAGTATTGGGAGGGTTCTTGGTGGTGGGGGGAGGGAGCCCGACCTCGGTGAGAAAGGGAAGTCGAGCAGGGGGGATATGTCCCTTACCGGCCCCTGGTGGCAGCAGGATGGATGGGGGGAGGTGGGGGGAGGCCACATGGTGAGCAGCCAGTTTGGGGGGCCAGGATATGGTGGACGGGGGGAGGGTGGTTCTTGAGCTAGGACGGTATGGTCCATGGGGTTGGATGGCTCGTGCCCCTAGGGGACATAGGTACCTGAGGGAGGTGCAGGTTGCCATCCCCCCACTGGGGGTGAAGGAGGAGCCAGGTCCAAGATCCACACGTGGGGGGCTGCTGTTGCTAAATGTGAGGTCCGTTGTTAACAAGGCCCCAATTGTCCGGGATATAATCTCGGATGGGGCCGTGGACCTCGTATGTATTATGGAGACCTGGCTGGACGAGTTGGCCGGTCCAACCTTGGCCAATCTCGTTCTGGCCAGGTATGCTGTGCAGCATCAGCCCCGCACGGATGGCCAGGGAGGTGGTGTAGCGATTATTTTTAGGGAGGACTGGCCTGTTAGGAGGTATCCAGTTCAGGAGATTGTAGGTAATGAGGCCCTTCATGTGGTGTTTGATTTGGCTGGGGGCAATCTAGGGGTGCTCCTGGTATACTGGGCCCCTTCCTGTCTGGCAGCATCCCTTGCCGCTATAGCAGAGCTGGCCTCGGAGGTGGTGCTGGGCTCCTCTAGGACCTTGGTTCTGGGGGACTTCAACATTGACATTGACGCTGACCTTGTGGGAGCGGAGAGAGAATTCATGGCCGCCATGGCAACCATTAATTTGTCCCAGGAGGTTATCTGCCCGACCCACATGGGGGGGCACACCCTCGAACTGATCTTCGACTCTGGCCTTGAGGCAGGGGGTCCAGTTGTGGGGGAAGTCAGGGCAGTGCCCTTGTCATGGATGGACCATTATCTCCTTCAGGCCAGTCTCTTAGCACACCCCCTCCAGAGGGGGAAGGGACCAGTTAGGATGGTCCACCTTCAGAGGTTGATGAAACCCCAGTGGTTCCAAGACGTCCTGAGGGAATTAACCTTGGACCTGGATGGTCACTCTGTCAATAATCTGGTCCAGCATTGGAACAGCTTGCTGGAGGAGGCCATTGACAGGGTGGCTCCAAGACGCCCTCTGCCTTGGTCTCATCACTGCAGGGCTCCTTGGTTTACCGAGGGTCTGTGGTGTATGAAATGAGTAGGCAGGAGGCTGGAGCGACGCTGGTGTCTGACTCGATCTGACTCCGACCAACTTCTCCATTGGGCCCATTTGTGGTCCTATGTTGAGGCTGTGAGGACAGCAAGGAATGACTTCCTTGCTGTCCTCATAGCGTCTGTGAAATCACGCCCAGCGGAGCTGTTTCAGGTGGTGTGGGGGCTGGTCAGTCTGGGCTCCCTCCGCCTGGACGGGGACTTGTCCCAGGCCTGCTGTGAGGAGTTTGTCATCTACTTCGCAGACAAGATCGCTCGGATTCAGAGCGACTATGATGCTGGATTAGGGGCAGTAGGGGGAGAGCATGAAGTGATGGAGGCCCCATCTGCTCCAGCGTTATGGGGGCAGTTTCAGGAAGTGATGCCGGCTGATGCGGTTGATCTCTTAGGGTCTGTGAGGGCCACCTGTTGCGAACTTGATCCATGCCCTTCCTGGTTGGTGAAAGCCTCCAGGGAGACATTGGGGACGGTACTGGTGAGGGTGGTGAATGTGTCCTTGCAGCAGGGGAGGTTGTTGCCCAGCCTCAAGGAGGCTGTGGTGCGTCCCCTGCTGAAGAAACCATCCTTGGACATGAACGCGCTCACCAGTTACTGACCTGTCTCTAACCTCCCCTTTTTAGGGAAGGTTATTTAGTGGGCGGTGGCAATCCAGCTCCAGGTGCATCTAGATAGCATCGGTTTCCTGGACCCTTTTCAGTCTGGGTTCCACCCTGGCTATGACACTGAGACAGCATTGGTGGCCTTGGTCGACGATCTCCGTCGGGAGATAGATGCAGGATGTTCAATATTTCTAATCCTGCTAGATCTCTCAGCCGCTTTTGACAATGTGCACCATGGGCTGCTGTTGAGATGGCTGCATGACCTGGGGGTCTGGATAGGAGTGTTCTTGAATGGTTCCATTCATTCCTCTTGGGGAGAAGCCAGCAGGTGGTGTTGGGGGATGAGACATCTTGCCCCTGAGCTTTATCGTGTGGCATTCCGCAGGGTTCCATTCTGTC
Organism: Sphenodon punctatus; assembly: GCA_003113815.1. NCBI lineage: Eukaryota > Metazoa > Chordata > Lepidosauria > Sphenodontia > Sphenodontidae > Sphenodon > Sphenodon punctatus. The sequence continues at coordinate 3,574,980 of QEPC01008309.1, read as the reverse complement.
TCCATTATTATTTAATGTATATATGCAGTCCTTGGGGGAGGTAGTGAGAGGGTTTGGGGTGCAATGTCACCAATATGCTGATGATACTCAGCTGTACCTCTCTTTTTCAACTGACCCAGACCCTGCCATCTCCTTGCTATCCCAATGTTTGGAGGTCGTGGCAGAATGGATGTAGCAGAGCAGACTGAAGCTCAACCCCGATAAGTTGGAGGTGATGTTGGTGGGGAGAGTGGGGGAGGCAGTGGCCCCCCTGATTGGGGGCATTCGCCCTCCTATAGCTCAACAGGTCCAGAGTCTGGGGGTGATATTGGATGTGGATCTCCGCCTAGAGTGACAGGTGGAGGCAGTCACGAAGGCTGCCCTCCGACAGTTGCATCTGGTACGGAGGCTGCATCCATACGTTTCCGGACAGGACCTGGCCTCCCTCATCCATGCCTTCATCACCTCGAGGCTGGACTACTGCCACGCGCTCTATGTGGGGCTTCCCTTGTTCCTGGTTCGGAGGCTGCAGTTAGTGCAGAATGCGGCGGCCCTGCTCCTTTCGGGATGGGTTGTCGGGAGCACATAACACCTGTGCTCTGGACTCTGCACTGGTTGCCGATAGCGTGCCGAGCCAGTTTCAAGGTTTTGGTGTTGATCTCTAAGACCCTTCATGGTCTGGGCCCCTCGTACCTCAGGGACCGCCTCGCCCTCCGTTCCCCAGAGCGGCTCCTTCTGTCTGCCAGGGGTGCCTTCTTGGAGATCCCCCACGTTAATCTGGGGGCCACAATGGAGAGGGCATTCTTGGTGGCTGGGCCACGCCTTTGGAACTACCTCCTGGAGGAAGCTCGCCTGGCCCCAAGCCTTTTGACATTCCAGTGAAGTTGTAAAACCTGGCTGTTCTCCCAGGCCTTTGAGGAGAGGGGGAGGGAGGGTTAGAGGGTTTTATCTCCCTTACCCTATTTATTGTCTTATTGTGATTTCCAGCCCTGTTTTAATACTTGAATATTTGTATTTTGGAATGTTTTAACTGTTTTTAGATGTATTTTATATATGATTTTTTATTGTAAGCCACCATAAACCTAGCAAACAACTATTTAACTAATGACACACATCAATGTGCTTCTCTGGAAGTCAAGTACAGGCATTAGCTATCTGTGAGTCAGTCAAAAGCATTTGTGAGGTACCAGCTGGTCTTGTGGATAAGGTGATACCTTTGGCTTCAGAAGATTCAGGTGCAAAGCCTGATTCCTCTGTAAAGGACATGGGGCTTTAGAATAGTCATTTGGTGTTGCTCACCTGTAAATTGGAGAGTAAGAGATTGACCCTCCTTCTCAGGAGGTAACAGCAATCAGGTCTTTTTAGCAAGGAATCATTTGACAGCAAATATAATGCACTAAACACTCTGCATGGGCTTCCCCTGCACCAACAGATACTACTAGAACCCAGAGAATCACAGCCCAAAGCCTAATCAGTCAACCAACATGAAGGACCTATTTAGAAAGACTAGCAAAAAGCTATTTAACTAAGGACATGTGTTGCTCGGGTAGCCAAGTACAGGCGATAGCTATTCCTGCCTAAACCAAAAACCTGTGGAAAGGTCTGGCTGGCCTTGTGGGTAAGGCTGCTACTCTTGGACTCAGAAAATCTAGGTTCAATTCCTAGTGCCTTCATGAAAAGTTTGGGCCCTTAGAATGGTTACTTGAGGGTGCCAATCTCTAAATGGAGAAGTAAGCCTTTTGCACTCTTTCTTTTAGCAAGGAATCAGCTGTTATATTTGTCAGCAAAATTCTTCCCTTCCTCTTTTTCCCCTATGGTCCTGTATTCTAGTCTCCGCTGTGTCCCTTTAGTTTCTTTTTTGCTCTAATTAACTTCTAGTGCTCTAAATACTCTGCCAGGGCTTTCACTCCATGTGCACACACATACAAACAATCAGGAACAACCACCCACATTCCTTCTCCCTCCCCATCATGCTGTCTCTTTTTTCTACAGAGCATAGAGGATGGTTACGGTGACACAGCAGAAACTAGAACCCAGGGCCTAGAGCATTACAGTCCAAATTTAAACCATTTAACCAAGGAGAAGGGTCTGCTTAGCAAGTTTAGCAAACAGCTATTTAACTAAGGGCACGTGTTTCTCTGGTAGTCAATAGGGATGTGTGAAGTGAACGTGGTTCGGATGTTCAGAGTTCGGCCTGAACTCGGTCTGTTTGGACAACCGAACCTGAACCCGAACCCAAACCGACCAAACCGAACTCAATTCCGAACTCCGAAACGACCAAACAGTTTGGTCGGTTCCGATTGAGTTTGGATGAGTTCGGGTGGCAAAAATGTGTCACTGGAAGGCAAAACGTGGCAGGGAGGGGGAGTCAGCTGAGGAGCAGACTTCCAGGCAACAAGAGTGGAGAGGCCTGGAGTAGCAGCCACCTGCCCAATCACCATCCCTTTTCTCATCAGACCACTGACTTCGCAGTCTGTGATTGGCCACGGTCTAGGCTGCACGGAGCCAATGGGGCTTGCGGTGCGACGGGTGCAGCAAGTAACAAACTCATTGGCCTCGCCCCTTCCCAACACCTTCTGAGCTAGTCACTGTTCCTGAACAGCAGGCGTTTCACGACGCTCCCTCTCCCAGCAGTTCCCAGAGCTCCAATTCATTGCCATCCTCCTCCTATTTCACCCATCCAATCCATTTACCTCCATATTATCATTTATTTAGATTATATTAGATAGATTTAGGTGTTATTTTTGATTTTTACCCCTCCCTGTGTTCCCTGTGTTCAAACTTCCTTCCTCCCTCCTGCCTCCACTGAATCCTTTCCCTCTCCCTCTTATTCCATCCCTGATTATTCCCTTCCCCTGTTTTAAGTTTTTGTCATGGGGAGAGGGGAGTTTTGGGGGGAACCATGGGGGAAAGGGTCACTCAACCCCCACCGCACACTCTTCCCAAGGGAAAAACCTAGCTCCAGGTACCAGAATGGCTCGCAGGATTGGGAATGCCCATCAGGATAGTGTTTTGGCCCTATAGATCCACACAGGATCAAGCCAGTATCATCATTGGGTGCCGGGTAACCTGTGCAGGAATGCTTCCCATTTCCCACCACTCGATACACACAACCAGATGCACCAAGGAGTAGGGCAGGGTCGATAGTGGCATCAGTGAAGGGAAGGAGGGATTGGGGTCCCAGGATAACCGGGTAGGAAGGAGTCACAAACCACGCTGAATAGGAGGGAGGACGGGGTACTAAGGGAATAGGCTGGCTCACATGCTCTCACCAACTGGGGGGCCACACTCTTTCTAAGGATAAGGGCAGGGGCATAAGGGAGCACTCACCAAACACTCACTTGTTGGAACCACTCCACAGTCACTCCGGGAAGCAGGGAGAGGCAGGGGGACAGGTCAAAGGGCTCCAGTCAATCAGCTTCTCTCTCTCACTCTCTCTATCTCTCTCGCTCTCTGGATACACGCAGGGGGCCAGTCTAGAAAGGCTTTTGTAACTGGGGCCATGCCCCCTTGACGTTCCTGCAGCCGCACGGAGCGGCGAAGTATCCTTGGCCCCACCCTCATGCTCTGTGTTGTGCTGGGGAGCGGCGGGTCAGCCGCACACTGTTGTTTTGGTTGCTGAGCAACCAAGTGCTTGGAGGCTGTGTCGGAGGGTGGGGGCAGCCCCACTACTGGGAGAGTTGCTGGAGTTCGGCGCCTGGGGCCACGTTGTGCCGCCGCCTAAGGTAGGGCCCATGGGGGGGGGAACCCTGACAGTTTTGGATTTATTTAGAGAAGGATTATTATTAGATTGATTTTCATTTCAGTTTTGTACCCCTCCCTGTGTTCTTTGTGGTTCCCCCTGTGTTATATTGGATAGATAGATAGATAGATAGATAGATAGATATACACAGTAGGGGTGGGACATCAGGGCAAATATCGGGTACCAGTTTTACCGGTTCCCGGATTTAAAAAAACCAGCTTACGGGATTAATACTGGTTTACCGGTACCGGATCTTTTACATTGATTTCAATGGGGAACTGTCCCCATTGAAATCAATGGAAAAAAACAAAACCCTCCCCCCTTCCCCTCCCAGACTGTACAGGTGGAAGGGGGGACACCCACCCACCCACCCTTCCCAGCCTGGATTTTTTTTTTAAAAAGTTTCCCCTAAGTCCCCTAGTGTGGGCTCCGGGCCGCCGCCGGTGACCCAAAGTCAGCAGGTAATAGCCTATGGTACCGATCCCTGGGGTGGGGGTGTACTGATCCCTGCGGTGGGGGTGGTTTAACACACACCCCACCCCAGCGATCACCCTCCCTCCCCACCCAGGGATTGCCTAATGCCTACCTTGAGCTCCGGGTGGCGGCGGCAGTCCAGAGGCTTCAGCGCTGGCTGTGGCTGCTGGCTTCAGCACGCTAGTAGGCCTTCCGGGGAACTTCCGGAAGTCCCCCGGAAGGCCTAGTAGCATGCTGAAGCTGGCAGCCACAGCCAACGCTGAAGCCACCGGACCGCCGCCGCCTGGAGCTCAAGGTAGGCGATCCCTGGGTGGGAGGTAGGGTGATCCCTGGGGTAGGGGGCGTGTTAAACCACCCCCACCCCAGGAATCAGTAGAGTACCGGTACTTACCTGCTGCTGGTGCTGGCTCTGGGTCACTGGCGGTGGCCTGGAGCCCGCAGTAGGGGACTTAGGGGAATTTTTTTAAAAAAAAAAATCCAGGCTGGGCAGGGTGGGTGGGGGGTGTCCTCCCTTCCACCTGTGCAGCCTGGACTCGGGGAGGGAAAGTGTTTGTGGGTTTTTGTGGTTTTTTTTTTACATTGCAGCCATTCATTTGAATGGCCGCAATGTAAAAAAATGCGACACGGGGGATCCAGTACCGGACCCAATAATACTGGAATAATCCGATACTGCCGGTACACCAAAATACCGGCAATATCGGATACCAGATGATCCGGTAGTCCCACCCCTAATACACAGTAGTTAGCTTAATTATAGAGATAGATAGAGATATAGTGTGTTTGTAGGACAAGGCCTTTGCAGTTATTAGGATATTCCATTTAGTTCAATAAGTTTTAGACTAGTTAAGAGAAGATAGATTTAGTGTAGAGATAGAAATAATATTAGATTTTTAAAAATGAGTAAAAAATAAAATAAACAAATTTATAAAATCTTTGTGTGTATATGAGTTGGAAGACATGGAGAAGGGAAGTAGAAGAGGCTGGTGGGCCACGTGGGAGAGGTGGTTCTAGGGGCCATGGCCACGGAGCAGAAGCAAGCAGCAGCAGCAGCCCGAGCACATCACTACACCCCAAACTCCGCAGGCCTGCTTTAGGACAACAGGCTTCAGCGGCTCAGTGTTGCCTCCTGGCAGTGCCCTCCACTGCCATGCAGGGTACTGGAAGGCCTGCAGGACATCAGGCTTCAGATTTCTCTGCTGCTTTGTTCAAGAGGGTCCAGCAGGCAGAGCGGACTATGCAGGACACCCCTGGGGATGGTGGGAGTGGGAGCAGCCACTCCTCTCAGCCAGGCGGGTCTATCCCTGCCCCCAGCCCTAGCAGTAGCAGCAGCAACAACAGAAGCCCTGTTGCCAGCAGCAGCAGAAGCATCTTGGCCTATGTGCAGGTCACTGGGGAGCATGGCACTGTGCACAATAGGGCAAGCAGCGTGGCTGAGGGCAGTGGTGGAGGTGGTTCCCAGGCAGAGCTACAAAAGGGAGTACGATGGTGCCTCAGCAGGCATGGAGACCTACCAGGAGGAGGAGCCATGCATTGATCCCAGCAGCGATCCGTTGGCCTACTGGGCCAGCAAGGCCAACATGTGGCCAGCCCTTTCCAAAGTGGCCAAGGGTATCTTGTCCTGTCCACTAACCAGTGTCCCCAGTGAGCGGGTGTTCTCTATGGCGAGGGACATTTTCTCCCCTCACCGCCTGAGACTGGGGGCCAAGTTGGTGGAGCAGTTACTGTTCCTGAAGTTGAACCTTCCACTGCTTGGATTCCCCAAGCTTCCCCTGGACAAGGATTAATGGTGCAGAGGCACATGCCATTCCATGCCAGGGGCAGTCATGGAACGGGGCTCCTCCTCCTCAATCTGGGCTAGAGCTACTGCTGCTGTGCTGCTTAGGTGCTGCCCCTCCCTCCCAATGCCTGGCACCCACTCCCCCCTGCCCCCCCTCTCTCTCTCATACAAGATGGCCTCGGCTGCCTTATTTGACTGACCTCATGACACAGGGTGGCATTGGGAAACTGTAAGCCTGCCAGCTGGCCTATGTGACACTGACTGGCTCTCGCTCTCTCATGCTGCACAGTCTTTGGTAGCCTATCTGAGTGCCCTGTTGCCAATGTCCCAGCTTGCCTGCCCTACTGCATCTCATGCCACGCTACCTGCTTGCCCGCCCACCCAGGTTGCAAAGCTCGAACCCTGCCTCAGTCTGCCTGACTGCTGCTCATGCCATGCCACCTGCCTGCCTGCCCTGGATTCTGTGCCCTGGAAACCCACTGTGTGCTTCTGTGTGCTGCCTGCTGCTAGTGCCAATGGCCCCCAGACCTATATGCTGTCTGTGCCAAGGATTCTGTACCCTGGCAACCTACTGTCTGCTGCTGCCAATGGCCCCCAGGCCTATATGCTGTCTGTGCCAAGGGTTCTGTACCCTGGNAGAGATAGAAATAATATTAGATTTTTAAAAATGAGTAAAAAATAAAATAAACAAATTTATAAAATCTTTGTGTGTATATGAGTTGGAAGACATGGAGAAGGGAAGTAGAAGAGGCTGGTGGGCCACGTGGGAGAGGTGGTTCTAGGGGCCATGGCCACGGAGCAGAAGCAAGCAGCAGCAGCAGCCCGAGCACATCACTACACCCCAAACTCCGCAGGCCTGCTTTAGGACAACAGGCTTCAGCGGCTCAGTGTTGCCTCCTGGCAGTGCCCTCCACTGCCATGCAGGGTACTGGAAGGCCTGCAGGACATCAGGCTTCAGATTTCTCTGCTGCTTTGTTCAAGAGGGTCCAGCAGGCAGAGCGGACTATGCAGGACACCCCTGGGGATGGTGGGAGTGGGAGCAGCCACTCCTCTCAGCCAGGCGGGTCTATCCCTGCCCCCAGCCCTAGCAGTAGCAGCAGCAACAACAGAAGCCCTGTTGCCAGCAGCAGCAGAAGCATCTTGGCCTATGTGCAGGTCACTGGGGAGCATGGCACTGTGCACAATAGGGCAAGCAGCGTGGCTGAGGGCAGTGGTGGAGGTGGTTCCCAGGCAGAGCTACAAAAGGGAGTACGATGGTGCCTCAGCAGGCATGGAGACCTACCAGGAGGAGGAGCCATGCATTGATCCCAGCAGCGATCCGTTGGCCTACTGGGCCAGCAAGGCCAACATGTGGCCAGCCCTTTCCAAAGTGGCCAAGGGTATCTTGTCCTGTCCACTAACCAGTGTCCCCAGTGAGCGGGTGTTCTCTATGGCGAGGGACATTTTCTCCCCTCACCGCCTGAGACTGGGGGCCAAGTTGGTGGAGCAGTTACTGTTCCTGAAGTTGAACCTTCCACTGCTTGGATTCCCCAAGCTTCCCCTGGACAAGGATTAATGGTGCAGAGGCACATGCCATTCCATGCCAGGGGCAGTCATGGAACGGGGCTCCTCCTCCTCAATCTGGGCTAGAGCTACTGCTGCTGTGCTGCTTAGGTGCTGCCCCTCCCTCCCAATGCCTGGCACCCACTCCCCCCTGCCCCCCCTCTCTCTCTCATACAAGATGGCCTCGGCTGCCTTATTTGACTGACCTCATGACACAGGGTGGCATTGGGAAACTGTAAGCCTGCCAGCTGGCCTATGTGACACTGACTGGCTCTCGCTCTCTCATGCTGCACAGTCTTTGGTAGCCTATCTGAGTGCCCTGTTGCCAATGTCCCAGCTTGCCTGCCCTACTGCATCTCATGCCACGCTACCTGCTTGCCCGCCCACCCAGGTTGCAAAGCTCGAACCCTGCCTCAGTCTGCCTGACTGCTGCTCATGCCATGCCACCTGCCTGCCTGCCCTGGATTCTGTGCCCTGGAAACCCACTGTGTGCTTCTGTGTGCTGCCTGCTGCTAGTGCCAATGGCCCCCAGACCTATATGCTGTCTGTGCCAAGGATTCTGTACCCTGGCAACCTACTGTCTGCTGCTGCCAATGGCCCCCAGGCCTATATGCTGTCTGTGCCAAGGGTTCTGTACCCTGGAAACCCACTGCCTGATGCTGCCATGCCAATGGCCTCCAGGCCTATATGCTGTCTGTGCCAAGGGTTCGGTACCTTGGAAACCCACTGTCTGTTGCTGCTAGTTTCAATGTCCCCCAGGCTCATATGCTGTCTGTGCCAAGAGTTCTGTACCCCAGGTTGCTGCCACCAAGCTCAAAGCCTGCCTCAGCCCACCTTCCTGCCTCTCATGCCAAGGTGCCTGTGTTCCCACCCAGGTTGCTGCTGAGAGAGAGAGAGAGAGAGAGAGAGAGAGAAATAAGAAAGAGAGATATAAATGAGAGAGAGAGAGAGAGAGAGAGAGAGAGAGAGAGAGAGAGAGAAAGTCTCCCCACTGCTAGAAGTAGAGACAGAAATGATCCCACCCATGCTGTCACCAGCACTATATGACCAGAGAGAGAGAGAGGGAGAGACTCCCCATTAGAACGGTGGTGGAGAGGAGGCCAGCTCAAGCTGGAGCTGACAGAACAAGGAAGAACTCCCATCTGTGTCTGATGGCCACATCCAGCAGCAGCAAACCTACCAGAATGACATGGAATATAACAAAACATGGAACGTATTATGTGCCTGTCTGTGTGCATTCCTATACCTACCTACTGCACGATTGAATGAAGTATGCCGAACCATGCACTAATTCTAGGGACATCATTCAGCTCCCATAGGCTGTCATTCCACATCAGTCATGCCCGCCCGTCCCAGGGACCACCAATGAGATTCTGGGACCATCATTCCAGTCACTGGGGGCTGTCATTCCATTCCGCTGCATTCAGAAGTCTGGTGCCCAGCCAGCACACCATCCTGCCCACCCCAGCCTACCCCTCAGCACCCATCCACGGTTGCCCACTGAAGCTGCTGAAAAAAAGCCCCTCTGACCACCAATACCCGCCACCTGCTGCCCACTGCCAAGGAGTCTGTCTCTCTTTTTTCTCTGGCACACCCACACAGACACAAGCCCTGCCCTTCCTGGGGGCTGTCTGCAAGTTGAGACCCTGATGCTGGCACATCTTTGGGTAATACCTTACCTATGCTACATGTGGAGGTGCCAGGTGCTGCTGGTAGGGATCGACTAGCTGTATGAGATTCTGCCACCTCCCAGAACTTCAGCACAGAGGGATAAAAGATGGACAGGTCAAACAAAGCTTGTAACAACAAATATAACAATTTGTTCTTTATGAACAATTTTTAAAGAACAAGAACAACAACAGAATAAAACCAAAACCAAACATATATACAAAGAAAATAAAATTTTAACTTAGGGGATCTATCTAGTCTTTGGACCTGTCCCCCAGAACTTGGGGGAAAGGCAAAAGGGGCTCAGGACAGGACTGAGGGGTACACACCCTGTACTCCGGCATATCGTAGCCATGGACCAAGGTGAAGTCCACGGCCCCTGCCATGGATGCATGCCACCTGGAGACTGACTGGTGGTACAGTTCCAGGCATTCCATCTCGGTGGAGATGTACTGGGCGCACACCTCCACCTTCTTTTTCTCCACCTCGAGCGCCTGGGACTGTTCCACCAGGCTGTTGTCCATGGTGGCTGCTGTCTGCTTCAGGCCAGCCATGAAGTCCCGGGTGGGCCTCTCCACCTCGGCCCAAAAGGCCCTTGCTGCTGCAGAGTCCCAGGGCCTGGGAGACTCCACATCAGAGCTGGAGAAAGGAGAATGGCTTACATGGCATTGCTTTTGCCATGCCTTCCCCCCCTTCTTCTGGTGATGAGGATGCTAAACCATGGCCGTGACATCAGAGCCCTGCTGCTGCTGCTCACTGTCAGCCCATGGAGTTTTTCACTGTGGGCTATCAGCCCTGATGTGGTCCCCTCATGCTGCCTCTGGAACTTCTTATGGCAGACCTAAAGAACACAAAAAGGTAGGAACATAAGATGTGCCATACTGCATCAGACCAATGGTCTGTCAAGCCCTGCCTGCATTCTATTTCCACAAGAGGGTGGGTGGCCAATCTCTCTCTGCAGGGGACTTCCTAACAGGTCATAGGGCAATCCATTCCCTGTTGTTCCAGTCCTCATGCCTTACCTTTCATTCTGCAGAGCCATCCTCATGCCTCAGGTACCACCGCCAGACATCGGACCGTGTCCGTTCAGTGTCTGGGGGTGGCACTGGCGACCTTGGTGTCCTTGTCCTGCGCCTGCCCCTCGCACCAGGATTTGAGGACTCTGAATCCTCACCCTCTCTGAAACAGGAACACATAAACAACATGCATTTATGATGATGCCTCTAGTCCTCCCTCCTTTGGGTGCTAGGGAGGGATAGCAATGGGGAGACCCTGGCTGGCTGGCACGTGCAAATCCTGAGCTTCTTTGGGTGCTGTGGAGGGATGACAATGGAGAGACCCTTGCTGGCACATGCAAATCCTGCCCTTATTTGGGTGCTAGCAGGGGATGGCAACTGGAAAACTCCTGGCTGGCACGTGCAATTAATCCTGCCCTACTTTGGGTGCTGGGGGGGAGGGCAATGGGAGACCCTTGATGGCATGTGAAAATCCTACCCTCTTTGAGGTGCTAGTAGGGGATGCTAGGGATGGCAAATGGAGATACCCTTGCTGGCACGTGCAAATCCTGCCCTCCTTGGGGCACTATGGATGGCAACTGAAAAGACCCTGGCTGGCACATGCAAATCCTGCCCTTATTTGGGGGTGCGTAGGAATGGCAACTGGAGAGTGGAGACCCTTGCTAGGGATGGCTGGCACATGTTTGGGTGGGGGTACACTGCTCGTGATCATGCCTGACTGCTGGAAGAGCCTCCCACACTACAGTACCCTCTCTCTCTGTGGCAGACATCCGCTGCCACCCTCTGATGCCCACTGTTTGTGCCTGACTGATGCCCACCACCCACCCGCGTGCCAGTGAGCTCGCTCTAAAGGATAGTAGTATTCTTCTTGTCCTCAAAGTAAAAAAAAAGTTTATAAACCTGGAAGCAGTGGCAGCACCCCCTGTGCTTGCCGGCTCTTGCTCCTCCTCCACCACCGAAGGTCCAGCAGCGGCAGGAGGAACCTCTTCCTCCTCCACAGGCTCTGCCACCTTGGCCTTCCCCCAGGTCCTCCAATTGATCCTCACCCTTTTCATTATTATTTTTTAACAACAAGTACGCCAGCCAACAGTCACCCACCAATACTCACTCACTCACCAACCAGTCAAAACAACACAGCCAAATCAAACACAAGTCAAACAGCCAAAACACATGAACCAAACAGCCAGCCAACCAACCACACACGCTCTGTCCCCACACAAGCTCCACACGCACTCGAATTTCCGGTTTCCAGCACGATCACGGGATCTCGTGACACCTTTTTCAGAATGCCAGAACCAAACGCGACCGAACCGAACGACCGAACCCAAACTCGCTGACCGAAGCAAACGACCAGACCGAACCGGACCAAACCAAACGACCAAACCCGAACCGCGATCTGTTTGTGCATCCCTAGTAGCCAAGTACAGGCGATATCTATTTCTGCTTAAACCAAAAACCTGCATAAGAGTCTGGCCTCGTGGGTAAGGCTGCTACTCTTGGATTTAGAAGATCCAGGTTCAGTTCCTGGTTTCTCCAAAAAAGGTCTGGGCCCTTACAATGGTTACTTGGGGATGCCCATCTGTAAATAGAGAGTTAAGATGATGGCCCTCTTTCCCAGGAGGTGACAGCAACTGCAGCTTTTTTTAGCAAGGAATCAACTATTATATTTGTCAGCAAAATTCTGCACTTCCTGTTTTTCTCTATAGTCCTGGGTTCTAGTCTTCACTGTGTCCATTTAGCTTCATCTTTGCTCTAATTCACATCTAGTACTCTAAGCATTCTGCCAGGGCTTTCTCTGCACACACACAAACATGCATGCCCACATCATCCCCTTCTATTGAAACTGTTGCTGTCTCTTTCTTCTACAGAGACCAGAGAATGATTACAGTGACACAGCAGAGACTAGAATCCAGGACCTTGAGCATTGCAACCCAAAACCAAACCATTTAACCAAGGAGAAGGGTTTGCTTAGCAAATCTACCAAACAGCTATTTAACTAATGGCATGTCGTCTCTGGTAGCCCAGTACAGGGGATAGCTATCTCTGCTAAAGCAGAAACCTTCACAAATGTCTGACTGGCCTTGTGGGTAAGTTGCTATCCTTGGACTCAGAAATTCAAGTTCAATTTCTGCTTTCTCCAAGAAAAGTCTTGGGCCTTTAAATGGTCATTTGTTGATGCCCATCTCTAAATGGGGAGGTAAAAACCTTGGCCCTTCTTCCCAGGAGGTGACAGCAACTGGATTTTTTTTAGCGAGGAATCAGCTATTATATTTGTCAGCAAAATTCAGCCCTTCCTCTTGTTCCCTCTGGGCCTCGGTTCTATTCTACGCTGTGTCAATTTAGCTTGCTCTTTGTTCTGATTCACTTCTAGTGCTCTGAGCACTGTGCCGGAGCTTCCTCCACAAACACATACATACATACATAAACACACACATACACACAATCCTTCTCAAACTGAAACTGCTGCTGCCATCTCATTATTTTACTAAATTCAGAAAATGACTACATTGGCATGGCAAAGACTTTAACCCAGAACTGTGAGCATTGCTGCCCCAAATCAAACCATTTAACTAAGGAGAAGGGCCTATTTAGGCAGGTCTAGCAAACAGGTATTTCATTCATGGCGCGTGCTTCTCTGGTAGCCAAGTATAGGCGTTAGCTATCTGTGCTTCAGCAAAATCCATGAACAAGTATCAGGCTGGTCTTGTGGTGAATGTGCAACTGTTGGATTCAGAAAGTTGTGGCTCAATTCCAGGCTCCCCTTTGAGCCTCAGAATGCTTGCCTGGTGTGGCTCATCTGTAAATGGAGGAGTAAAAGCATGTTTCTGAGTAGGTGATCGCAATGGCTTAGTTTTAGCACGGAATCAGCTCTTATATTTGGCAGCAAATATAATGCCTTACACATGCTGCCTGGGCTTCCTCCACACCAGAACCCAGAAACATGAGAATCACAGTCCAAAGCCTAACCACTTAACCAAGGTGGAAGACCTGCTTAGGCAAGCCTAGGAAACAGCTATTTAACTAATGGCACATGCTTTGCTGGTAGCCAAGTACAGGCGATAGATAGGGATGGGAGAATGCGGTTCGGATGTTCGGCGTTCGGACTGAACTCGGTCTGTTCGGACGTCCGAACTGAACATCCGAACTGAACTCTCGAATGACTGAACAGTTCAGTTGTGTTTGGGTGAGTTCATATGAGTTCAGGGGCAGGAAAAACGTCTTTTCAGGGCAAAAAAACAATAATTTAGTTTTGGTTAAGTTTCAATTTCGGTTTCGTTTCAGTTTCAATAGTGCTTTTTTTGACTGTTCAGCCAATTTTGACTAATCCGAACTCGACTGAACAGAACCATAGAACCCGAACTCGGGTTTTGAACCGAATGGCTGAACATCTGAACATCCGAACCGCATTCTGTTCGCCCATCCCTAGTGATAACAATCTCTGCTTAAACCAGAAACATGCACAATGCTACAGCTGGCCTTGTGGATAAGGTTGCTGCCTTTGGAATCAGAAAATCCAGATTCAGTTCCTGGTTTCTCTAAAAAAGGTCTGGGGCCTTTGAATGGTCCCTTGGTGATGCCCACCTCTAAAAGGGGAGGAAAGAGCTCCCCACCCCCCAAGGTGACAGGAACTGGATTTGTTTTAGCAGGGAATCAGCTATTATATTTGTCAGCAAAATTCAGCCCTTCCAATTTTCCCTATGGTCCTGGGATTTAGACTACGCTGTTTCTCTTTAGTTTCCTCTTTGTTCTAATTCTCTTTCTGTGCCCTAAACATGACCTGGGCTTCCTCTATGCCCATTCTCCTCCTCCTCTCACTGAAACTGCTGGCGCTGCCTCATTCGTCTACAGCGATTTACACAGAGGAGGGCTAGGGGGTCACAACACAGACTAAAACACAGGTCCATGAGTACTGTAGCCCCAAACCTATCTGCTCATCCAAGGAGAAGGGCCTACTTAGTAGGGGTGTGCACCAGGCCCCCATGTCATTTTTGTTTTTCTTTTTTCTTTTCGTTATTGTTATTAATGACAATGTCATTTTCCTTATCGTTATTGGTATTGGTATCATTTCAAATGAAGATTTTATTTTTGGTATCATTATCCTTAGCATCTATATCGATTCCCATGTGATTCCCGTGTGCAAATATTTATACAGTATGCCTATACTGTAATCCTAATATATATAATAACTTAAGACAGACTAGCCTAAATATCTATATAATATCTAATCTCGCTATATATGTACACAACTAATATCTATCTAAATGTAAGGGAGACAGGGGAAGGGAAAAGGAAAACTATCTATTAACTAATCAGTTATCTATTCTAATATAATCTATATGTCTATAATATATATCTATATCTAATCTATACTACCTATATGTAATGTACCTATATGTAATGTACAGGGGGATGAAGGACAGGGAAAGGGAGAAGGTAAAATGTAGGGTATGAGGAAGGAAAGGTATTTGTAATAAAATGAGGACTAGGGAGGATTTTTTGTGTGTGTGCAAGCAAGCAGCACAGTTCTGTAAACACAACCTGACAAGCAGAGCTCTCACTGAATGTAGAGAAAAAGCCTGGTCCTCTAATTATAAAGGGTTACAGTGTCCTCCCCGAAGGTCCCCCTGATTGGTTGTGGGAGGCAGCAGACCTTGAGCAATCACAGAGTGGCATGAGCCTGCTGGGGCCTGCTTGTGCTGCTCATTGGCAAGCAATAAATTCATCAGACACTGTTGAACTGGTCGCACCTCCCAACACAGGCACAGTTCAAGAGTTCAGCCCTGTTTAGGGCTGCAAGATGTCTGCTCCCTCCTCCCCTCTCCACATTTTCCCTCCAAAACCCAACTGCTACAGCACTAGTAATAATTACAATGATAATGACATTGTCTTTTTTGTTATTGTTATCATTATCGTTATCGGTTTTCATTTTCATTATTGCAATAACAAAAATTACAATTTTTGTTTTCGTTATTGTAATCATGAAAACTACATGCACACCCCTATCCTTGAGTAGAGGTAGGAGGAGCACAGTGTAACCTTTTACCTAGACTTTGTATATTATTAATTATCATTGTTCTCATTATTATTAATAATTTAATATGCTTTCAGTGTTGAAAGTGCTTTATAATACATGGGTGAGAGCCAAACCCTGCATGTGTGACTTTTTGATAGGAATGTGTGGACATGCACACACACTATACTCCCCATAGCAGGACTGTGTGCAGTAGGAGTGGGAATATTGGTATTGGATTAATCCAATACACACAATAATCGGGTGTATCGGATTAATCCGATAATCTGATAATCACCGGTATCAGCATTCCATTTTTTTAACATTGGCCACTTTACTGTTCTTTTTACATCGCAACCATTGAAATAAATGGCCGCAATGTAAAAAAAATGGGTAAAGCTGCCAATGTTAAAAAACCAGTATGCCGATACCGGTAAATCTGATACCGGAAAGATCCAACACCAGTAAATCTGGTATTCTCCCCACCCTTAGTGTGCAGGGTGCATGTGAATTGTGTGCACAGGCATACATGTGCACTGCATGTGCTGTGTGCGTGCTGCATGGGGCTTGGGATTTGCCCGCTTATCTAATTTACTTTCTCAACAACTCTGTGATTATTATTATTATTTGTATTATTTATCACTATTGTTCCCATTTTACAGATGTGGAATTGAGGCTGAGAGCGAGTGACATGCCCAAAGCTAGCCACCAAGTTCATGACTAGAATGGGATTTTAATCCTGGTCTCCCAGGTCCAAGTCCAGCACCCTATCCCCTAAGCTTCAGTGGTTCTACCTGTGGTAACCATACTCATTTCTACACTCTCACCAGTAGGTGGCTCTATTTATTTCTACATAGAAATGCTAATGCTTTTTTTGCGATCTGACTGTAAATTATACCCGTGACCCTCTTACATGGTGTATTTGAAGGGATATTGCTTTTAACAAAAGATTGGTGGAAAGAGTGAATAAACGTTGTCCTTTTATGTTAATTTGAAATCTATTCCTATATAACCTCAGAGTGACTGTTATAAAATCCCATCATTTATTCCAGTGCAATAATGGAAAAGCCCCAGTAGTGTCTGATGCGAGCAATCAATCATTGTTGAGCACATTGCCTTGATGAGCTGTTTTCTTGCAGCTTCTAATCATATCGTAAAGAGCAGCCTAGCCTCTCAGTTCACTTTATTTCAAATATTGCACCAATTAGCTGGCGTTACAAAGATCTGCAGCATCAGAAATCAAAGCTTTCTAGAAGAAAATATTTTTGCAGCTTGGAAGGTTTGTCTGTGAAGAAGTCAATGAAAGGCCCTGAGGATATGTGCACATAATATTCATCTCAGTGCAGATTAATCACATATTAAATAAGACAAAAAGGATAGCCTCTGGCCAGGACAAGCTGCAGTAACTTCTGATGCAATTTATTGAAATGAAAATCATATAGACTTAAAATGTTTATATCTTTAATACCATACACTGTTGACTCAGATCTCTTGTAAAGGAGCTTTTACTTCCCAGCCTGGAGATCATAACTGGGGTGGTCTGGCCTGGTCTGGCCTAACAGAAGAATATGATGTCGGCTGGTGTTTTTATTTTAACTTCATCTTTGTCAGGCTGTGCTAAGGCTAGCCACTGGCATTTCTTGCCTCCCACTTTAGAAATGATATTGTGCTGAAAGGTGACTCCATTTAATTTAATTTAATTCAGCATCATTTCCAGAAAATAAGAGCATTTTCAAACTCAGTGCAAAGATTTGTTTACATTTAAGACCCACCGAAAACTAAGGCTGAAATTTGATCTTGAGTTTTTCTCGGTTATCATAGAAAATCGCAGTTCTTGATTTGTTTTAAGCAAGAAATTATCATCGAGAAAAATGCTGATCCTCAACATTTCTTGGTCAAGAGATTTTTCTTGAAATACTGTTTATCGTTTATCGTTACCATTTACCACAATGTACCATTTTCCATATACCGAATTACTGTGTACCACTTACTATCACCATGTACTGTATTCATCCTGATAGTGCACATGCATAAAGTGGCATTTTTGCACATTACCAGGATGAAGCCGGTATACAGCAAATGTTACACAGTAAATCGGTGTGGGGCCTGTGGGGGGGCAGCCCACGGTCCCACGGGGGGAGGTGAGGAAAGGAGAGGGGGAGGAACCTTCCCGGCCCGGGTAGAGCGTTCCCCTCTAGGTCTGGGAAGCGGTGCTGCTAGAAAAGGTTCCCTCAGGGTCTTATGCGGTAGTGTGGAGGCTCTCAGGCGCTCCCTACCAAGCTCATCACAGGGATCTAGGCTCAGCCGCTTCCCAACCGGGGAAGGCAGCTCAAGCACGGGCCACACGCACGCGGTAACCCGGGACCCAGGGGGAGTGTCGAGAGGTGGGGGGAACACCGGTGCCAGGTACCCCCGCAGGGGCAGGGGGGGACAAGGTTGGGAACAGGGCTCCTTGCACTGCCGGGTTCCCAGGACACCACGTGAGATATGGGGGAGGAAGGGGAACACCCACTCACTGTTATCCACGGGGCTGCACACACGCACGCACAAACACTCACGCACTCGCTAGCCTTACTCTCAGTCACAAATACTCTTAACTCCTCTCAGGTCTCTCCACACGCAAGGGCCGGTCTCACAGGCTAAGGCTCTGATCACCAGCGAGGAAGGTTTGTCATTGCCTGCCTTATGTAGGCTGTGCTGAGGACTGACGCTGAAGCCGCTGTGAGCGCCGCAGCGGGGCGTGCGGGGGCGTGGCCACGTTGTGCACGTCGGAGGGGGGCGTGGCTACATCATGCACGCTGGGGGGAGGCGTGGCTGCCTCCGGAGGCTCTCTGGTTGTCTGTCGGCGTGCCGGCGGGGGCAGGGCCCTGGGACACACGGCGCCTTCATTCCTATCAGGGAGCGTTGTGTTGTGGGGTACAGCGGCCGGGCGCCTCTTGTTCTGCGCGCCGCGGCGAATACCCCCTTGGCCCTGCCGGTGGCGCAAGCCCCATCTCCTCAGGCCCCAGGGCCTGACAATCGGTATATAGTAAATTTCAGTAAATGGTTACGGTATGTGGTATTTTGAGAAATATTCTTGACTGAGATTTCGATCTCTTATGGAGATTGTACCGAGATTTGAATTGATTCTCATATTTTTGTGAGGAAAAAATGGTTCTTATTTCAGCCCCACTTGAAACCAAACCAAACCAAATTTCAAGCAACAATCTACAGTGCTTTGTGTGATGCCACACAGAAAGTACAGTAAGCTCAATGTAAATACCAGAGAGAGAGCACAACCCAGTTAGGATGTGGAAGGCAGTGGTGTGGAGAAGGTACCTCTACCATTTTTGTTTTAGTTTTCATTTTCATTTACAAAAAAAACCTTCATTGTCAGGGATTCTCATAAATGACCATTCCATTTTCGTGGGTTTTTTTAGTTTATTTTATTTAAAATCCATTTTTTTTTAAAAATTGGTGTGCATGTGCAAAATGGCTGCTCAGTTGTTCTGCAGATGCACAGTCCTTTTTCAAAATGGCACCAACATAGCCAGTACCATTTTGGGTAAGGGTGTTTTTGTACAGAATAGTCCCAGTGGCCATTTTGTGCATGAGTAGGCTTTTTTTTAAAAAAAATGAAAATGGATAAAAGATCCATCTGCTTTTGTATTTTAATTACTAAAAGGAATGGGACTTCATTCATTTTAGTATTTAAAAAACCAAAAATTAACTGCACACCCCTAGTGGAAGGCAATATTTTGCCCTCTTTGACTTTACTTTCGAAAAGGAACACTCAAGGAAGCTATGGTCTTTGCAGATCAGCTAAAATGAATTATCTGCATCAGTCTTCAGAGTGAGTTTTCTTAGATGGAAAAGCTGAAGAACTGTCACAATTTCACAAATTGAAAGAGTAACACAAGAAGAGGTTTTATAGAAAATTGCTAGACTTAACAGAGCTCAAATAGAAGAGCTAGACCATCTAACAAGTAATATGTTGCTTGTCTATAACTACTGACCGTACAGTGCCACCGATACTGCTTGTGCTATACATGGTACTGAGGTGAGAGTTCTAAAGGAACTCAAAAATAAAATTTAAAAAACTGTATATGTGGCAGGATACAGCAAAATAGGGATGCTTCCCCTTTAAGAGAGGTAGCACCAGCGGGTAGAAGGCGCTAACCAAGGCTTAGGCACTGTAGTGAGTGTGGGACAGCACCTGACAGCCTGATAACCATGTGTGAGTGTGGCAGGAGCCAACCCAGGAAATAAAACCTGAGCCAAAGCCCAGTGTTGGGGAGAATGCAAGAGAGGCAGGAGCTAACTAGAGCTCTACCTCCAGAGCAAGTCTTACCCAGAAGGTGCTTCCTGGGCTGAGTGGCGAGCTGGGAAAGAACAGCTGCTGAGGAGACAGGAGTGTGTGTGTGTGAGGGGTTGTTCCTCTGTACAGAATCCGCTCAGAGGAGTTTTCTATATGGCTGCAGGGTGTAGGCAGACAAGCTGGAAGCCTACTTCTAGAGGGCAGATGGAACTGTGCCTGGCCCACAGTGACTGTAAGTTGGGACTGTGTATATCTTTACAGAACCGAGTATATGGTAGAATTTGACTAAATTGACAGTTGAATTTTCTTAGATGTAAATTCCCTTGACAGACAGTGATTTACAGGACAGTAAGTCCTGGAAGGACCTAGCCAAGATTGACCATGCCCTATTACAATATGTATATGATACAAATCTGCAAGGTCAGGGGCCAATAAAACATCAACCATCTGTGATTTTATTCAGGATGAGGCCGCCAACCTCATCTGCATTTCAGAGATCTGACTGGATGAGGTGTTTGGGTCAATTCCCAGTTGGTGCCAGCCGGTTACTTGGTGCAGCATCTGCCTAGAATCTAGGGATGTGCATCAGGCCCCCATGTCATTTTATTTTTTTATTTTTTTTGTTATTAAAAAATGTCATTTTAGTTATCGTTATTAACTAAAATGTTGTTTTCATTATCATTGTCGTTATTGGTTTTGGTATCGTTCCAAATGAAGATTTTATTTTTGGTATTGGTATCAGTATTGATTAGGGATGGGCGAACATGGTTTGGAAGTTTGGAGTTCGGCCTGAACTCGGCCTGTTCGGATGACAAAACCAGAAACTGAACACGAACCGACTGAACAAAAACTCAATTCCAAACGCCGAAATGACCGAACAGTTTGGTCAGTTCGGATCGCGTTCGGGTGAGTTCTGGTGGCTAAAACGACAAAACCATGGTGTCACTGGAAGGCCAAGGCAGGGAGGAGGAGTCAGTTGAGGAGCAGACTTCCAGGCACCAGGGGTGGAGAGGCTTGGAGTAGCAGCCTACCTGCCCAATCACCATCCTTTTTTGCCTCAGACCACTGGCTTCACAGTCTGCGATTGGCCACGGGCTAGGCTGCATGGAGTCAATGGGGCTTGAGGTCAGGCGGGCGCAGGAAGAAACAAAACTGATTGCCTCCCCCCTTCCCAACACCTTCTGAGCTAGTCACTGTTCCTGAACAGCAGGCATTTCAGAAGGCTCCCTGTGGGGTCCCGCAGGGTCCTGCAGGGTTCCATTCTGTCTCGTCTCTTGCTAAAGGTATATCTGAGTCTGCTGGGGGAGGTCATTCAGAGGTTTGGGATGAGTGCCATCAATATGCTGATAACACTCGGCTCTACCTGTTTTTTTCATCTGACCCAGATTCTGCAGTCTCAGTGCTTACCCGATGCTTGGCTGCTGTCAGGGACTGGATCAGGACAAGGTGACTGAGGCTGAATCCTGACAAGACTGCCATGGGGGAAGGGTCACAGGCCCAGCCGGGCCCGGGGAATTTGGAGCGCCGCGCTACCCACCCCACTAGATACCCCACGCACGGGCTCAGACTCCTACCCTGGAAGGATTCTCTCTGGGGATACGTGCCCATCAGGATAGTGTTTGGACCTATAGGCCTCACAGTGACCAGGTCCCTATCATCATAGGGTGCCAGGTGAGTATGGTGAGTCTGAGCCCCAGTCACCCAAGTCTCTCCACGCACGCTACCCTCAGGAATGGGGGGGGTCTGGGTGATAGTGAGGAACAAGTGCCCGGCAAGGAGGGGAGTAGGGTCCCAGGGGGACAAGGGGGCACACGGGCTACAGGTCTCACACGACTGGGAGGAGGAGGGGGCACACTAAGGTTCAGCCTCAGGGAGGGGGAAGGGGACAAGGGAGCAGGAAAAGACTCACTCTCCAAGTGCTCCCACTGCTCTCCCACTCTAGCACGGTCACTCTCTCACTGGGAAGGTTGGGGAGGGAAAAGGTCACACAAGCACACTCTAAATACAGTTGCCCAGGTCAGAAAGATACTCAGTACATTCAAATTCGAAACACTTATCTCAGTCAGAGGGGCGGTCTGCACTCAATCACCAGCGCCGAGTGCCTCTCGGCGCTGGTTCATATCCTCATAGCCCCGCCCCCCCTGCACGCCCCTGCAGGCGTGCAGAGCACCGCAACAGGGGCGTGGTCTCTTCAGTAATTCCCCCTGCCTCTCCCTGCTCCGCCTCCTGCGGCTCCGCCTGGGCATCCCCTGTGGTCGGGAGCGCCCCGCCCCCTGCCACAGGAAGGGGCAGGGGAGGCCCTTTCAGCCCGTTTGGCGCCACCAGTGTCGGGGCCATATCCACCCCCCGGCCCGCCCGCCGCGGGCATCCCCGTCCCCCCGGGCGGGCCTTGACAGTACCCCCCCCGTGAGGCCCCCGGCCAACCCCCCCCAAAGGGGACGGCTTGGACGGGTGCCGGCGATGAAAGGCACGGACCAAGACAGGGGCATGGACCGAGGAGGCCAGCTCCCAAGAGCGGTCCTCGGGGCCATAAGCCACCCAGTCGATGAGGTACTGGAGCTGGCCGTAGTGGCAGCGAGTATCTAAGATTGCCCGGATCTCAAACTCTGCGTCCGGGAGCACCGGGCTCGGAGGCAGCGGACCCGGGTCGTGAGGCGTAGGATGGGCCTTTTTCAACAGGGCCATGTGAAAGGTGGGGTGGATGCATACATGGGGGGGTAGGCGAAGTTTATACGTGACTTCATTGAGCCGACGAAGAATAGGGTAAGGCCCCATATAGTGGAAGTCAAGTTTCTCAGAGGGTCGGGCGGAGGGATACTGACAGTGATTAACCCATACCAGGTCGCCGGGCTGAAACACGGGGGCTGAGGTGCGATGTTTGTCTGCTGCGGCTTTATAACGCTGACAGGCTTGCTGCAAGGTAAGTTGGGCTACTCGTTGGGCTTCTTGAATCCATTGGACGAGAGCCCCTGCTGCCGGGATCGTTGCAGAAGGGAGGTCGGGTATCCCGATTTGTGGGTGAAACCCATAGGAGATGAAGAAGGGGGAGTCCCCGATGGAGGCATTAGGGGCAATGTTGAGAGCGAACTCGGCAAGTGGGAGCCACGAGTACCAATCGTCTTGGAGATATGTCGTGCAGCATCAGAGGTACTGTTCCACGTTTTGGTTCATACGTTCCACCTGACCACTGGCTGCAGGGTGGTACGCGGTAGTGGGAGTCAATGTTACCCGTAGGGCCGCAAACAGCGCCTTCCAAAACTGCGAGGTAAATTGAGACCCTCGATCACTTCGTATTTCTTTAGGGCACCCATGCAGCTTCAGGACATGGCGTATAAACAAAAGGGCCGTCCTACGTGTGGAGGGTAGGCCCTTACACGCTATAAAATGGGTGAACTTTGTAAAATGGTCTACCACAACCAAGATGGTGTTGTACGAGCGTGATGGGGGGAGAGCCACAATAAAATCAAGGCCGACCCGTTGCCAAGGTCCTTGGGGGGGTGTTACTAGCTGGAGAAACCCCACAGGGGGTTTTCGGGGTAGCTTAGTTCGCGCACAAACTTCACATTGTTTAATGTGTTTACGAACATCAGGGATCAGCGACGGCCACCAGAAATGCCTCCGGATCATCTGGACCATGCGTTGCAGTCCGGGGTGCCCGGCCAAGGGGGCATCATGGTGAGCTTGTATTAGGGAGGCCCTGCATGATGGAGGGGCAAAAACCTGGCCCTTCTTTTTCCATAGTCCCTCAATTTGGAGCCAGTAAGAGGTAGGGGCCTCGGGGAGCTCTGCCTGGCTGGCTTTCCGTAGTTGTTCTGCCATTACGTAGGAGGCGGCAAATACCTTGGCGGGGAGGATGGTCCCTTGTGGTCGTCATGTTCCATCTATGCGCTCATGGCAGCTGGATAGGGCATCAGCAAGGATATTGAGGTGCCCGGGTCTGTACTGAATATGGAAATCAAACCGCGCAAAGAAGACCACCCATCAGGCATGGCGGGCATTATTTATTTGCGCGGTCTGCAGAAAAGTAAGTTTCTTGTGATCCGTCACTACCTCAATGGGATATGTGGCGCCCTCGAGGTAATGGCACCAAGTCTCAAATGCGGCTTTAATGGCCAAAAGTTCTCTATCAAAAATAGAGTTGTTTTGCTCTGCTGGCGTAAGCTGCCTGGAGTAGTAGGCGCAGGGCAAGGGGTGTTTCGAAGGGGGTGCCTCCTGTAGTAAGACCGCCCCAATAGCGGTGCTAGAGGCATCTGCTTCCACCAAAAAAGGTTGAGCGAAGTCAGGTTGTCTCAAAAGAGGGGCTTGGATAAATGCTTGTTTTAGAAGTTCAAAGCTTTTTTGCTGTGCCTCGCCCCACGAGTACGGCTGTTTTTTCTTTAGTAGACGTGTTAGGGGGGTAGTAATGGCCGCATATTGGGGAATATAGTGCCGATAATAGTTCGTACTGCCCAGAAAGCGTTAGAGGGGCTTCACCGCCTTGGGGGCAGGCCAGCACTGGATCGCTTCTACCTTTCGCGTATCCATCCGGATCCCTGCGGGGGAAATGACAAAGCCTAGGAAGTCCACGGTGGTCAGGTGGAATGCGCATTTCTCCCCCTTGCAGTATAGGTTATTGTCCCTTAGCCTCTGGAGGACTTGGCAGACATGGGAGCGATGCTGTTATAGCGAGGTGGAGTAAATGAGGATATTGTCTAAATAGGCGATAACGAAAATGTCCAAAAGGTCCCTTAGGATATTATTCATAAAATGCTGGAAGGTGGTGGGGCCGTTCGCCAGGCCAAACGGCATTACTTGGTACTCATAATGCCCGTATCTTGTTCGGAAGGCGGTCTTCCATTCATCCACGGCTTTTACTCGCAGGAGGTTGTAAGCCCCCCGGAGATCAAGTTTGCTGTAGATGGTAGCCCCCTGCAGCCGATTCAGCAGTTCGGGGATCAACGGGAGGGGGTACCGTTTTTTGATTGTAATGGCATTCAAGCCACGGTAGTCGACGCAAGGGCGGAGCCCTCGGTCCTTCTTGGGCACAAAAAATATGGGCACCCCCCCCGGGGAGCATGAGTGCTGGATGAATCCAGTCTGAAGGCTGTCGTCCAAGTATTGGCGCAGAATCTTCAGTTCCAGGGCTGACAAGGCATAGATTCGACCGAAAGGGGGTTCTTTGTCTGGAATGAGGTCAATGGGGCAATCATATGTCCGATGAGGGGGCAGCTCCGTAGCTTGTACCTTATTGAATACATCCACGAAGGCAGCATATTCCGGGGGTAACTGGAACTGCGAGATTGGGCAAGACTCTTGCGTCCCGGCCGCCGTCTTGAACGTGGGGGGTTGCACCTGGACACACTTCGCTTTGCAGTACGGTGAGGTGAACTGGACACCACGGGTGGCCCAGTTCACCTGGGGATTGTGCAAGGTCAGCCAAGGCAACCCCAGGACTACCCTAAACAGCGGGGTACAAACCAGATCCAGGGAGAGAGTCTCCTGATGAGCCCCCACCGTGCACCGGAGGGGCTGTGTTTGCAGCTTCACAGACCCCGATATCAAGGGAGAACCATCGATGGAGTGAATCCGCTCCGGGATCCTTTTGGGGGTAGTTGGAATCGCTTGCTCTCTCAGGAACCCCTCATCTATAAAGTTCCCAGAGGCCCAGACGATGATAGAGCAACCCGTTGTCACCATAATGGTAAGGGGAATACGCAGGTGGGTCCGCAGCATTGCTACGGTCGCAGGTAGCAAGTTCACGGCCGGGGAGTCCCCACTCCTTCCCGACCTCGTGCATTTCCCAGGTCTCAACGATCCTGGGGCACGGAAGGGCAGTCTCGGATAAAGTGGGACGTGTCCCCACAGTAAAAACAAGCCCGCGATTGGCGCCGTCTTTCCCTTTCCTCCTTGGTCAGTGGCCCCCGGGATGCCCCAATCTGCATAGGCTCCGGGTTGGGGCCTCTTGCTGCCCCTGGAAGGGTAGGGGAGATGCCCACGGGGCGTGGAAAAAGGCTCCGGCTCTCCTGCTTCTGTTCCCGGCGTCTCTCTGCCAGGCGGTCTTCTATTTGCAATGCAAGAGAGGCTATACCTTCCCAGGTTTCAGGGAGGGCCATGAAGGCTAACTGATCTTTTAATTCGTCGCCCAGCCCCCTACAAAACATGACCCGCAAAACTTCTCTTGGCCACTGAAGCTCTAAGGCTAGCTGCCGAAATTGGGTCATGTACTCTAGCAGGCCCCCACGTCCCTGCTTCAGGGCCAAGATAGCTGTTTCTGCATCCCGCACCATATGGGGATGGTCAAAGAGGCTAGTGAACTCCTTCACAAATTCGAGATAGTTAGACAACAAGGGGCTATCCCCTTGAAACAGGGTCGTGGCCCACTCTAACGCGGTGCCCCCCAAATTTCCTATAATACATGCTACCTTAAGGGTGTCAGTAGAATATGTTTGTGGCTGCATTGAAAAGGTTAATCGACACAAGGCCATAAAGCCCTGGAAGGCCTTGTGGTCACCCAAAAACTTCTCAATCTGCGGCCCTCGGGGTTCTCGGGGGAGGTTCCCTACCGGTCGTTCGGGGCCAGGGACCAGGGCCTCCCCCTGCCCCCCGGTGGGGGGGTGTCCCCTCGGGGGCAGCCTGAAGCCAAGCCATGGCCCGAGTTAGGGCCTGCTGATTATCATGTAGGGCTTGTACGTCCATGGATATGGCCTGCACGGCTCGCACTAATTCCGCTACTTCCTTGGCAAGATCCATGGTTGGGGGTACCCCCCAGTAGGGGGGAAAAGGAGGGGAATAGGCTGGTGATTCTGTCATGGGGGAAGGGTCACAGGCCCAGCCGGGCCCGGGGAATTTGGA
>QEPC01008309.1:3537015-3547331 GCA_003113815.1 Sphenodon punctatus | reverse complement strand
GGGGGGGGATGATTTTAGTCCCCCGCCTATTTATTTATTTTTTATTTTCTAGCCCTGTTTTATGTGATGCATTTTATATTTAATATTTAATATTTTAAAAGGAATTTTATTGTTTTTATTCATTGTTGGTAGCCGCCCCGAGCTGCGTTGCAGGAGGGGGCGGGGTATAAATTTGAAAAAATAAATAAAATAAATAAAAAATGAATAAAATAGACATATGTTTATTACTATATCATAGAAAGAACTGGGAATAAAACACCAATACATTTGCATATAGTAATAGCCTTCACCTACCCTAACAGCAGTTACAGTAGGGTAGGTGAGTAGGGTAGGTGAAGGCTACATCTGTAACTACTGTTACAGTAGTTACAGATGTATATAATATTCCCTTGGTTCTATAATGCATAATGCTTCAATCAGTCTATTAATTCACTACAATGGGACCTGGAGGAAATTGGGACATCTCTTATTGATGGGGTCCAGCACCCTTTGGTCACTCAGGCTTCCAGCCTTGGAGTGCTTTTGGACCCCTTGCTGTGCATGGATTTTCAGTTTGCGGCAGTGGCCAGGAGCACTTTTTACCACCTTCATCTGCTGAGGAGGTTGCGGCTTTTCTTTCTGATTTGGATATAACCTAGGTCCAACAGTTTGCTGCCAAATTCGTCCAACTTGCCCATTGTTTTCAGTACGTTCAGTCCATCCTCGCCATCCTATATTGGCTCCCTCTATGTGAACGCATTCAGAACAAGCTCCTGGTCTTCACCTTCAAGGCTCTTTATGACCATGCTTCCCCATATCTCTCCGAGCTTGTATTCCACCACACTCCTGCCCAGGAGCTTTGCTCCTCCTTTTCCCCCCACCCTCGCCTGCTTTCAACTCCCTTGAGCCTCTAAATATCTTTGCCCCTTCTCTCTTGCTGTCCCCCATGCCTGGAGCCCCCTCCCTGGATACATTTGTTCTGCTCACTCCCTTCCAACTTTCAAATCCCTCCTAAAAAATTACCTCTTCCATCAGGCTTTCCCTAGCTTGTCATGAGTGAAATTTCATCCTCTTCCCCCTCGCTCAGAACCAATCCTCCATACCTAAAGTTACACAAGTGCACGTGCAACTTCTCAACTTAATGAATGTATCCTTGTCTCTCCTGATGTTCACCTTTCCCTTGTCTCCCCCTCCTTTGTCTCTCTTAGATTGTAAGCCCCTTGGGGTAGGGACCTGTCTATAACTATGGATTGTATAGTGGCAGGTACACTGCTGGCACTAAATAAATAATAATAATGTAAAGACTTTTATAGTAAACATTGGCTGCAATTCAAAAATCCCTCTGTGTGGATTCCATGCGGTACAATGCACACACATGTGCGCGCAGGGCATGGAATCAGTTCCATCATCTGTTACTGTAACTTTGCTAGAGAGTCTTAGGGGAAGATACTCCTGCAGTTATTAGCACCTACTTTGTAGTCAGCTAAATCTAGGTACAGATAATTTTCCACTTGAATTAACCCAGCGACTGAAACTAGAGTTAAAAGCTTTTAAAGCACGTGTACAGAGCAGGCCTAATTGAAAGTGGCAGTAGTGGCTGCTGCCACTTTAATATACTACAGCTTCATTCCTACCACAGTGCTGACCAGAAGGATGCCCCAATTAGAACTTATGGAATATTCCATTAAGAAAAAATAAAAAGGGAGAACCTTGGGATAGAGATGCTGAGGCTGGAAAATTTATCTGAAGAGACAGGAAAGGAGGAAGGGCAATTCTTGAAGTGGAGAATGGTAGTGATACTTTACAGGGTTGAAGAGAGCTGGGCATAAGTGGCCCCATTTACATGGCCATGTCTAATTATCTAGTAACTCCTCCTGTTTCCCATAGTTACATTTCTTTTATCTAGTTACCAGTTTAGTAGATCATGGGAATGCCATAGACATAGTATATCTTGATTTCAGTAAAGCATTTGACAAAGTTCCCCGTGATATCCTTCTTGACAAGCTGGTTAAATATGGACTAGATAATACTACTGTTAGATAGATTTATAGCTAGCTGAAGAACTGTACCCAAACACTGCTTATAAATGGCTCCCCATCAATCTGGAGGGAGGTATCAAGTGGGGTGACTCAGGGCTTGGTCCTGAGCCCTGTACTGTTCAACATCTTTATTAATGATTTGGATGAAGGAGCAGAGGTCATGCTTATCAAACTTGCAGATAACACAAAACAGGGAGGAATAGCTAAGACAGAAATAAGATTCAAATTGATCTTGACAGGATGGAAAGCTGGGCCAAAGCTAACAGAATTAAATCAACTGAGATAAATGTAGAGTTCTGCATTTAGGTAAGAAAAATGCACAAGTATAGGATGGATGGTGATATCTGGCTTTGGCAGCAGTACATGTGAAAAGGATCTTGGGGTTGTAGTTCATCACAAGCTGAACATGGTCAGCAGGGTGATGCAGCTGCTAAAAAGACTAATGCAATTTTTGACTGCATTAACAGAAGCACAGTGTCCAGATCACAAGAAGGAATCGTTTCACTCTATTCTGAACTTGTCAGACCTCATCTGGAGTACTTTGTCTAGTTCTGGGCACTGCATTTTAGGAAGGACATTGACAAATTGGAACAGGTTCAGAGGAGAGGGACAACGATGGTCAGAGATCTGGAAACCAATTCCTATGAGGAAAGGTTGAAGGAGTTGGGTATGTTTAGCCTGGAGAAGAGAAGAGTTAGGGGAGACATGATAGCCGTCTTCAAATATCTGAAGGACTCTCACATAGAAGATGGAGCAGACTTGTTCTCTGTTGCTCCTGAGGGCAGGACTAGAACCAATGGGACTCAAATTACAAGAAACTGGATTTCGGTGAAACATTAGGAAGAGCTATTTGACAGTGGAACAGATTGCCTAGGACTGTGGTGAGCTCTTCTTCATTGGAGGTTTTCAAACAGAGGCTGGATCGTCATCTTTCAGAGATGCTGTAGTTGTGGGTTTTCTGCATTGAGCAGGGGGTGGAATAGATGACCTTTGATGTTCCTTCTAACTCTAAGGTTCTATGATTGTATCCCATTGCTTTTTTAGACTGAGGAGAAAATGGCCCTAAGTAGCTAGGTTGTGTAGGTCACAATGGGTGTAAACAGATGGACTACAGCTCTGGTGGTGCCCTCATCACACCTGGGATAGCTAGTCTGTTTAAAATGTGCCCATCAGATATTGAACTATGGGAATCTGTGGCTGTTCCCAGGCAGCCCCAGCAACAGCACTCAGGAACATCCAGAAGCATGCCACATGGAGTAGGCTGGTCAAATCTTGGGTAATAGCTGAATGCGGAGTTGCTGAGTGTCTGTTGGGCGTACCCAAGCTGCAGCTCCGCACTTGTCCGTCTGTTGCCCTGGTTATCACCATAGTCATGAGATGTATCCAGATGAGACAGGTAGGGAAGACTACAATGTCTTGGGTAGCCTACCCCCACCTGGGCACACAAACCATGTAATGCGGTGGCTGATGTGGGTGGCAGCAGCCAGATGTTCACCCTGCCCTATGTGATGCATCCTTGGAAAAATTCTAAGGACATGTTATGGAACAGCCTTACCCCAAATGGGGTAAGGCTGCCCATGACGGGGCAACCTGTGTGGATAGACCCCTTTTGCCCACAATGGGGTAATCCCTGCAGAAGGACCATGAGTGATGGGCATTGGCACCCATCGCATGCATCCACATCACAGATGGTGGCAGGATTAAGGTCAGGCTAGGAGAGAGAGGCGGGACAGAGCCAGCTACAGTTCATGCAGCTGGTGCTGCAGCTGTCCTCAGGCATGTTGCCAGCTACCTGCATTTTCCCCACTATGCTATGGTGGCGATTGCCTGCCACGGGGCCATGTAGGGAGCGGACTCATAGCACTCATGTTGTCACCCGATGCACTTATCGTGCTTTGGGCAGCCTAACCATGCAATGCAGTGCATCATGTGCCTGACAACAGACAGATCTTCTCCCTGGCCCAGGAAAGGATGGGCATCTAGCCCCAGTCCCACGTACCCATGTCATGACTGGGGGAAGGATAATGGGAGGGAGACAATGCAGGGCCAGTTGTCTGTACACTGGTGTGGTTGGCGCCTCAGTGGGCTGCTCTGCCTGGCTGCCCTGGGGTGGGGGGGCTTGACCTTCTGTCCTCCTCCCCACACTGGCCCTGAAATGTGGCATCAGGTATTGCACATGTGGATCGAACCCTCGACAGGTCGTGTTCAAGCACCCATGGACACCAGTCTAGAGCATTGGTTGAGCACCTGCAACTCAATGGTGCAGGGGAGGTGCTATGCTGGTGACCCACAGCCCTGGGACACTGCTGGTCTGTTTGTTGTGGACCCAGGCAGAGCTGGGAAAGCACATACGTGGTGGTGCACCCCGGGAGCAGCTTTGGGGACTGGCAATTTCCCCATCCATCTAAAAGTACCCAATGAGAAGGCCAACCAAAACACAGAAAACCATTCCTAGAGTGGAGAAAAGGAGCTGGAATTCA
The DNA here is from genome assembly GCA_003113815.1 of Sphenodon punctatus. Lineage (NCBI taxonomy): Eukaryota > Metazoa > Chordata > Lepidosauria > Sphenodontia > Sphenodontidae > Sphenodon > Sphenodon punctatus. The sequence goes on along the minus strand of QEPC01008309.1, from coordinate 3,542,833 downwards.
CTGCAGTTGCACCACAGAAGTACGAGTACCTCATTAGGAGTATCCCCAGATTCTCTCCACCTGACAGTTGACATTTTGAATATATATGATGGTATTTTGGTTATTTTGGTACCCTTGTGGATGACACAAACACACAGCATCACAAAACAACTGATCATGTAACTACATGCCCAGGCATCCTTGAATTCACCTGTCCTATTTTCAGGTGTCTATCATTACATCTGGTAACACTCACTGGCAAAACCTTCTGGCAGTTGGCATAACAGATCTTGGAGTAAGGGAAAGCAATCCATTGATTAGTGGCAGTGATATGTTCTTTGTTGTTCACCATTTTACAGAACAGCAGGAAGGAGAACTGCTTTACTTAAGTACTTCATATATGTTTGGACATCCACAACTGGGAAATACTTCTTTGCGATGGTAATTTGGTAGCACTTTCAGTACATTCAGAGCACTTTACAAAACCATTGTGCTTCCTTACTAGAAAACGGAAGGTCAAGTGCTATCATTTGTGTTATACATCGATTTAATGCTATAGCTCTTGGTGATTTGCAGTAAATTTGCTTTTCCTGCTCCACAGTTTCTTTAAGTGTTGTTTTCTGGTTACTGTTAATGCTAATTCAAATTGACCTTTGAAAAGGAAGAAATTCTTAGAATGGTTCTGGAAACAGTGGGTTTTCCAGTAGTTATCAATGTGAAACAGTGTAATTTATTGTAAATTACAGAAAACTTTAAGTGAATCATTATTCAGAATCCAGATAGTTAACTCTGCATTTGAAAACAATTTTAGATTTGAAATAAGCAGACAAAGATATATTTTCCTTATATCAATTGTTAAAGGACATTTTCATAGAAAATGAGTTAAATCTTCCACCTCGTCTAAATCACATATCCACAATCTTTTCTTAAAGGGAATTTTGTTCCAGGCATCTATCTGTGCTTGAGTACCTATCTGATTTAATCAAAGTTTTGTAATCAACATCCTATTAGGGAAAAAAACAATCATGGACAAATAAGATTCTTGTTTCGTCCATGAAATATACATACATAGATGCACAACGTAAGGACCTGATTCTGGCTACGTCCTCCAAGAGAAATATCCTGTAACTGACGATCCATTATTTATTTATTTATTTTAAAGTACTTATTACCCTGCCCCTATTGTCAAGGCAGCCTGGAGTGGCTTACAGAATAAAAACACATATATAAAATCCATCATAAAACGATACAAAAAGGAGAAACGAACAGGCAACAAAGAGAAGGGAGCACAACCTACCCACACTTGGGGGAAAATATAAAAAAACAATAAAATATATAAAACCCCAACCTAAACCCCCAAACAAAAATAATAAAACCCACCCTCACCCATGCCCCTTGCCAAAAATCCTGGTGGAACAGCCAAGTCTTATATTGACGTTGGAAGGAGGGAAGGTCCGGAGCTACATGGGTCTCTGCCGGGAAGGAGTTACACAGCCACGGAGCGACCACAAGGAACACCCGCTCCATAGTAGCCCCCTGGGATACCCAGGGGACCTCGAGTAGGGCACTCCCAGATGACCACAGGGGACAATCAAGGGCACGGGGAGTGAGGCAGTCCTGTAGATAAATGAGGACTAAGCGATGTAGGGCTTTATAGATAAGAACCAGCACCTTGAATCAGGCCTGGAAGACTATAGGCAGCCAGTGCAGAAAATGGAACACCGGTGTAATGTGCTTCCGGTCACCCATCCAAGTAAGGAGTCATGCTGCCGCATTGTGCACCAGCTTCAGTCTCTCCATCCCCATAGCCAGCCCCATGTACAGTGCGTTACAATAGTCCAATCTTGAGGTAATGAAAGCATGGATGATAGTGGCCAGGTTGGAGTCTGAGACATATGACTGAAGCTGTCGCACCAGATATAATTGTCAGAAAGCGTTCCTCGCCACAGCCTCAACTTGGGCATCTAGGCAGAGCTGCGAGTCAAGGAGCACTCCCAGGCTCCAAACCTGAGGAACCAGTGGGGAGCAAACCCCGTCAATGACAGGGGAGTGCCATACCCACTGCCTTCCCCACCAGTATCACCTCCATCTTGTCGGGATTCAGCCTTAATTGATTTGCCCTCATCCAGTCTCCCACAGCTGCCAGACATCGTGTAAGCACCGAGACTGCAGGACCTGGGTCATATGAAAAGGAGAGAGAGAGTTGGGTGTCATCAGCATATGGATGACACCGAACTCCAGAGCACCAGACGACCTTGTCCAATGACTGCATATAGACATTGAACAGGAGAGAGGACAAGATGGAACCCTGTGGGTCTCCACATGAGACGTCTTGGGGAGATGAACATTTTTCCCCAAGCACCACTAGTAGTTCAGTTCTTCCAGCGAGGAACTAGCGGAGCCAGTCAAGAACAGTACCTCCCACCCTGACTTGGTCCCACAGATGAGTCACCAACAATTCGTGGTCAACAGTAGCAAAGCAACCAATAGATCTAACAGAATCTATAGGGTCAAACAACCCTGATCTAATTCCAGGTGACGGTAATCAACCAAGGTCATAAGCACAGTCTCAGTGCCATAGCCCAGATAAAAGATGGACTGTGAGGGATCTAGAAAACCGAGTTAATCCCGATGCTCCTGTAGCTGCCAAACCACTACCCATTCAATAACCTTCCCTAAAAATGGAAGGTTAGAGACAGGTCAATAATTCGCAAGGGAGTCAATGTCTGAAGATGGCTTTTTGAGCAGGGATCCAACCGCCATCACCTTGAGGCAACTCAACATCCCCCCCTCCCGAAGGGAGGCATTGACCACCCGCTCCAGCAGCGACCCCAATGTCTCCTGGCAGGTCTTAACTAGCCAAGATGGGCAGAGGTCCAGTTCGCAATAGGTGGCTCTAACGGCCACAAGAACATCCTTCACATCAGAGAATGATGTTGGCAGCATTTTGGAAATGGAAATTCATGCAAAGTGAATTTTTATTTTGATTTATTTTTTAAAAATTAAAATAGAAACATAAAAAATGAATTAAAAAATAAAATAAAACTAAAAAAAAACCCAAATCACTACGCATGTGCAAAATGGCAGCCAGTTCATTCTATACATGCACACCCTTTTTCAAAATGGTACTGGTAGCCTCAGTGACATTTTGGAAATGGTCAGTCAGTCTGAGCATCACAGAACAGTTACTCGTTTCCAAAATTCCTCCGACACTGGTGGTGCCATTTTGGGAAATGGCCATGCAGAACAGACCTGCCAGCCATTTTGGGCATGCACAATGATTTTTAATGTTTTAATAATTTTATCGAGAGAGAGGCTGCCCAGCCACCTGACCTGCAGCTCCTCCGCCAACGTATCAAGGACAACGTGGAGGTGCTGCAGCACTTTGGGGCCCAACGAGAGGAGGGGTGCACGCGACAGGAGTACCTGGAGCTGCTGCGGCGGGACCTGGCCTCCTATTACTCCTATAGTGCTACTGTGCTACTGACTGTTGTTTTAAATTGCTGTTTTAAATTGTTGTAATTTTGTGCTGTAAGCCGCCCTGAGATGCCATGGGCATGAGGGGGCAGCTAATAAATGTAATAAATAAATAAATAAATAAATGAAATGAAAAACAAAAACAAATGGGTTTCCAAAAAAACCCCTGAAAAGAATAATTTTTGTAAAAAAAAAAAAAAGAATGGGGTGACTTCTGCAAACCCCTAGCCATAACTATATAAACACACAAAGCTATTGGTCCTTGGAGACTGTTTTGTGTCCATCAGGTCTGCAGCCAAGTATTTACAGAAAAAGGGGTTAAAACGGAGTAAGTATTCTACGGGTGGAAGCAAATGGTACAATATCCCGCTGGAGTTCATGTTTGGTCAGTGCAGCTCCCACTCACAACCTAATAAATGGTATAAGAGTGTCCAACCTCATAAACAGGCAGCCGCCTGCTCAGCTGAGAGGCGCACTACAGATCTTCCTACCCGCCCCCTCAGTCTCCCCTCCCCTGCAGCCATTTCTAGTCTCCTTCCCTTGCAGCCACCTCAGCTGAGAGTAATGCTACAAATCCTCCCCAGTCTTCTTCCCTGCAACCCCCTCTTATCTAAAGACCTGTTACAGATCTCCCCTCCGCCGCAGTCTCCTTCTCCCACAGCCACCTTCTCCCACAGCTGAGAGACATGCTACAAAGCTCCCTCTCCCTGCAATCTCCCTCCTCACCTCTCAGCTGAGAGTCCTGCCATGGGGAGATTGCTACCGCTTCCACCTCTCAGCTGGTCAGGTGCACTAGGCAAGACTCTATGTGCTGGTGGACCTAGATGCAGGCAAAACTGTTGGTGAACTTAATCAACAAGACAGTCATGTGGGTGCTCATTAGCCCTGATTGGCCCACACGGTGGACCTGTGATTTCCTTGGACTCTGTCATGAGTGGTGGATCCATGGTGATCACGTGGAGGATGCCTAATAGCTAGGCATGCAGGAATGCACCTGGTGAAGGCTAATGTGGGCTATCGTCTCATTTGATTCCATCCTATATGTGCCCTATAACAAAACAACATGTATTTCACTATCTTCTTAAAAATATTTAAATGTTTAACAAATTTGAAGATAGACAAAATGTGACCTGATGATGCCTTGTGTGTTTGCCTGCCTTGATCCCAACACAGGCATATGCAGCAATTTGGAACTTTAAATACCTTCCTGAGCTCAAAGACTTGGCAGCCAATAAATTTTCTGTCGGTTATGCATTAAAGCATATCCTGGGCAGTTTAAAGACAGACTTCCTCCACCCCCTGCATGTTTTCTATGATTTGGTGGTAGTGTGAAAGGAAGCTATATCTCCTCCAAGCCATACAAGTGTCCCCTACATCCAAATAGGATTGGAATTAGTCCTTGTGTTTTTAAAAGCCTTCATCAAAGCTCCATTTTATCCTTGTGTACCCATACTAAGCTGCCCTTCAAAGCACACCCTGTTTTCCACACCAGGAACAGTTTTCAAAAAGTCCCTTCTGTTGCTAAAATTGTTTGAACTCTCCAAGTGTTAATAATGGGTGTTTTCAGAAGACATGATACCAGGGATGGCTACCCAGAAGCCACAGATCCAACCGTTTGAGGGTGGAGTGGCCAGATGTGCACTTCTGTGAGCCATGGAATACCTACTCATGGCCACACACAGAGCCATGTCAGGAAATCCAGAACACTATGCAGAGCAGTCAAATAAATGGTGTTACGCTCCACCTGTGCAGCTGCTCTGTGGCAAAGTCACATTGTGGGCATTGACTCCCTTTCCCCCATAGCCTTGCTTTTTTGAAAACATCCAATGTTGGGATTCTTGACTTAGACACCAAATGACATGGTAGTTAGCTACTACTAACTGTAGCCGTTCCTATACATGTTGCACGTACCCCTCTCTAGGATAGTAGAAGCTTTTGTTTAAACATTTCTTCAGTTTTTAGGGATGGTCGAACATGGTTCGGAAGTTGGGAGTTCGGCCCGAACTCGGCCTGTTCGGACGACCGAATCCGAACCCGAATCCGAACATGAACTAGCCGAACCGAACTCAATTCCGAACGTTGAAATGACTGAACAGTTCGGTCAGTTTGGATTGCGTTCAGGTGAGTTCGGGTGGCAAAAAAAGGTTCACTGGAAGGTCGAACGTGACAGGGAGGGGTAGTACTAGTCACTGAGGAGCAGACTTCCAGGCACCAGCGGTGGAGAGGCTTGCAAGAAATGAAACTATCTGCCTCCCCCCTTCCCAACACCTTCTGAGCTAGTCACTGTTCCTGAACAGCAGGTGTTGAGTAGGATTATTAGATTGCTTTAAGTTTCATTTCAGTTTTGTACTGAAATGAAACT
>QEPC01008309.1:3519465-3531015 GCA_003113815.1 Sphenodon punctatus | reverse complement strand
AAATAAACAAAAAGCAGACAATTAGGGTGACAGTGTCTCACACAGGGTGAAAAACAGCAAGGGCCAAGAAAATATTTTAAAGAATGGGAGGCAAGGCAGTACAGTCTTTCCAACTGGACTCACAAAATTAGTAATTACCCCTGCCTGTAATGCATGGGGGAGGAAGGAGAAGAGGACAAAATAAAGCACAAGCAAACAAACAATGTACAGGAGATCAGGGCAGGGGATTTGTTTTTTAAAAAAACATACGGTTTCTGAAAAGATGAGACCTCCTGATTGCTCTAGTCTGACTGATAACCACCTTCTGTTGTTCTTCCCTCCAAACAAGGAGGTCAGGGACTCCAAACAAGTCCCAGGCATCTTCCCTCTTGTAAAAAAGAAAGGGGGAGCTCTCTCTCTCTCTGTTCCCTCTCCCCTCCCATAAACCTAGGGAGGAAGGAGCAAGGTAGAGTGAGCTCTTTTCCTTTCTCCTCCCACTCTGGTAGAGGAGGGGCCATGGGGAAAAAGAGAAGCTATGGGGTGGCCAGAGCATTTAGAAAAGGCACCCTGACACACCCACTAGGCCTTGTTTATTGGATGGGTTTCCTCATAGGAATCCAACCAAAGAGCACATGGCACCTCCCCCACTCCCTCCCCAATCCCCCAGAAAGCACTGGTTTTCTGGGCTAATGCCCAGCGTACGCTACTTGAGGGCTTAGGGAGATCCTCTAAGTCCTCACCTCCCTTTATCTCTCTGGCCAGTGAGTGTAAAGCTAGAGGGAGGGGGGAGCAGGAGAAGGAGGATGTTTGTCCTCTCCTCCTCTTACAGAGTGACTCACAAGCAAAGCAGTTCTTTCCCTGAAGGTTTTGTTTACATATGACTCATCAGCTCTCCAGGCAGCCAGGAGAAGAGAGTTAAAATGTAAACAAAGCCTTCAGACAAGAGAGGAAACGGACAGTGCTGTCACTGGATCAACTGAGGAGTGCTCCTGGCTCCCCAGCAAGCCTAGGATGACCCCTAGGGTGCTTGGGGGGGCGTCTGCCCCAAAGTCCTGGGGGAGGGGCCATCACTGCTGGAAAATACAAATGCAAATTAAGAAAAACATGTACAATTTGCAAAGAGAAAACGTATTGTGGAATGAGTCCTTGGACTGGGTGGGCTAGTTTCGATACTGCTATAATAAGATTGACCCTTTTTACACAGGTCGTGACTGCACAGGATTGCGAGTGCACCGCAGTCCATGTGTGGTGGGTTGGGGTAGGGTTCTGATGGGGCATACACCCATCTCCATGCATCCTCATGCATGAAGGCACCTCCATTTTTTCCTGTGTCTTCCTGAATGGGGATGTGTGAGTGCGAGAGCGTGGGAGCACGCAGATCCCTGCCGAATTTACATGGGAGGCACCCATGCTAGAACACCCAGGTGTTCTAGTGTGGGTGCTGCCCGTGTAAAAAAGGCCAGTGATTTGCACTTAATCTTGTTAAACTCGGTGGGCACATCGCTAACGTAATGCAGTTAAATCAGCTTAACTCTTGCCAAACAGTTGGTTTTGCATAATATAGTAATTTACCAAAACAAACTCAGTCTCTATAAACAAGGGTTAAACTGGTTGTAGCAAATCGACATTTGGGGTTTCCTGGCTTAACCGGATGAATTCAAGCCTGATTTAAAATTGGTTTATTTGCTTGGGTACAACCTTTCAAAGATAGATAATTTATAGGATTAAAGCACTCTGTGGGATAGAGTTTACTAAGGAAAATAGAGAAAAGGAATTTGATTTGGGAAATTAAGAATACAGAGCTATGATTTGCCAAAGTGCAATGACTGGTACATAAGCTTTGTGGCCCTACCCACTGTTCAAATGTAACAGGGATCATGTAGCTATCCATTCAAATTTACAATTGTGCCTGTTTGAAAATCAATGGGATTAATTCAGTTTATTTTGGAAACTCTGGAAGCCTTTCCAAAGATATTGGTGGCAGCCTCAGCAGGTCCTGTTGCTTCACAAAATGCACATAAAATGAAGTTATTTAAATGGCTCTGGTAAAGCAGTACCGATGTATAGGCTTCAGAAGTTAAAAATCAAACCTTAACATTATCAGTAGGTTCCCAGTGCAGACCAGTGTATAAATTATTATTAATAATGTATATAGCACTTTCAGTATTCAAAGCATTTTACAGTCCTTACCTAGCTCACCCTCAACACCCATTGAGATAGGTCATAATCAGTCGCATTTTTACAGATGGGGAATTGAGGCTGAAAGATAATAACTTACCCAAGGGCCACCTAATAAGTTATTGGGTCAGATAGGATTTGAATTTTTGTCCCCCAGATTAAAATCTAATTACTTAGCTACTTTTCTATTAGGCTACACTGGTTCTCAAGTTTAATGTGCCCTGTATAGGAGACTGAGTTTAACAAATGGACCAATTAATATCTTACCTGATGTAATATTATGAATATATGAACAATATTAGGAACAAATAATTTTGAGATGGGGCCCACTCATTTCTCCCCAATAAAGAAACCATCAACTCCAGAAGCCCTGGTCTCTTTGGGTGAAAACATACAAGACAGTCACAGCAGCCAGCTGGATCCTAGGTCCACCTGCAGCAACATAGCTGCCACCCATTGAGCCTCACAGAGAGCAGAATGCATATCCAGTGTCCCGAAAGTCGTGGGTTGGGCCGGCAAACTTCACACATGAGCAAGATTCAGGCCCAGAAGCGGCAGTCACCAGAAGCAGGATCCACGGCAGCATATTGTTCCTAGACTCAAAACTAGAGTAATCCTCTTTCGGAGCTGTACATGACCCCAACCCCCTGAAGTTCCACCTCTCATTCAAGTGCTATACACAAAGAAAATTAGTAATAGAGATTTGGAGAGAAACTAAAACTTTAGTTTTAACAGAATTTCATTCAGAACAGACTATGTAGACTGACTGACTTCCTAAAAATACTAACTAGTATCAAGCCTACTAACTTGGGATTGGCTAAACAGTATTTTTTTTTATCCCTTCCAAGGGTGATTGGATATCTATTCCTCTATCTGGTTGAAGTAGAAATTTGGAAATTAATAAGTAGGGAATGGAAAATTATAGACAAGCCAATTAATTTAATTCTGAGTCCTTCAGGTAGAGATGGTGACAAAGTAGTTCAGATGATATCTTTTATTGAACTACTGTTGGTGAGGATAAACAAGCTTTTGGGTCACACTGAGCTTTTCCACAGACATGTAACAAGTCAGAACTATAGACTGAGTGAATGCAGAATAGGTGTGTATATAAGAAGGCAATGAATTGGAAGGGAGCTGTTAAGGGAAAAACATAGGATTCAGACACTTAAAAACTCAAAAACAACAAAGATAAACCAAGAATACATAGATAAAAGTAAATGCTGATTCAGAACTGTGCATGGGAGAGGGTGGTAGGAAACAACTTTCCAGGGAAGGAAACTCACATATCAAAGGAACCGAATAAAACTGAAAATTGATAACAAAATAAATGTTCATGGGTTCCCCCCCACCCCAGGCCACACACATACACACACCATATTATATTTTATATTTTGCATTTATTTCTACTTGTTATAATCATCATCATACACATATTTTATATATATATTTAATGTTCTGCATTTTTTCTAGTCATAATTATTATTGTATATTTGGTTATATTTTGTTTTAATTATGCGCCCATACAAATTCTTATTATATAATGTTGGTTGAGTTATGTTGCAGCCAAGGTTTAAGACATACGGGATTCGAGAGGAAGCGAGAAATAGGGACCTAAGAGATAAGGTAGGAATAGTTGTGGTGTGCGGTGCCCTTTTCTCTGCTTGTGTCTGGGCGTATGGGTTATAAGGAGATGTTATTAGAAGAGTGCACTTAATTGGAGTTGTTTTCCTTGTTGCAATGGGATATGTGTATGTGTATGTTTGTTTGGCTATGGCGAAAGCTAGCCTAATAAAATTGATTTGATTTGATTTGACATACACACACACACAATTTGAGGTGAAGTTAAACAGAAAACTGTCAGTTATTATTTATTTTATATATTAATACCCTGCACCTCCTGCCTCTGGCAGCTCGGGGCAGCTTACAAGTATAAAAAACATTACATATCCCAATAAATACAAAGCACTATATCCTGACAGTTAAAGTAAAATAGTAAAACAGCAAAACCTCCAGTAAAATGCACAAAAAGAATCCTACCTACCCCCTACTCCTCCCCTCCATCAAATGCCTGGTGGAAGAGCTCCACTTTACACTGATGCTGGAAAGTGAGGAGATCCAGGCTGAGGTGGATACCCACCAGGAGGGAGTTCCACAATACCAGAACCACTGCTGAGAACACCCACCAGTAAGTCGCACCTGCTGACACCACGGGACCTCCAGGAGGGCACACCCGGATGACCACAGGAGCCCCCCGGGGACCCAGAGAGTGAGGCTGTCCCTTAAGAATGTATATATTTCTGTAATGGCTTGAAACCCTAAGTATAAATTGAGTCTATATTATTCTTAGTATCCAACACAGTTATGAATTTTGGTTTGTAGGCCCATCTCTTAAAGGTGTTGTAGAGTTTCCCTTTCAGGACAAGGACTGAGGGATCAGAGATTGAGTGACTGTTCTGGGAGAAGTGAATACCCATAGTAGAATGAGTGGTTGCTTTTGTCCTTGACTTACTTTCTGTATGAGTTCATTTGTTTATGAAAGGATTGGTAAGTTTCACCAATAGAGTTTCCTTGGAGGCATTTAGGGCACTGAATGAAGTATCCTATGTTCTTGAACTTGAAGGATAGGCCCTTTGCATTTTGAAGTTTTCCCTTCTAACCGAGTCAGAATGGAGCTACCTTTGTCCTGTTTTAATTAGAGACAGAACACTTGTAATGTTTGTTTTGTTGTTTACATATACTTTCTACTGGATTCATCCTTTCTTCCAGATGTTTATGGAGGAGTGTGTCTTAAGAGTTGTGATTTTATTTTGATCTGGATTTCTTTTTATTCTATCTTCTGTCTATCCAAGGAATTTAGTGAGACTAGCCTCCGAGAGCCTCACCCACTTTAACTGGTTTGTCCACAAAACGCCTGTGTGAAATAAAGAAATACTGAGTCTGAGAGAAAAATCAAGCTATAATTTTAAGCAAACAAACATTTAGTACGTACTAAAGTTTCTTCCGACCATCTTCAATCATGATCACCTGGAAGTGGAAAAGTGAAATTAGTTCCCTGCCACCAGTTCTGCTCTTTCCTCTACTAGAGTTTAATCAAAAACGATACCTTTTCACCTTCACTCTCTTCATGCAGTCTAAAAAAAATTTTAAACCCCGCAAAATTCCTTAATTCAGGCTAGTTGGTCACTGACATTTTTCAAGGGGCAGAGAGCTCCTTATTAGAGATGTGTAAGGGGGCAAATTTTGTAGTTCTGATTTTCTATTTTTATTTCAGTGACACTTTTTTGTGAGTCTTGTGAGAGGGTTGTTTGTTGGTTGATTTTTCTAGTTTGGAGTCTCAAAAATTTTGAAAACTTTTTAAGGGACACTTGATCAGTGCTTGTTAAGGGGATCCAGACCTCAGAGTGTACATGAGTGCAAGTTAGGGGTGTGCAGTTTTGTAAAAATTTAATTAATTACAAAAATAAATGGCACCAAGGGTGTGTATTCATTTTTGTTTGATCGAATTACTAAAATGAACAAGGCCCTGTAATGACAACAGATGAAAAAATTAATTTAAAAAAATCAGTGAGCATGTGCAAAATGGCCACCAGGATCATTCTGCGCATGCATGCACACCCTTTACCAAAATGGCACCGGCAGCATCAGAGTCATTTTGGGAAAATACATCTGGTCTTCACATGCACAGAATGGTCCTGCACATGCACACACCTGCTTCTCTTTCCAAAATAGTGCTGATGCTACCATTTTCCTCATGCCCACTGATTTTTTAAATTAATTTTTTATTTTTAATAAAAGCAAATGACAAGGGAGAAAAAACCAGCAAATGGGAGGGGGCATGAAAACTCCAGAAAACGAGTAACATGTTTGCCCTGAAAATGACAAATTAACGAAAATGAATGATGTGCCTGCTGCACATCCCTAATGGAGCTCCACTTGTTCTTGTAACTAAGATATTGAAAATTAATGAATGAATAAGCAAATGACATTAGTTTATTTCATTCGTTTTCATTTTTATTTGTTGTTTTATTTTATTTAAAATAATTTTTTTTAAATTATCACAGCATATGTGCAAAATGGCCACCAGGGCTATTTTGATCATACATGCCTCTTTCCAAAATGGCACTGGCAGCATTGGCACCATTTTGGAGAAGGACAGTGACATTTTGTACATGCACAGAAAATGGTAAAGTCCTTTACGACCCCACCCCGCAATTAAACAAAAATAAAAATGAATGATGTGCCTTCTGCACACCCCTGGTGCGAGCGTGCATTCACAGGTGCACATGCAAAGGTGGTTGCCCTACAATAAACAGTAGAAGACCCTGAAATTAGCAAGCTCTAGAGCACTGGGCAGTGGGATCCCATGTCCTTGCTCCATCCCAGGCTGAGGCGTCCCACTCAGTATTGTCATTCATGCAACATGAGGATCTGGTTTCCCGGGGCACAGTTCCAGTTCCAGCTGAGAATGTAAGCAAGCAAGCCAACCCCTGAACCACAGAGCACTCGAAGATCAAAAGTAAACATAAATCAAAACACAGTCCACTGTTATCAATCACCGTTGTTAGGGACAGTCTACCCTGGCCAGCACAACATAACATGAAACTTGAAAAATGCTCAAAATGCTAGATCAACAATTTAAAACACTAGGTTAGAAATAGAAATCGAGAAGCACACTTTTAGGACGGCTTTTAATTCCTTATGAGATTTGGGGAAATGCTTCTAAAGACGTCTCATGAACAGGTTATGAAAAAGATATAAGATGACACACATTTGCTAAAAAAATTCAGAAGTGCTATTTTTAAATGTGTTTTCCAGTTTCTCATTACCTTCTTTGGCTTCAGAGATATGAAGCACTCATTCTCTGTCTTAACTAAAAACTGAGAAACAGACTTAAATATAGCCAGTGTATCATGGCAGATAATGTACTGGAGTTGGACCTAGGAGACCAGAGTTAAAATGAAACTAGCCATGAACTCACTAGATGGTCTTGGGCAAGTCACTACCTCTTGACCTCCATTTCTCACGTGTAAAATTGTAATAATTATGCCTATCTTACAGAGTTTTTGTGAGGGTGAACTAGATAAAGATTGTAAAGCACTCTGAATACTAAAGTGCTGTAGAAATGAGAAATAATGATGACTGCTCTGCCCTTATACCATGCCATTCACTGTGAGTTAAGTCAAATCCATTCAAGCCATATCTCTGAATGGTGTAAATATTCCTGGTCTAACTTTATTTTGTTTCCTTGTGGAATTTATTATTATTATTATTATTATTATTATTAGCACTTGTATAGCACCAGCTGTGTACCTGGCACTTTACAGAACAATGAGATGGACGCAGTCCCTGCCTACGGCTTACAATCTAAAAGACTCGGAAGGGGGAGACAAGGAGAGGGGACATAGGGAGAGACAAGGGACAAAACATTCAAGTTGATGCGAAGTCTCAGGTGCATGTGCTTGGCTTGGTTGCAGTCAGGGGGAGGGCAGACTGTAAATGTTGAGAGAAAAGTTCTAGCAAGCTTCGTGAAAACCGCTGAGGAAGAGGTGGGTGACTTCTCTCTACACATTTTCATATGGGAAAACAACCTAAAGCATGAATGGAAAGAAAGGCAGTGTCCTATGGTCTTCACCTCCTGACTGTTCTTAGCTGACTGCCTCAGTGAAATAATTTGCTGCACAGTTGACAGCAAATTATTTAACCTTGCTGTCAACTTTAAACAAGGTGCCAATGGTTGTGCTTCCTAAGAGCCTCCTACCCTTGCTTCTCATGTGATCCCTTTCATTGTAATTAAAATACAAAAGCTGACTGAAAAGGAAACTAGAGCACTGTGCCCCTTCTCAACATTCCCCCCTTTTCTGCCTGCTTATATTTCTAAAACAATAATTTCCACCCACACCTAAGAACAGTTAAAAAATAAAGCCAAAAAAATTATGAACAGATTGGAAAAGCTATCTTAAGTAAGTGTCTTCTGTTCTCAAGTAGCTGCTGTCCATTGTTTGCTATTGATGCCTACTCTATGCATAATTCACATCTTTCAGTGCCCTGCTGGTTCACAAGAACAGAGCAGCAGGGAAAGTGGAAGGATAGCATGACATAGGCCACTTTTTCACGGATGCCACCCACCCACAAACACCTGGAAACACCCATCGTATGGGGGGGAGAGCATCGTGTAAATGTCCATGGGTGGGTGGGGGCGCATGCCTGACCCACCCGCCAACACCCACGAATCAGCCTTGAGGGAGCCGGAGCCCTCCGTGGGTGGAGATGGGTGTTCAACACTCAAGCATCCATGTAAAAGCCAAAACACCCACACCCACGCGGAATGGACCAGTGGAGCCCAACAACCAAGCGCCATGGGGCACGCACATGCCGCCACGCAGACACTCCCACAGGGTGGGGGGATGCTGGACATACGGCCGAGGGCCCATAAAGGAGGGAGGAACCATGGCACACGTGCGCGGGCTCCCACGATGGTGACAGGGAAGGCCCACACGAAGGCAATGGGAGCCAATGCCGCCCCACATGGTGGAAGGGGCCAGGTGAGCACGGGGACCCCAGGGTGCCCGGGGGGGGAAGATGCCCACCAAGGCAGTGCAGGGAAGGAAGCGCCCCAGGTGGAAGGCACAAGGGGGGGCAAAGGACTGCTGGCAGGGAGGGGAAGCAGGGGGGCACAGGTGGGGAAACATGCCAGGAAGTAACATGGCACATGTCCTGGCACAGGGCAGAGGGGCTGCACCGATGCCCCCCCCGGATGATGACCCCCCCAGCCCAGCACCTCCCAAGGGCATGGCCCAAGGAGCAGCAGCGAGAGTGAGGTGAGCGTGAGGGCACACACCCCTCCCTCGGGAGGGGAGGGCAGCACCCTGGGCCTGACCACTGGGCCCAGGAACACAGGGCAGGGGGAAGCAGCATAACCCGTTCCCCTCAGGACAGGTCCCAGACAACGGAGCACTGCACCACCTGGGCGACAGCTGAGGAGGGTCTTCCAGACAGTTAGGTGAGCAAAAGGGAACCCCAGGGGGGAGAGGGGGGAAGGCCCCACAGGTGGGAGGAGGGGGCCAGCAGGAGCAGTACTAACCCCTATTGTACTACCCCCAACAGGACACGACCACCACCACGGCATCCACATGGCAGACCACCACACTCTGTGCATGCCCACAAGACCCACAGGTCATCTGACCACAGGGACAGGGGGTGCACACGGAGCAAGCGGAGACCCGGGATGGCCCCCTAGGACATGGAGGAACAGGATTCAGGTATGATTTCCCTAGCAGGGCCAGGGGGGTTGGGGGTGAGACCAGCCCGGACAGAGCTGCTGCGGCCGGGGCTGGGGGCCGGAAAACAGTAATGGTCCCCCTCCCATTGCATTTCAAGCCAGCCTGGAGGTGCACAATGTGGAGGTCATGGAGGAGGAGGACGAGGGAGCCCCAGCAGCACCCCCCCCACCAGGTGGGCAACCCTCCACGGCAGGGCACACGGGCCATGGAGGGCCCGGGTGTGGAGGGGGCAGAGGTACAAGGGGAGGCCACCCGGGGGCGAGCAACCAAAAGCATCAGGGCTCAACAGGGGTGGGGTGGTGGGGGCAGGTGGGAGAGGCTGGTGGACCTACAGTGGCCCCCACAGAACACATGATGGACACGGGCCCCACCCACAGCTAAGGTGCCCGCTCGAGCGAGGGGAGCAGCTGACAGCAGCTTGGAGTTGAACTGGGAGATGCGGGCTAGGAACCGATGCCAGAGGGAGGACCTCAGCAGGGAACTGCNGGCCCCCACAGAACACATGATGGACACGGGCCCCACCCACAGCAATCTATGGCCAGGGGGTGATCCCACAAGAGGGAAGGGCAGGGGGATCCCAAAGGGGAGGGCAGGGGGGGAGCTGCCACAATGTGGGGGCCGCCCCACCAGGCACTCCAGGACATGTGGTACGGGCAGCGGATCACACTGGGCGGAAGCGCTAACTTTCTGTCCAACCTCCCGTTCACAGATAAGGTGCCCGCTCGAGCGAGGGGAGCAGCTGACAGCAGCTTGGAGTTGAACTGGGAGATGCGGGCTAGGAACCGATGCCAGAGGGAGGACCTCAGCAGGGAACTGCTGGCTTAATCACAATGGTTAGCCAAGGTGCACTCCTGCAAGCTTGCACTCACCAGGGAGCTCATCAGAGGGGAGGGGGACAGGGAAAGGGTGATCCTGGCTGCCATGATGGCCCGGTCATGTACCGAGTACCTCTGGGACAGGCGCCAGGCTGCCACCCTCCAAGGCAAGCAGCGGTGTGCCTGTGACAGGCTGGAGGGTCATGCCGCATGGCTCATGGACCTCATGGGGGAAGCCATGGAGGCCCTGCGGCATGACCCCCAGCATGACAGGCCATGCCATGCCATGGAAGGAGGGCCGATTGCTGACCAACACCATGGCGGCTTCCCACTGGTGTCGGTGCTCCCCCCTGCACCTCGGCCACCTATGGTTCCCCCAGCAGCAACCCTATCTGGGCCTGGTCCGTGGGGTACCTCTCCCCCACATGGGGCAGCTGGACCCGTTTGCGGGGCCACCCGTCCAGCCCGCACCCCTATGGATCCACCTCCACTGCCACCCCAACCCCTTCACAGGGCGGTGATGCCCCCACCCCAAGTCTGTGCACCCCAGGTTGAGCAAGCACCCATGGTGGCCACTCCACCCCAAGAGGTAAGGCCGCAACACCTCGGAACCCCGGGTGTTGCGGGGTGCAACACCGGGGGGGGGGCATTGGGCATTGGGGGAACTGTGTGAGGCAGGATCCCAGTAGGGAACATGTTGTGGAACCCACACTGAGTGCAGACGGAACACAGGATGGGGAGCGACAGCCATTGCCAGGGGCATGTGTGCCTGCACGGTGCCGCAGAATGTGACTGGGCAGGTGCAGTGATACCATGGGTGGCCTGTCCCGGGGGGGGCACCTTCAGGGAGCCCCCCACAGCACATGCCATGCTCGTGTGGTGAGTAGGGGGCTCCCCGGACCCCTTTGGGGCACCCAAGTGCCCATGCTCTGACAAGGGACAGAGGTGAGTGCACACAGTGATCCCTTAACCCATTCTTGCTCCTCCAAGCAGTGACCAACAGCGGAGGCTGGTGTGGAGCAGCCAGTGGATGACAGGGAGGCTGGACCATCAACCCAGAGAACCGAAGAGCCCTGTGGTCAGCTGCAGCCAGGGCACGCCGACCAGTGAGCCCCGGTGGTGCGGCTAAGAGGGGGAGAGGCTGCCCCAGATTTTGACCCCCACCCCCTTCCATTGTACATATCCCCTCCTATAAAGGTGTTGTACCTATACCCAGGGCCCTGATTCTTCCGCGGAATTTTTTAAAAAATTCCGCGGGAGTCAGGGGCCAATTCTGCGCCTCGGTGCGATTTACCATG
>QEPC01008309.1:3477905-3511360 GCA_003113815.1 Sphenodon punctatus | reverse complement strand
AAAATCAGAGTGTGTTAAGAAACACAGACACTGGTGCCGCAGTTCCAACAGTCACTCACTCTCACTGCGATTGGGGATCAAGCGGGAAAAACAAGCTACAAACACACCAATTTATACTTAATGGTGAAGGCGGGACATGTCTCTCTGGGAAAGCCCTAGCCAATGAAATTGGGCATGTGGGTGTCATCAGGGTCCGAGGGTTGATCATGCCGCCAGATCTCATGATACCTTGTATTCCGGGTGGCGGAAACATGATACAATTATCAGATAACCACAAAGATTCCGTGACCACAGAAAGGGGAGTTGGCGACGCTTATTATTGGAATCCGCAAAAGTTTCGCTTCCGTTCGCCAGTTCCGATGCCGCGGTACCATTAGCGACAAACTGCAGCCGCAGCCCTCGGAAAGCTGCCTCTGCCGAACCGTGCCACGATGTGCGGAATAGGGGTTTCCGTCGGTAACAGCTGCTGCGGTGGCATGCCGTTATAGCCCTAGACCTTACCTGTGTTAAAGCTCCCTGGGGCAGCAACAAAGATGATAAAGAAACTAGAATTCAAGTCACATGGGGAAAGTCTCTATGAGTTGGGAATGCTTAGCCTAGAGAAAAGAAAACTGATGAGGGAGATAACAGCCATTTTCAAATATCTAAAAAAATGCCCGAAAAAGATGGAGATTTTTTTTCACCACAGCAGAAGAGAGAAGAACAAAAAAAAAAAAAAGGGCTGAAATTGGTGGAAGGGAGACTTTAGTTAAATATTAGTTAAATCTTCTGAGCTATACAAGCATTTGGGCAATGGAATTGTTTGCCTAGGGAGAATGTGGAATCTCCTTCCTTGGATGTTTTCAAGAACTGACTGGACAAACATCTGTCTGTAGCGCTGTAGTCATTGGGGGTGTGCAATTTGTATCATGTTAATGAATTACGAAAATGAATGAAGGATAGGGATGGGCGAAAAGAACGCGATTCGGATGTTCGGAAGTTCGGTCGTTCGGTTCGAAAACCGAGTTCGAGTTCGGGTTCGGGTGTTCGGTTCTGCAGAGTTGATCGGTTCATCTGAACTAGGCCAAACATTCCAAAAAGTGCTATCAGTACTGAAACCGAAATTTTTTCGGTATCAGTAATTTTGGCCCTGAAACCACCCCTGGTGCCAGGAACTCTGCTCCTCAGCTGCCTCCCCCTTCCAGTCATGTTTTTCCCACCCAAAGACACGTTTTTCCCACCCCCGAACTCATCCAAACTCATCTGAAGTTTTCTGAACTGTTCGGAAGTTCGAGCGTTCAGTTCAGTCGTCCAAACAGGCCGAGTTTGGGCTGAACTCCAAACTTCTTCATCGCATTCGCCCATCCCTAACAAAGGGTGATTTCAGACGAGATGGGACGGCATTTGCCCCATCCCGGAATCATCCGAATGATTCCCCGCCGGGATCACTTCGGCACGTCCAACAGACGTGCCAGCTGATCCTGGTGGGGAATCAGGGAGGGGGCAGGGCTGCACGGCACAACGTGCGGCCACACGGCCTCACCCTCCCACGCTCCCCCGCCGCCTGCCCTCTGGGGAGACGGGCGGGCGGCAGGGCCAATGTGGCGTGGCGCCCGCCCGAATTGGCCATGGCCCGGAATCCCGCCGGGGATTCTGGGCCATGTTTTCCGTCCAGACGAGATGGGCCCCTTCATTGCAGTGGGGAGCGATCGGAACCGGCCCCACCAGTTTCGTTGATCGCGTGGTGAATGTGATTCCCCGCCCCGATTGACCATGGTTAACATCTGGAGGGGAACTTCTGGTTCCCGAACAGATGTTATGAGGCCATTCCCCACCACAAGGTATTGATGGTGGTTGAGCGTGGTCTCGTAACGTCTGAAAATATGCACACTCTCCCCATCGATTTTTGTAACTAATGTAAAGAAAACAAATGAATAAGCAAACAACATTTATTTAATTTCATTCATTTTCATTTTTTGTTCTTTTATTTTATTACGAATAATAATAAATATCTCTGCACATGAACCATTCTGTGCATGTGCCCCTTTACCAAAATGGCACCAATGCTTTTTGCACTATTTTGGAAAAGGCCCACACATGCCCCAAACAGCCCCAGCAGCCATTTTGCAAATGCACAGTCATTTTTTAATTATTAATTTTAATAAAATAAAATGTAAAAAAATAAATGGTAGAGACCTCTATGAAAAGCCCTGAAAACAAAGTGGGACCTTTTGAAGGCACATTTGGGAAACCCTGATATTGAGTCTTCCCAAACGCAGCTTCAAAAAGACAGTGCAAGCCATGATTCCTATGGCAGCTGGCTACCTCCAGTGTATCTAAATGCACCCTGTGGGGCTTTTCAGTAAGCGCATTCTTCAACGCACTGCATTCCGCTGCTCCTGTAAAAGCGATCTCAGTTCTGAACTAAGCTTTGTTCCTACTCTACGCCTGTCTACCATTGGCTCCATTTGGCGGGGCGGGGGAGGGGAGGAGCTAACACCAGTCAATTTAAGATCAATTGGTTTACAGTTAAATTCTTATACTAATATTTTACAGAGAAAATATTCTTTTTTAAAAATTACATTTGGTTGCCAGAAAAATTATAATGATTTCCACTCAATGTCTGTTTTTATTTCATTCCAATTAAACACTTTGGAAGGGGGGGAGAGGGATATTATGCCATTGTTAGCTTTCTCCTTATTTTAAGCCAGTAATTTAAATCCAACTGAAGCAGAGCCTTATAAAAAGAAAGGGCCACGATGTTATGCCAACTTTAATGCCTCAGTGATCTGTTAACTGCAGTGAAATCAACAGATTCTTGGGTTTCAAACTGGAGTGGGCAGTCAGGCCTAGCATTCTAAAACTTATACTTGAACATGTAATTTTTCCACTGAGAGCTGATGTGTCAGGTTGCATGTTTTTTTGTATAGATCCATACAAGAAGACAAGCCGTGCTGAAATTATTCAATCACAGTAATTTAAGAAACACATTTTGTGAATCAAAATAGATTAATTGTGACTATCTTTCAGGAAGACTATAAATCCTAGCTGAGTTGCAATTTAGAACAGCCTACCAGGCAAGTTACCCACAAAACAGCATTTCTCAAACGACACATAGCTGTTCATGTCTGCTTGCTTGCAAGGCAATCATTAGCTGTGGCAAATCTCAGGGTACTCAGTTTTGCCTAGAAGGCAGGTCACAATGACAAAGTGCCTATAAGGCATATAACTTAAGTAAATCTGCCTCAGGGACTGTTAATTACCAAGGAGCTAACCTCCCAGATTGGAACATGCTTCTCTCTGCCTGCAGGGAAGGCCCATATCAGGGGTGTCTCACAGATAAATGACTATCAACATCTTCCTGGAGATGAGTTTGGCATGCTGAGGTCAATCCCAAACAGGTGAATATTTCAGTATGCCTTCCAGCAGGCCATCAGACAGATTGATTTCGGGATAGACAACATGACTCTCTTCTCTAAGCTAACACAAATGGTAGACCATTATACACTTAGCTCATCCATTTGAGATACATTTAAAGACAACTCAAAGTAGAAGCAGAAGTGAGAAAAATTAATTCCCTCCCACCCCCATAGTGAATGTTGTAGCAATATCAAACATAATAAGATTTGAATTATAGAAACCTCACAATGCACAAATGAAAAATAAATCAATAAAATAACAATTCTAACAAAGCACAACACTGGATATTGTGTTATATTCCCATGGGAAAAAGCTGGTCCTGGATACTTTATATCAGCATATTTCTACTTTAAAATAGATTGTGGCTATAAATTCTCTATACGGTAACTTGTCAAGGAAATGAAAGAAGATTGGAAAGTGAGCTGAATATACTTATGTGTGATGCTAAAAAATAAAAAATAAAAATAGTGAGAGGGATGACAAAATTAAAAAAATATGGGTCCTGCTTGGCTGAAGTAAATTTTACATGAAGCCAGTTTGGGGTGGGGTGGGGCTAAAAGTTTTTGTTTTTTTGTTTTTTTTAACATAGGAATTTGAAAATGGTTTCATCACAAAAACTGGTCATTTCACATGAAATATTACATACTAATGACTTTAGATGTGGTCATGATTTTAGCTGTGGGGATAAGCCCCTTCTGAATCATAGCTCACAAGGTAACTAAAAAGTAGCTAGTTTGTTTGATGACAATAGGTATTTTCAGACGTGATGAGCCAGGAGGCCCGCCACGCTGAACCCCAGACTGGAATCTCTCTCAGATCCCAGTCCATGATGAAGCCGGATTTCCATCAGACGTGCCGACTCCATCACTGTGGGGAATCGGGGAGGGAATGGGGCTGCACGGCACAGCGCAATGTGCAGCCGCACAGCCCCGCCCCCCTGTGCTACTCCGGCCGCCTACCCACAGGGAGACGGACAGGTGTAGCAGCCAATGAAATTTGACCCCGCCAGAGATTCACTGTGGTGAACATCTGGCGGGGGTCAAACAGACGTTCACGGGAATGCCACCACCACAAGGGATCCACTGTGGTCCACTGTGGTGAAAGGCATTTTTGTAACATCTGAAATTATCCAATAAAGGCAAGTCAAAGCCATTTATATTTATCTTCTCAGGGAGATGTTACAGATAGTTACCTAGGGTACAGCCACAAGAACTGAGGCGGGCCCAATCACATAACCCCACATACTCTGTGGCAGGCAAGCGTAGCCACCAAACTTTGGTCCACACCACATGATCCACTTGTAAGATCGGAATTTACCTGGTCTCCCTCCCAAGTATGATTCCCAATCGGGATCTTAGTCACCCCCATGCCATAAATCAAACGTTTAATTGGGTACAACACTATTTTATTCTTAACCACACAGATAACATACAGACAGCACAGTTCTTGGATAGATCTAGCCCTGCCTACTCAACACATTAAAAATACATGTTTCTTCCATATCCTGCAGACCACAGTGGCAAGCATTGGTTTGGAAAGGTTGGTACAGGTGAGGGCCCAGGGTCCATACCCAGGAGAGATGCCCCTTGTATCTGGATCTTTTGAGAGTGACGATAAGAATCAACAGTCCAATGGCTCATTGCAAAGCTAGTGGCCAGTAGCGCTGGAGATAATTTGCCATGGTTCGGGCTTCTGCTTATATAGTCCTCTGGGCTGGAGGGTATTATGCTGGTATGCTTGGTGCAGGGCCTCACGTCACTATCTCATGGGTTTCTGCTGACCACATTCTTATGCACATCTCAATCTTTATCTCTTCAGAACATCCAGGCCCCATCCCTCCGGGCAAAGCTGAACCTTCTGTGCTTCAAGATGAGATTAGAGTTTTCTTCCTGACCTGGTGCCATAAAGGCTGTTTGCTAGTCAATAGCCATTACTCTGCATTATAAAAAGCCATTTTGTTGTGTTATATAATAATATTTAATAATATTTATTTTAGCGTGACATATGTCATTGCTGGGAAAATCCCAATATAAAAAACACATAATACAAAACCCAAAGACAATTATAATAAAACTTAAACAACACAAGCAAAATAGCTTACTGGGAAAATCCCAATATAAAAGAACACATAATACAAAAACCAAAAAAGATAATAATAAAAACTTAAACAACACACATAAAATATATCTCCAGTATGTGGCACCACATAGTATACCATATAAGTCGGACAATAAAACTGTCCCCCCCAGTCCTAAAGAGCACAAGAGAAACCCAAATTATGCTAATCATCTGTAATATCCGACAGTGGGGAAAACCCCACCATAGAAGACTTAAATTCAAGAAAATCCTTCTGGGCCTGTACAGGCTTAACTAAAAAGTAGCCCAGATTTTGACTAACCTGCCGGTCAGTGCTGTTCAATAACCAGCCGAGGACCGCCAGATCCGTCAGACCTGTCAGACTCCTCAGTATTAGGGCCAGAAATTTCTCCCTCCACCTGTCATACAAATGACAGTTCAGAACAATATGCGATACTGTCTCAACTGCCAAGTGGTCAAAAGGACACAATCGATCCTCAAAAGGGGTCCCCTCCATATGGCCTTCAAATACTCGAGAAGGAAATGCGTTAACTATCAACTGCTTACATCTGCCTAAATATCAACTGCTTACATCTGATGGAAATACAGGAATATAAATACTTGTCCATCAAGCCCCCTTCCGGAATCCATAATGCATATAAAGACATATGGGGAGAGGCATAGGACCCAGCCACCTCTATTTGCCTATCTATATCAGCTGCTCTCTGCAGAATCTCCCTCCCAACAGCCTGACTTGCCTTAGACTTTAAGTATACATCAGAAAAGCCCATCTTCAAAAGATGATCACTCATCCATTTTTGCCAGGGATTACAAAAAACGTCCTCCCTGACACTGAGCAGAAGCTCCGATTGACTGGAATAATTCAGTTTACACCAGAACTTTAAAGCCATGGAGACAGCAAACTGCCGCCAACTGGCTTGCCCAAACTCCAGTCTTAGGGTAACGAACGGCGTGCCCTTAGGACAGGCGATGAGACCTTGAAGGAAATGAGCCTGTATAGAATTAAGTTTCTGGGAAGCAAACAGGCTCCAGATTTCAGCCCCGTAAAGGCACTGCACTCTGACCTTGGTGTTAAAAGCCTTAATGGCTGGCTGAATAGCTGTCCTCCCTAACTTAATGAACAACCTAAGCACAGACTGAGCTGTAGCTTGCCCTACTGCAACTGCTCTCTGCACATGGTCTCTCCATCTGCCCGATTGATGAAAAAGAAGGCCCAGATATCTAAAGCTATCAACTTGTTGGACAAAATGACCTTCAACTGCCCACTTATACTTCTTCCTTCTCGTCGAGAACACTACAACCTTCGATTTATCAAAGTTGATTGACAGGCTATTCGCTCTACAAAACTCCGCAAAGCTAGCCATTTGCCTACAAAGGCCAATTCGTGTCTGTGACAACACAGCCACATCATCGGCATAAAGAAGACACCCGATTACTCTGGAGGCAACCTTGGGAGGAAAAAAACGAGGCTCCGAGACAATAGCAATAAGGTCATTAATATAGATGTTAAATAGGGTCGGGGCAAGGACACAGCCCTGCCGCACTCCCCTAGAAGTATCTATAGGTGGTGTCACCCGCCCCTGAGAATCCATTTTCACCACCAAGGAGGAGTTGGCGTACAAGGTCTGGATTAAAGCGAGCAACCTCCGATCAATGGAGAGCTCGCGAAGTTTCTGCCAGAGGGTAGGTCTATCCACTGAGTCAAATGCTGCCCTTAGATCAAAAAAAGCAGCATACAAAGATCTACGCTTCATGGTGTATTTACTAATCAGATGATATAGAACATAACATAACTCAGTGGTAGACCTACCCTCCTGGAACCCGGCCTGCTCTGGACCCACAGCCTTTATCTGACCCGACCAAGTCTGTAGTCTCTGTAGCAAAAATTTAGCATAAATTTTACTAATACTGCTCAAAAGGCTAATAGGCCTATAGTTAGAGGGGAGCTGCCTAGAGCCCTTTTTAAATATAGGCACAACTACTGCTCGCCCCCACCCCTCAGGCATGATCCCAGTATCATTAATGGCCGTAAAAAGTATAGACAGCACTGGTAACCACCAGTCTCTATGGGCCTTAATGAAATCAACATGTATTAAATCAATGCCAGGGGCCTTATGATTTTTACAGGAATCCAGCAGAAAATCAATCTCGATCATAGTTACAGGGGGCCAACCTAAAGGGGCATCAGGCCCCAAAAGATCTTCAATCGGGGTCACCAGTCTGCCAGCACCGTATAACTGTTGGAAATGATCTACCCATGCTTGCGGAGCAATAGGGAAGAGAGGACTCCAAACCTCCCACCCTATAGAACCATTAATTATTTGCCAAAACTGTCGTGAGTCATGCTGATCTATAGCCACCTGCAGTCTATCCCATCTGGCCTGATAGAACTCCTGCCTCTTCTTACAGACTAACTCCCTATACCTCTTCCTAAGAGTAAAAAACTCGGACGGGGGAGCAGGCAGATGCATCTTCCTATAGCCCCAGTATTTATTTTTAAGGTCAGCCCTTGCCAACCTACATTCCCTATCATACCAGGGCTTACCCCTGCAAGGTTGAGAACCACCAAAAAGTTTACTGAATTCCCCGATATGGGTACAACAAATGAGGCTAACCTGACTAAATAAGGTAATCACCTCATCCCCACTAGGGGAGTTGAGCAAACGTTCCCGCATCTGTAAACAGTGGGGCTCAGTCACCAGGTTGGCTAAAGAGAATGCCAAAGCATCACCCCATTTACCTGTTTTATAAGTCTCAGATGTGGATAAAATAGATGGTATATCCTGTTTTTGGCAAGATGGTATACCTATTTGAAATGAGAGAAGGAGGGGCAAGTGATCACTCACAAACCTCACTCCCACCTCAAAACTTGAAATGTATGGTAACACGGAATCAGAAACCATAATATAGTCGGGTACGCTGGAGCCACCCGGCCCCACTTAAGTGTATTCCCCCTCCGTGTCACCAAAACCCGAACCATTCAAGATATATAAATTATGCCTCAAGGCCATTTTGGCCAATTGTATACCAGAGGCATTTATCTGAACATCTTTAGAGACCCTAGAATTCAGTATGCCCATCGGGATATTAGAAGGGACCTCACAATATTGCTCCAAGGCCTCCTGTGAAGAGCCTAACCGGGCGTTAAAATCCCCAGCAATAATAATAAGCGCCTCAGGATATTGAGTACCCAGTTCTGTCAGAAATGTATCCAAATCAGACCAGGCACCTTCCCTATATGATCGTGCATTTGCCGGTGGTACATAAACTGTAATAAAGAACCAAATAAGGGCCCCAAGCCTGGCTAAGAAGCCCAAGGCTAATGATGGAACAGAGAGCTCAACTAACTCTGAATCAAAAAACTCCAATTCTACCAAACAACCCAGGCCCCCACAAAGGCGACCTCTACCCTTGTAAGCAACTGTGGGAAGATGAAAAGCCCTGTAGCCCTCCAAATCTAGGGGAGTCCCCGCCCAGGTTTCCTGTACCAAAATCACCCAATATTTCCTAAGCATGGGGATAAAGTCCGGGTCGTCTAAATGTCTTGTCCATCCTGCTATATTCCAGGAGCATAAAGATACCTCACCCACCACTAGGGCAGGGAGTCAGTCATCTGCTAAAAGTGCCTGACTAGAGCCCCCACCCCCCGATAGGAGACCTTGAATAGGTATAATTTCTGCTCCAAGGCTGGGCTCCAAATAATCCACTGAAATTGTGGGGGAAACATCTGGAGCTCCCAGATGACTTTCCACACCACAACATGGCACAGCCACTGCCAATGGTTCAAGCAGGAGACTAGGTGGATTAAGATCGTCAACAACCACAGGTTGAATGGGTGAAAAAGTGGCCTCCTGGGGGGCCAAACACAAAGAAGAAGAGGCAATAGAAACACTGGAAGGTTTTCTAAGGTTTCTTTTTACAGGCCTTTCAGAATTAGAAATCTCCACCCCTGATAAAGAAGACCCTGAACAACTCCTCCCTGGCAAAACATGGCATACAGAATCCAATAATAGGGGAGAAATCTGAGTATTAACAAATACCCTGCTGATATATACTCCCCAAGAGGCAAATAAATCAATGTATGAAATCAAGCTCTCCACAATTGCTGATGTACGAAAATGGACAACCAGCCGATAGGTGCCCCCAGGAGCTGGTAGCGGACAGAGCGTAACAAAATAATTAAAAGGTACATAATGTCCCAAAATACTCATAATATGCGAGCGCACTTGTGACTTAGAATACCATGGGAGAAGAAAACCCGTAGGTAAAGGGATGATCCTAAAAGCCAAAGCAAAAGCGTTGATGCTAAGATCAGCGGGCTTCAAAGGGCAAACCATCCCACCCACTGCTCCAGCCATCGTATCGCCCAAAGTTTGAGTAGCTATAGAATGGGACCCAATTGGGCCCGGTTTAACCATTCCCCCGAGATTATCCCTGAACGTTAGTATGGAAACAGAGATAGCCTCCAAAGAAGTCTTCTGGGCCTGCAATTGAGAATCAATCTCATCTAAACGGGCATATAGTGTCTTAATAAAGTCAGCAATAAGGCAACACTGATTCCCCAAAACATCATAATAAGCTGGCCCAGAAGTTGGTTCCGAGGGCGACCTGTTCCTAAGGGGTTCCTCAGCGAGGGCCTCCAAAGACGTGGTTTGAGGGGCCGAAAGTTGACAAGACAAAACCTCATCCCCATGTGCAGCAACTGCACTGTCCATATCTTTAGAGCAGGTGTCAGTCTGAGCCTTCAAAGAATTACCACCCACCAACACAGAATCCATAGGTCCGTCACATAACTGTTGTTCCGGTCTCAGTTGCCGGGCCACAGACATGGCCCTCGTCTCCATACTATGAATATTTACAGGAGCACAGCCCTCTTGTTTCTGGTTCAAATGGAAAGAGGATATAGAGGAGGATTGGGCAGGCATACAATTCATCTCCTCATTAATAACAGAAACAAAAGAAGTTTCCTCACCTTCCTCAAGAAGGTTATCCCTCTGCAAACTCGGCAGGAATTCATGCAGTTTAAGCTGACGGCCCTTTGCCCTGGAGACCTTCTCTTGCTTGCCTTTCTTCTTGGCCATAATCACTAACAAACAAAACCTTCCTGCCCTCCCGTACACCCCAAGGACAAAAGACCAAACTGGTAGACTGCAAGCAGCAGAAAGCCACCCTGTGCCCGGCCCGCGCCCACGGCCACGCGCACAAGGCACGCCCCTGCACGCGCAGCCTTTAGGTGTGGGTACAACAGTAGGTTATATGGGCTTCAGGCTGGCCGACCACGCCTCCTCATGGCTGGTGCCAATCACTACGGACACCGCCGCAGCTTCAGCCGGGATTCCCTCTGTCCTCTGCGTCATTCAGGGAGCCCCTCAAACCCTGGCCCCACCCATAACACCGATTGGCCAGGGGATCTAGGTCACAAATAGGAGGGCTGGGAGGGGAAACAGACTCTCCGCAGGTAAGTTTGAGTAGAAGGAACACAGCTCTCAGAGCCCCCTCTCCCGACACGGCACCGCCACAGGCTCACTGCACTTTTCCTTTGTTCCTGGGACAGGGTATCTGGCAATGGCGACTCCGGTCTACAAACGGCTCGACCAACGGCCGACACCCTTTGGGTGTCGCCCTTCAGGCTGACGCCCAAGGGCTGGCGCCCCCTGCGCCCCGCCCTGCTGGAAATACCTGTAGGGGGAGGGGTGCAGGTGAGATTGGCAGCTCAACCCTCCTCTGGCAGGTCCCCCTCCTGGGCCAGGCAGCCACACAAACCCTCCCTCTAGTCCTTGTTGTGCTAAGTGTCGCAAGCTATCTTCTGTTTTGTAGTATTTATTGTTTTGTTTATATCAACATTCCCTTCCTCCCTTCCAAACAATCTCTCTATTGCATGGTTCACCAGTTTTCCCACCACTGTGATCTGAGACCCCTGGGTTAGGCTTAGGTTGACTAGTCTAGTTCTTGGTTTGTAGTCATCATGCTTTTCAACATAAACCAACATTTTTCTACTTAGACTAATATAAGCATATATATTCAAAGCTACTTATATTCAATCTAATACTGTTACAACCAGGTGTACACAGTCACTAAAATAATCTAAAAAGCAAGTTTACAATCATTTGGTCAGTTGAGAATACAATCATAACACAACACGCTCCCCGGTAGAGCCACAACCAGCCCCTCCACACCCCAGGGCAGGCCAAGTAGTTGGCCACACGGGGCTGGATGCCCAAACTCCTGCTGTACTTCAGGTGTGTACCCACTGTCGCTAGGCAGCTTTTGCTGGGGAGGAATGCATACGCTTTCCTCCCCCCACCTAACAGCTGATTGGGAAGGGGAGTCTAGGAGGAGTAAATGCCCCTTCCATCAGCCCAACAACTGGTCGGGGGAGGGGGCTTGGAGGAGCGTGCAGACCATCTGCCCTTTTCCCAAAATGGTGCCAATGCTGTTGTTGCCATTTTGAGAAAGGGCACACATGCACAGAATGACCCCAGTGGCAATTTTATGCATGCATAGTGATTTTGTATTATTATTTTTAATTAATTTATTTTAAAAAATATAATTTAATTTTTTAAAAGAAAAAAAAATCACTGTATACGCAAAATTGCCTCCAGACCATTCTGCGCATGTCTGCCATTTTCTAAAATGTTGCTGGTAGTATCAGCACCATTTTGTAAAAGGGAAGCCAATCTGCCCCTGTGCAGACCAGCTGCCCTGTACGAAAATGGTACAGATGCTGTCAGCAATGTTTTGGAAAAGGGACGCACATCCACAGAATGGCCCCATCATCTATTTTTCCATGTGCAGTTTTATTTATTTTATTGTTTTTTTAAAAACAAATTTTAATTAACCTCCCCAAATGAAAACAAACAGACTTTTTTACAAAAACAAACCCTGAAAAATAAAGGGCTTTTGTAAACAAAAATGAAAACTAAAATGAAAATGGTGTGTCTTATGCACTCCCATAATATTTTCTGTCCATTTATTCATGCAAACCCAGTGTCTTATTCTTTAGGGGTGTGCACTTTGTTTCTGATATTTCGATAACAAAAATGATTTTTTTGTTTTCATTATTACAATAATGAAAATGAAAAAGATATCAACAAAATCAATAATGAAATTTCATTTTTTATTATCGGTGTCGTTATTGGTATGTTTTCGGTTTCATTTCTGTTTTTGTCAGCATGTGCGGGGGGGGCTCTGTGTGTGTGGGAGTTATAACGAGATGCAGTCTGCTGGCACTTCTGCCACTGGCACTTCTACCACACGCACATGCACACACAGCCCCCCCTCCACACACACACTGACAAAAACAGAAATGAAACAGAAAACAAATTTTTCAAGTTTTCGTGTGATACTGATATCAATAAGGACAACAATAATGAAAAATGAAATTTTGTTATTAACAAAAATGAACAACGACATGGGTCCCTGGTGCACAGCTCTATCATTCTTGCATCTCTCACCAAGATTAAAATTCCTGCAGTTTATTGTGTCAGCGTCTATTTAATCTACAATGTGGGATTCATTGTATGTAACTGGATTCAGCACTCTCAAAAATCATGAAGAACCATTTCCACTTATTCCAGCAGTAGTTTCCAGCTACAAACATAAATTTCAGCAAACAGAATTGTTCAGTAAACAGCACCCAATGAGTCCCATCTATTTGATTTTTACTCCAGGGATCTGGCTGGGAGCACCATTCCTGTACAAAAGACATTTTTCAAATATACAAAGTGTGTTCAATAAAAGCAAAGTCAGATTTGTATGTGTACAACTTAAGATTCATTAATTATGCAAGATCTGTCATGTCAATTGTTGGAAGAGTACCTATATAAAGGGTGAAAGGAAACACGTTCATTTGCTATAATTCAATGAAACAACTGATAGGTCTTAAATTCCCCTTTGAAAAGATTCCTTTTTGGCCCAAAGGAATAGGCTGAATTTTAATGAAAACAATTTAGACTATCCTAATATCAGTGAAACGTGGGATTTCCCAAAAGCTGATTTTGGAAGATAGACTCTTCATTATTCTTGCAATAAAAAAGTATGGGGGACGGGGGAGAGACGATGAATGACCTTGCCAGTGGGAGCCTTGTATTTATCACTAATGAGGATGTCTTTGAGAGAGCTATATGTTGGAATAATGAAAGGTCTGCTGTTCAGTACTACTCTGGCTTGGTACTGGAGACCTGTAATATAGCCCAAAATTATAGCCCAAGATTTCCTTGTCTCGAGATTTTCATGAGTCTCGTGAGAAACTCAAGTTTCTCACAAGAAATTCAAGATTCTTGTGAAATTCTTGAGAACCTCAAAATAGAAAAAAAATGGTCTGTGCATGTGCAAAAATGATCACCACAGCCGTTCTGCATGTGTGACCATTTTGCGCATGCTCAAATCATTCTTAGGGAATTTTTGAGACTCTCAGTTTGTCACGAGAATCTCGGGTTTCTTGTGAGAATCTCAAGTTTCTCTCCAGGGCTGCAAGATTTTCACAAGATTCTCACAAGAATGAATTTCATTCTCGTTTCAGCACATGGGTTGACACCAATAACTTCAGTTCACTTTATCTAAGATTAAAAATGCTATAACTGGTATAATGGTTAGTTGGGAGATGGGATGGAGAGAAACTTGACCTTGAAAAATAATATGGAAAGGTTTTTTTTGTTTTTTAAAAAAACAACAGTTTTAAGTAGCAAGAGTTATCAGTGTTACTGTATTCTGACCCCTCTCTTGTTCAACGTGTATATGCAGCCACTCAGCAAGGTTCTGAGACAGCATGGGGTGCGGTGTCATCAGTACGCTGATGACACCCAGCTCTACCTCTCCTTTTTATTTGACCCAGACCCGGCAGTCTCGGTGCTTACCCGATGTTTGGCAGCTGTGGGGGATTGGATGAGGGCGAGTCATCTGAAACTAAATCCTGACAAGATGAAGGTGATGCTGGTGGGGAGAGCAGTGGGTATGACGTCCCCCATCACTGATGGGGTTCATCCCCCACTGGTCTCTCAGGTCTGGAGTCTGGGGGTACTCCTCAATCTGCAGCTTCAACTGGATTTCCAGGTTGAGGCTGTGGCGAGGAGTGCTTTCCGCCAGTTACATCTGGTGTGACAGCTTCGGCTGTATGTCTGTGACTCTGACCTTGGCACAGTCATCCATGCCTTCATCACCTCAAGATTAGACTATTGTAACGCATTCTATGTGGGGCTACCTTTGGTGACAGTCCGGAGACTGCAGCTGGTGAAGAATGCGGCAGCCCATCTCTTTACAGGGACGGGTCGCCATGACCACATTACACCAGTGCTCCAAGTTCTGAACTGGCTGCTGATAGTCTTCCGAGCCCGATTCAAAGTGTTGGTGCTTACTTATAAAGCCCTATATGGTCTGGGACCCTCCTATCTGCGTGACCGCCTCATTCTCTGTGCCCTGGATCATCCACTGTGGTTCACCAGGGGGTGCCCTCCTTGTTATCCCCCAGGTGGCACGGAGGGCTACAATGGAGAGGGCATTCTTGGTGGTGGCAACAAGGCTGTGGAACTCTCTTCCGGTGAAGGCACAGGTGGCCCCAGACCTTGCCTCATTTTGGCGACAGTGCAAGACCTGGCTGTTCTGCCAATAGGGATGTGCAAACCCCCAGGGGTTTGGGATTCAGCCCGTTCGGGGTTCGGCCGAACCCAAAACCATTCAGTTCCGCCCATTTGGGCTGAACCCATTCAGGGGGATGAACCCGTTCGGACGGGGGAGGCGAACGGGCCCAACACCCCGAGTTCGGGCCGAACTCCAAACTTCCGAACTGCATTCGCACATCCCTATCTGCCAAGCCTTTGGTGAAGGAGATCGGTGAAGGGGGGTGAGGGTGGGTGAGGAGAATGGGGTTTTAATTTTATTTATGTCTCCCTTTTATGTATTTTATATATTTTATGTATATTTTTAAATATTTTAAATATTTGTATTTTTGTAAGTCACCTTGAGGTGCTTAGGCAGGAGAGGCGGGAAATAGATAAATAAATAAATCCCATACACTAGATATCTCCTTATTTTGCTTAGGACTAAACGGAACAAAAGTCTTATTTAAAACACAACAAAAAACAAACAAACAAAAACCTTTAGATAAGTAACATAACTGCAAACAGAAGTAAGCTAGTTTAGGGATACACATGCAGAACTCAATATTTTACTAAAGGTGTAATCCTTACCCATGAAAGAGAACATGGACTGAGCCACTGACTTCAATGAGGACAGGATTGCACCCTGAGTAATAACATTCGGAATTTGAAAATGATAAGAATGAATCTTTGTCCAATAAGAAAAACAAAACAAATTATGGATGTGTGTATGCTCCAAGCACAGAATATCCACAGAATACATGCATTGTGCATACACCTGGTCTGTGCACATTCTGCACTTGGTGACCGTTTTCTTGGCTAAACAGTATTTGTCAAATAGTACATTCAGCAATGTTTTCCATCATTTATGAGCAAAACTGTCTTCAAACACTTTAAATTTTATTTTGCACAATTTACAATCCATCTGAAATGAGGGTAGTATGAATAAAGTTTAATGATATGAGAATGTTGACCAAAAAAACCCCCAACCCTCAATAAACAATTATTTGGATACACAAAGCAACCCATTTTCAGTCTTGAATTTCTCCAGGCTCTACTGCTTAGTTAGGAATGAGATATGAGCAAAGTTTAAATGGCTATGGAGAAGTCCATATTAAACTTGTGAGGTTGTAGTTCATCTGCATACTCTCCCAGGTGCCTTGGCTGTCAACACCTGAGGATGCAGTGACCCTCCTGGACCTTGGCCTTTCTGCCACCTGAGTTCCAGTGACCAGCGAGCCAAAAGGCATGCACCGCCAGCAGAATACTACAACAGAAGCCAAGGGTAAGCTTAAGGGTACTTCTACCACCTGGTGGCTCCTCAGTGGCCACTCTCCACCTTGTTCTTCTCTGTCTCTTATTACCTATCCTCCCCACCATCATGCCTGCCCTAATCTCTCGCCTTCCCTCTTCCTTAGGGATGAGCGAACACGGTTCGGAAGTTCAGAGTTCGGCCCAAACTCTGCCTGTTTGGACGACCGAACACGAAACCGAATACGAACACGAACTGACCGAACTGAACTCAAGTCCGAACGTTGAAATGACCGAACAGTTCGATTAGTTCGGATTGCATTTGGGTGAATTCAGGTGGCTAAAACGCGGTACCACTGGAAGGTCAAACGTGACAGGGAGGGGTAGTCAGGTGAGGAGCAGACTTCCAGGCACCAGGGGTGGAGAGGCTTGGAGTAGCAGCCAGCCTACCCAATCACCATCCATTTTCACCTCAGACCACTGGCTTGGCAGTCTGCGATTGGCCACGGGCTAGGCTGCACGGAACCAATGGGGCTTGCAGTGAGGTGGGCGCAGCAAGAAACAAAACTGTCTGCCTTCCCCCCTTCCCAACACCTTCTGAGCTAGTCACTGTTCCTGAACAGCAGGCGTTACAGAAGGCTCCCTCTCTTTTTGTTCCTTCCTATTCCTAATCCATTGCCATCCTCCTCTTATTTCACCCATCCAACCCATCTACCCCCATATTATCATTTATTTAGCTTAGCTTAGATAAATGTAGTGGTTATTTTTTGTTAATATCCCCCTGTGTTCAATCTTCCTTCCTCCCTCCCCCCTCCATTGAATCCTTTCCCTCTCTTATTCCATCCCTGATTATTCCCTTCCCCTGTTTTTCATTTAGAGTAGGATTATTAGATTGATTTAGGTTTCATTTAAGTTTTGTCCCCCTGCTTCTGTTGTTTGTGTTGTTTATGATTCCCCCCATCCCTGTGTAGATAGATAGATAGATAGATAGATAGATAGATAGATAGATAGATAGATATAGGAGTTAGCTTAGTGATAGAGATGGCATTTAGTGATTTAGTTTTACTGTTTGTAGGAGTAGTCCTGTGTATTTATTAATACATTTAGTTCATAGCATTTAGAATAGTTAATAGTAGTTAGATTTAGTCTATCTAATCTATCTATCTATATTAGATAAAAAATTGAAATGAAAAAATAAAAAACCAAAAAAAATATAAAAACATTCTTTTGGAGGGAGAAATAGAGAAGGGAAGGAAAGGCCATAGTGCTGCCTGTAGGGGACGCAATGGGGCACATGTCAGAGGTGGGAGGGGCTGTGCCAGAGGAGCATCAGTGGGCAACAGCAGTAGCCAGAGGCAGAGCACATCACCCCCACCCCCCAAACTCAGCAGGCCTGCTTTAGGCAATATGCTTCAGTGGCTCAGTGTCATCTCCTGACATTGCCCTCGTCCACTGCCACGCAGGGCACTGGAAGACCTACAGGACTTGAGGCTGCATCTGTTAGGGATGGTCGAACGCGGTTCGGCAGTTCGGAGTTCAGCCCGAACTCGGCCTGTTTGGATGACCAAACTCGAACCCGAGCCCGAACGCGAACATACCAAACAAACTGAACACTGAATGGCGAAATGGCCCAATAGTTTGGTCAGTTCGGATCACGTTCGGATGAGTTCGGGTGGCAAAAAAAGGTTCACTGGAAGGTCAAACATGACAGAGAGGTGTCAGTCAGTGAGGAGCAGACTTCCAGGAACCAGGGGTGGAGACGCTTGCAAGAAACAAAACTAATTATCTGCCTCCCCCCTTCCCAACACCTTCTGAGCTAGTCACTGTTCCTGAACAGCAGGCATTGAGTAGGATTTTAGATTGCTTTAAGTTTCATTTCAGTTTTGTAATGAAATGAAACTTAAACCATAAACTGAAACCTTGTGTTATGCACTGTACAGACTCATTGAGTATGTCATGTATGTATTTCACTACAGACTCCTCTTCTGTTTGTGATTCCCCCCCATCCCATATATATGGGATGTATGGATGTATAGATAGATAGATAGATAGATAGATAGATAGTAGAGAGTTCTAGGAGTTAGCTTAGTGATAAAGATAGTGTTAGTGATTTAGTTTTAGTGTTTGTAGGAGTAGGTCTGTGTACTTATTAGATAATCCATTTAGTTCATAGCATTTAGAATAGTTAATAGCAGTTAGATTTAGTGTAGATATATATATATAATATTAGATAAAAAAAATAAATTAAACAAATCCATATAAAAACCAAAAAAAGAAATAAAAAACAAAAGAAAATCATATAAAACCCAATAAAAAACCAAAAAAACACCCATAGTAACATTTCCTGAATGGCCAAACCGAACAGCCGAATGGCGTAACCGAACAGCCTGTTCGGATGACAGAACCGAACAGCTGAACCCGACTCGACAAACTAGCTGAACTGCGGAACCGAACGGACGAACGGAACGCAGCCAAACCGAACTGCCGAACCCGAACCGCGATCTGTTCACCCATCCCTAGTGTCTGTCTCTGCTGCTGGTGGTGCTGGAGCAGGTGCTGGGGCTGCTTCCAATGTTCCTCCAGGGCCACCAATGTACCGCACAGTCGAGGCGATCCCTAGCAGTCCAGAGCTGGTGGATCCCACCCCGGCTGCTAGAGGCAGGGCCTGATCCCCGGGCAATGTCAGTAGGGAGAGGATCAGCAGCAGCACTAGCAGCTACAGAGGGGGGCACAAGGAGTCTAGCCTCAAGGAGTCTAGCCTCAGGGTCCCAGTACTCCCCTTCATGGGACATCACTGTGATCACGGACAGTGAGGAAGAGGCAGACACTAGTGCCGCAGAAGAGATGTCTGTATCCGAGGCAATTTCTGACCCTCCTCCCAGAGCTATGTCGCCAGTGCCATGAAGTTCTCCCCCTTCCAGCAACGCTGGCAGCAGTGCATCCGCCGGCGCGGGCAAGAAGGCAGGAGGGGGAAAAAATCCTCAGTCTGGGATCATTTTAAGCAGGTGTGGGCAGATGATCCCAGAGAGGTGCAGTGCATGCTGTGCAATAAGGTGGTGAAGCATGGGCAGGTGCTTGCCAACCTTGGTACAACTGAAATGGTGAGGCACCTCAAGACATGCCACAGTGCTCTGTTGCTCAGTGGGAAGACAGGGGAAGTGGATACCAGCGGGTTCCCGACTGCAGCGGCTTGTCCAGCCCCCTTACCCTTCCAGCCCCCACCTTAAAGAAAGACTTTAAGGTGCTGATGGCTCCCATGCATGGGGCCATCAATAAAGTATGCCACGCAAGGCGTTCAGATTAGCAAAGTCGTGTCAATGGGTGACAATCGGGGGTGAGGGGGATTGGTCACGTGACATTATACCCATATGTTTGTGTCTCTGTCACAGTTATTTTGTATGTGGGTATTTAGGTAGGTGTGGGTGGGGAGTTTTACTTGCTTTCCTGTCTCACCTCAGTCTCTAGGCCTCCTCCCATTTTCCATCATTCCGCTCACGGAGATGGCCCCCAGGACTTGGTCTATATGCTGTCCGTGCCAAGGGTTCTATACCATGGTCACCAATGTCTGCTTCTTCCAGTGCCAATGGCCCCCAGGTAAGGCCTATATGCTGTCTGTGCCATGATACCATGGCATCAATAAATAGCTGCTGTCAATGGCCCCCAGGCCTATATGATGTCTGTGCCAAGGGTTCTGTACCCCAGGTTGCCGCCAAGCTCAAAACCTGCCTCAGTCCGCCTTCCTGCCTCTCGTTCCAAGGTGCCTGTCTGCCCGTCCAGGTTGCTGCCAAGAGAGAAAGAGAAATAAGAGAGAGAAAGTCCACCCACTGCTTGAAGGAGAGACAAACACAATCCCACCCATGCTGTCACCTGCACTATGGCCAGAGAGAGAGAGAGGTTCCCAGATAGAATGAGGGAGATGGGGGTTAGAGGGGGAGAGGTAGGTGTATCCAGCTACCCTGTCTGCCACCTGCTAGAACCAGGAAGAACTCCCATCTGTGCTTCTGCACCCAATGCCCATTGCCCACATCTAGCACGCAGCAAACCCAGTATAATGAGATGGAATATAACACAAAATGCTTCATATGTGCCTGCCTGCCTGTGTGCATTCCTGTACCTGCTGCAACCACCTATCGCTGGATCGAACGAAGTGTGCACCATAGTCTTTAGGCTGTCATTCCACTATCCCCGAATCAGTCATGCCTACCCATCCCAGGAACCATCAACGAAATTCTGGGACCATCATTCTAGTCACTGGGGGCTGCATTCCATTCCAATGCATCCAGAAGCCCGGTGCCTGCATGCCAGCTTGCCCCACCCCCAACAGCCTACTCCTCAGCACCCACCCGTGGATGCCCACTGAAGCTGCTGGATATAATAGCCCTTCCAACCTCCAGCTCCTGCCACCTACAGCCCGCTTCCAGGGAGCCTCTCTCTCTGTCACACCCACCCACACAAACACAAGCCCTGCACCTCTGGAGTTGGCTGTCTGCAAGCTGAGACCCTGCTGCTGCATGGTACATCTTTGGGTTAATAACTATATTACATGGGGTGGCAGGTGCTGCTGGTAGGGATTGACAAGCTGTACGTGATTCTGCCACCTGCCAGCCAGAACTTAAACATAGAGGGATAAAAGATTGGACAGGTAAGCCCATAACAACAACAAATATAACTTTAATAAATAAAACAAAACAAAACAACAACAGCAACAACAACTTTATAAAACCAAAACCAAACATTTTTAAATAGAAAGGAAACTTATGTACTAACAGACTAATTAGTCTTTTGGCCTGCCCCCCAGAACTTTGGGGAAAGGCATGAGTGGTGCAGGGGACCTAGGGTCAGGGGCTGAACCTGCCATCATTTCATAGCTGTGTGCCACAGCATATTTTACAGCCCCTCCCACGGCTGCCCACCAGTTGCAGACCGACTGGCAGAAGAGCTCCAGGTCGGCCCTCTCTGTGGAGACGTACTTGGAGACGTACTCTGAGTAGGCCTCCACCTTCTTCTCCCGCAACTCGACTGCCTGGAACTGTTCAACCAGTTGGTCTTCAATTACCTGGAGGCCGGCAACAAAGTCCCGGCTGGGCCCTTGCACCTGGCTACGGAAGTCCCTTGCTGCCACAGACTGCTCCTGGGGGAGCTCCGCATATGAGCTGGGGGGGGGGAGGAGGGCGTACATGCCTTCGTTTGTGGGTTGCCTTCCCCACCTTCTTCTGGTGCTGGGGCTCCACGGCCACATCGGATTCCTCTGCCTGCCGCCTCACTTTCAGGCCATGCCTTCACTCGATGTGGGTGATGAGCCCATATGTGGTCCCCTCTCTCTGGCGCTGGAATATTTTGTGGCAGTGCTAAAAAGAGCAGAAATAGATAGGAACATAAGAAGTGTCATACTGTGTCAGACCAATGGTCTGTCAAGCCCTGCCTGCATTCTGTCTCCACAAGTGGGTGAACTGGGTGGCCAATCTCTCTGCAGGGGACTTTCATTCCTAACAGGTCATGTCATAAGGCAATTCATTCCCTGTTGTTCCAGTGCCCGTGCCATACCTTGCATGTGGTGATTCTGTTGCCCTTGTTGTAAAACCTCCAGACATGCGACTTCTGGCGCCGAATGTCTGGGGGTGTCACTGGCTGTGGTGGTGACCTCTGCCTAGGGGTCCTCCTCCTTGGTCTGGTCCTGGAAGCAGCGCTGGGGTCGGTATCCAATTCCTCTCTGAAATGGGAACACCTAGGGAATGGGCGAACAGACCGCGGTTCAGGTTCGGCCGCTCGGTTCAGCCCCGTTCAGTTCGTGCATTCGGGTTCGACCATTCAGGCGGTTCACCAGGTTCAGGTCCGGCCATTCGGTTTGGCCATCAGGTTTGGCTGTTCGGTCATAAAAATTACGCGAGAGCCGCAAAGCGAAAGCGGTGCACCGGAAACCAGAAATTTGTGTGCGTGCGGAGCTGTGTGGCGAGTGAGTGTGTGTTTGACTCGGTGGCTGCTCGGTTTGTGTGTTTTTGGCATTTGAGTGTGTTGTTTCTGGCTGTGCTGTGTGTTTTGGTGCTTGGTGTGTGTTGTTGGTGACTTTGGGTGTGAGTGCTTAAAAAAAAAAAACGTTTTAAAAAATGAAGAAGGCCAAGGCTCAGACTGTGGTGCTGATCCCCCGGTTGGGGGCCAACTTGCCGCTCAAGGAGGAGGTAGGTAGGAGGATGTGGTAGCGGTCGAGGCCGCTGCCCCAGCCAGTACACCTCCCGTGGCACCACTGGTATCTTACTCCTCGGATGAGGAGGAAGCGGCAGACTCTGGAGGTGCTGCCAGGTTTGTAAACTTATTTTTTACTTTGAGGACAAGAAAGGCGCTATCCGTTGGAGAGAGCTCACTGGCATGTGGGTGGGTGTGTGGGTGGTGGGCATTAGTCAGGCACAAACACTACAGTGGGCATCAGCGGGTGGCAGTGGATGTCTGCAACACAGATAGGTTAGTGTGGGGGGCTTTGGCACGAGCAGTACCCCCACACAAACATGTGCCAGGCTAGCAAGGGTCTCCACTCTCCAGCCATTCCATTCCCTACATACCCCCAACTAAGGGCAGGCTCTTTCCTCCAGCCAGGGTTCCATCTCCTATCGCCATCCCTAGCACCCCAAGGAGGGCAGGATTTGAACATGCCAGTCAGGGCCTTCCTAGTTGCAATCCCAGGCACGACAAGGAGGGCAGGGTTTTCACTTGCCAGCCAGGGCCTTCCTAGTTGCAATCCCTAGCATCCGCTAGCACCCCCGGAAGGGCAGGATTTGCACAAAATATCTAGTTGCAATCCCTACTAGCAGCCCAAGGAGGGAGGACTAGAGGAGGCATCATCATAAATGCATGATATTTATTTGGTGTTCTTATGTATTCCCATTTCAGAGAGGAATCAGATTCAGGCCACAGCCCTGCTGCTGCTGCTGCTGTCATGACCACGCCAAGGTGGAGAACTCATCACCGGACACCTAGGTGGGGATCGCCAGTGACACCCGCAGACATTCAGCGCCAGTCGTCGGATGTCTGGAGGTTCTATCACAAGGGTGACAGAACCGCCACATGCAAGGTATGGCACGGGGTGCTGGAAGAACAGGGAATGAATTGCCCTATGACCTGTTAGGGACAGAAGTCCCCTGCAGAAAGAGATTGGATGGCCACCCATTCCACCCACTTGTGGAGACAGAATGCAGGCAGGGCTTGACAGACCATTGGTCTAACACAGTATGGCACTTCTTATGTTCCTATCTTTTTCTGCACTTTTTAGATCTGCAATAAAGTTTTACGCAGGCAGAGGGAGGGGACCACGTCAGGGCTCATCAACCATGTCGAGCAGCGGCATGATATGCGAGTGAGGTGGACGGGCAAGGAGGAGTCTGGAGTGGCGCCCGTGGAGCCTCCGTGCCCGAAGAAGGGGGGAAGGCAACCTGGAAAAGGAGGCATACAAGCCCTTCCCCCCCCAGCCCCAACGTGGAGACCACCGAGCCCCCAGAGGATGCGGAGGTCAAGGCCCTTCGGGACAGGATGCAGCGGTGCACCCTGGCCCATTTTGAGGCGGTCCAGCTGTCCTCTGCCAGCCTGGAGAAGGCCCTGGTGGATGAGCTTCAGGCAGTCCAGGCAGAGCGGCAGAAGGTGGAGGCATATGCCCAGTATGTTTCTGCTGAGCTCTGCTGCGTGGAGCTCTACCACCAGGCGCTCTCCAGGTGGCATAGGGTGATGCAAGAGGGCTTGGATCACACCATGCTAAATGGCGTGGTGAGCAAGCATGAGATCGAGGGCCCTCAGCCCTGTGTGGTGCCCTTACCTCTCCTGCCCTTATCCCAATTTCTGGGGGATAGGCCCGGTGGCAGCAGAGCCACAGACTCTTAGGTTTAATAATAAGTTTCATTTCCATGTTTGCATTTGTTTTATTTAATGTTGTTGTTGTTTTGTCATTGATGTTAATAAAATTATTATAATGAAAGTAGTTGTAAACTATTTCTTATTATGAGCTTCGTTTGACCTGTCCAATTTTTTTTTTTATCTCTTTGTGCTGAAGTTCTGGCTGGCAGGTGGCAGAATCTCATACAGCTCGTCAATCCCTTCCAGGAGCTCCTGCCACCCCATGTAGCGTAGTTATTAACCCAAAGATGTGCAAACCACAGGGTCTCAACTTGCAGACAGCACCCTAGGAGGTGCAGGGCTTGTGTTTGTGTGGGTGGGTGTGACAAAGACAAAGTGAAACTGGCTTCTTGGCAGTGGGTACTATAGCAGGTGGTGGTAGCGGGTGGTAGGAAGGGAGTTTTATGACATCACACAGCTTCAGTGGGCATCCATGGTTGGGTGTAGAGGATTAGGCTTTTGGTGGTGGGGCGGGCTGGTGTGTGGGCGACAGGCTTCTGCCTTGTGGATGCAGTGGAATGGAATACAGCCTCCAGTCACCGGAATGATAGTCCCAGAATCTCCTGATGATTCCTGTGATGGGCGTGCATGACTGACTCAGGTACAGTGGAATGACAACCTATGGGTGTTGAATGATGTCCCTGGAATTAGTGCTTGCTTGGTTTTTGCACACTTCATTTGATCTTTGATAAATCATGTGGCAGGTAGTAGCAGCCAGAAGGTACAGGGAGGCACACAGGCAGGCACATATAATATGGTGTGTGTTATCACCAGCCCATTCTGCTATGTTTGCTGTTTGTTCGATGTGGGCATTGAGGATGACCACAGGTGAGATCTCTTGCTGTTGCTCCAGCTTGATATGGATGCACCTCTCCCACATCTCTCATTCCAGCAGGGAGCCTATCTCTCTCTATCTCTATCTGGCCATATGGTGCAAGTGACAGAGAGCAGCATGGGTGGGATCGTGTCTGTCTCTTCTTCAAACAGTGGGTGGACTTTCTCTCTCTCTCTGTCTCTTATTTCTAACTCTCTCTTGGCAGCAACCTGGGCGGGCAGAAAGGCACCTTGGCATGGGAGGCAGGAAGGCAGGCTGAGGCAGGTTTTGAGCTTAGCAGCAACCTGGGGTACAGAACCCTTGTCACGGATAGCATATAAGGCCAAGGCCTGGGGGGGCCATCTCCGTGAGCGGAATGACGGCATATGGGAGGAGTTCTAGAGAATAAGGGGAGACAGTGTGGCTAGTAAAACTCCCCACCCACACCTAGTAGTTGTCACCTAACTAAATACCC
Source organism: Sphenodon punctatus (assembly GCA_003113815.1). Lineage (NCBI taxonomy): Eukaryota > Metazoa > Chordata > Lepidosauria > Sphenodontia > Sphenodontidae > Sphenodon > Sphenodon punctatus. The sequence continues at coordinate 3,485,856 of QEPC01008309.1, read as the reverse complement.
ACAAACTACATAAATGTGACAGACACAAACATATGGATATAATTTCACGTTACCAATCCCCCTAATCCCCGATTGTCACCCATTGGCACGACTTTGCTAATCTGCATGCCTTGCGTGACATGCTTTATGGATGTCCCCATGCATGCGAGCCATCAGCACCCTAACGTCCAAGAGCATTGGGGTCCAGGCTAAGAATGATGAGGGGACAGGGGTAAGGGGGGTGGGCAAGGACAGCTGCCTGCTGGCTGGAGAGGTTTATAAGAAGTTGTGTGAGGATCCAGAAGCCTTCGGTCTGGGTTCCAACCTCACAAAGAGTCTTGTGGGGAAAACAAGTACAAAACACAGGATAAAGAAGCAGAAAAATGACAGATGCCACTGCCTTCCAAAGACTAATTTGTGGTGGTTGTTGAGGAAACAAGGAGCAGCTCTCCTGCTATCACCCCCCAAGGAGTTCAGTGTTGTGTGCTGCCGAGGCAATCTTGGAGGTTGGGGAATATGGTGCACTGCTTCCCTCTTCTCCCACATTCCTGAGTAATGAATAACGGCCCCAGACCCATCACGGTGGGTCCCGGGGATAGGGTGGCAGCTTCCAGGTATTGGCCACAGCCCTCCCTGCCAGTAACTTGGCCCCGGGACCCAGGCAGCGGGTGCCGGGGCTGGAGTGGCTGCTTCTCAGAGCCGTGGAATGACATCAGAGTGTGAAATGAATGACCGCTCCAGACCCGTCATGGTGGGTCACGGGGCTAGGGTGGCAGCTTCCAGGTATTGGGCACAGGCCTCCCTGCCAGTAGCTTGGCCCCAGAACCCAGGCGGCAGGTGCTGGGGCTGGAGTGACTGCTTCTTAATGAGGTGGAATGACATCAGAGTGTGAAATGAATGACGGCCCCAGACCCATCACGGTGGGTCCCAGGGCTAGGGTGGCAGCTTGTAGATCTTGGCCACAGCCCTCCCTGCCAGTAGATTGGCCCTGGGACCCAGGCGGCAGGTGCCGGGGCTGGAGTGGCTGCTTCTTAATGAGGTGGAAAGACATTGGAGTGTGAGATGAATGACAGCCCAAGACCCATCACGGTGGGTCCCAGGGCTAAGGTGGCAGCTTGTACATCTTGGCCACAGCCCTCCCTGCCTGTACCTTGGCCCCGGGACCGTAAAGGCTGGTCCTGGGGCTGGAGTGGATGCCTCTTGTCATGCGGTGGAATAACTAGTGCAAGTGGCACTAGCAGCAGCAGACATTGGTTGCTTTGGGCAGGCAGTCAGGTGGCATGACATGAGCAGCAGTCAGGCAGACTGAGGGAGGGTTCAAGCTTCACAACCTGGGCAGACAGGCAGGAAGCATATCATGAGAGGCAGTAGGCCTGGGCAGGAGGGCTTTGGCAGGCTTTTAGCTAGGCAACCTGGGTGGGAAGACAGGCACCTTGACATGGGAGGCAGGACTGAGGCATGCTTTGAGCTTGGTGGCAAGCAGGGTGGGAAGACAGGCAGCAATGCATGGGAGTCAGTAGGGCAGGCAGGCTGGGACATTGGCAGCAGGGCAATCAGATATGCTAGCAAAGACTGTGCAGCGCAAGTGAGCGAGAGCCAGTCAGCGTCACATAGGCAGGCCGAGATCGTATGGCATTGACTAGCCATAGACTGGCTGGCAGGCTTACAGTTTGTTTCCTAATCCCACCCTTCTTCCTGAGGTGAGTCAGATAAGGTGGCCGAGGCCGTATAGTATGAGAGAGAGAGCCACAGAGAGAGAGGCAGGGCGGGTGCCAGGCATTGGGAGGGAGGGACAGCACCTCAGCAGCACAGGAGCAGTAGCCCTAACCCAGATGGAGGAGGAGGAGGAGCCCTGTCCCAAGACTGCCCCTGGCATGGGATGACATGTGCCACTGCACCATCACTCCTTGTCCAGGGGCAGCTCCGGGAATCCCAGCAGTGTAAGGTTAACCTTCAGAAAGAGCAACTGCTCCACCAACTTGGCCCCCAGTCTCAGACGATATGGGGCGCATATGTCCTCCGCGATGGAGAGCACCCTCTCACTGGGGACACTGGTTGGTGGGCAGGACAGGATACCCGTGGCCACTTTGGACAGGGCCAGTCACACGTTGGCCTTGCCAGCCCAGTAGGCCAAGGGATCACTGCTGGGATCTATGCATGGCTCCTCCTCCAGATAGGTCTCCACTGCTACTGAGGTGCCATCATAGTCCCTCCGGTAGCTCCGGGTGGGCACCACCTGCCCCACGGCCCTCAGGGATGCTGCTTGCCCTTTTGTGCTGGGACCCATGCTCCCCAGAGTGGACGGAACAGAGGAGGAGCTGCTGGCAGTAGGGGTCCTGCTGCTGGTGCTGGTGCTGCTGCTACACCTAGGGCTGGAGGCAGGGATAGACCCAGATGGCTGAAAGGGGTCGCTGCTCCCACTTCCACCATCCCCAGGGGCATCCCGCTGCATGGCCCACTCTGCCTGCCTGACCTTCTCGACCAGCGTCCCCTTCCGTAGGCCATAGACTGCAGTCTCGCGTGCCATGCTGCCCTTGATTCTGGGGTCCAGTATGGTTGCCAGGACATATTCGTCCTGGCACAGGAGGTCTTCAAAGCGTGCGCTCATGCCCACCTTCAACTTCTGAGCTAGGTCTATCACCTCAGCGCACGTTCTCCTGCCCTGAGGGCCACGATCCAGCCCCCCCACCCCCAGAATCTCATCCAGGCTGCTGTGGAGACTATGCACGAGCGGGGTCACCTGGCTGAGGGTGGCGGTGGAGCTGCTCAATGTCTCCATAATGCCAAGGAATGGTCTCAGGACAGACAGTTTGGGATATAATATCCCATTCCTCCCTGTTGTACCCTGGAGGTGCCTCGATGTCTGTCTCCAGTTCCATCTGATGCAGGGTGACTTTCTGTTCAAGAAGCCACTCAAGCATCAGGAAGGTGGAGTTCCACCGGGTGGAGACATCCTGAATCAGGGTGTGTCCCGGGGACCCTTGCTCGGCCTGCTTCGCCTGGAGGAGCTCGCTGCCCTTCACGCTCTGGTTGAAGAAGACTGCCATCTTCCTCCCCCGTTCAACCAAGGAGTTAATGGTGCCTGGCCCAATCCCCTTCTCCCCCAAGCCCAGAGCATCCTTCACCATGAGATGGAGGGTGTGTACAGTGCAAGGGATGCTCATGAAGCCCCCGTCATGGACTGCCTTAAGGATATTAGCCACGTTGTCTGTGACCACACATCCCTTGGTGAAGGTTGCGCCTGGCCTGACCCACTCCTTCACCATGGTGGCCAGGGCTGCCTCGAGGTTCCTCGCAGTGTGGGATCTGTCCATAACTTGGGCCTGAAGCAGGACCCACCTATACCCTGCTTCATGTTCCCTCCTGCCAATGCCAAGTGCTGCCTCTGGGTCCTGCCACCAGTGTGCCGTCACCACCAGGTAGGCATGCTGGTCGTTTCTGGCAGACCATAGGTCCGTTGTAAAGTGGACCATGGCCCCCCCAGCCCCTGCAAGCTGCTCCCTCACCTGCTCCTCCAAAGCCCTATAGAGGTGTGGGACCACAGTCCGACTCAGGGCGGAGTGTGAGGCAGCTTAAAGTTGCGGGCCAGGAACCCAATCAGCCATGGAAAGCCCTTGTCCTCCACAATGGACAAGGGCTGGCCATCCAGGGCAATCATCTCGGCCACCAGGCGCTTGCCTTTCTCCTGGAAGCCTGTGCCATTGTGCCCTGCCGATGGCCTTGACACATCCCCCCACCCCATCTCCTCCATGGTGGACTGACGGCACTCCTGGGGAGGCTCCTGCTGTTTTTCTGCCCCCATACTGCTCCTGCTGGTAGAGCCAGCAGCAGTTGGTGCAGGACATTGGCCTGCTGAATGGGCATGGCGACTGGCTGCTGGAGTTGGAAACTCGCTGGCTTCCACTTCCCCTGCCTTCGCACTCAGCAACACAGCACTGTGGCATGCCTTCAGGTGCCTGGCCATTGCAGTTGTGCCTAGGTTGGCAAGCACCTGCCCGCACTTCACCACCTTTTTGCACAGCGTGCACTGCACCTCTCTGGGATCATCTGCCCGCACCGGCTTAAAATGATCCCAGACAGAGGATTTCCCCCCCCTCTTGCTGCCTTCTTGCCCACCCCGGTGGACGCACTGCTGCCAGCGCTGCTGGGAGAGGGAGAACTTTGTGCCACTGGTGGTGATGCAGTTCTGGGAGGAGGGTCAGACATCGCCTCGTGTACATAGATCTCCTCTGCGGCACTAGTGTCACTGACTGCCTCTTCCTCACTGTCCCCGGCGATCGCGGTGATGTCCCATGTAGGGGAGTCCTGTGACCCAGAGGCTAAACTGCCATGCCCACCATGCTTCTGGCACTCTCCCTGTAGCTGCTAGTGCTGCTGCTGCTGCTGCTGCTGCTCCTCTCCCTAGTACTGGCATTGCCCAGGGATCGGGCCCTGCCTCTAGCAGCCGGGGTGGGATCCACCAGCTCTGGACTGCTGGGAATTGCCTTGACTGTGGGGGACATTGGTGGGCCTGGAGCAACATCGGTAGAAGCAGCCCTAGCACCTGCTCCAGCACCACCCACAGCAGAGACAGATGCAGCCTGAGCCTCAAGTCCTGCAGGCCTTCCAGTGCCCTGCGTGTCAGTGGAGGGCACTGCCAGGAGGCGTTGCAGAGCAGCCTGTTGCCCTAAAGCAGACATGCTGATTTTGGGAGGGGGTGATGCGCTCTGCCTCTGGCTACTGCTGCTGCCTGCTGCTGATCCCCTTGCACGGCCCCTTCTGCCTCTGGCACGTGCCCCATTGCCTCCCCTATGGGCAGCAGATTGACCTCTCCTTCCTTTCTCCATTTCTCCCGCAAAAATAATGTTTTTAATTATATATAATTATATATAAAGTTTTATTTTTTTGATATTTTTTAAATCTAATATTATATATATCTATATCTACACTAAATGTAATCACTATTAGCTAATAACTATTCTAAATGCTATGAACTAAATGGATTAAGTAGCTCCCACAAACCCTAAAGCTGAATCACTAAATGCTATCTCTATCAGTAAACTAACTACTATCTCAAACCAAAAATATATCTACCTATCTATCGATCGATCGATCGATATATGGGATGGGGGTTGGGGGGTAATCACAAACAACACAAGGAGGGGTACAAAACTGAAATGAAACCTAAATAAATCTAAAATAATCCTACTCTAAATGAATCAAAAAATAGGGGAAGGGAAGGGNTCGCACATTCTCCTTCCCTGAGGGCCACGATCCCGCCCCACCACCCCCAGAATCTCATCCAGGCTGCTGTGGAGACTATGCACGAGCGGGGTCACCTGGCTGAGGGTGGCGGTGGAGCTGCTCAATGTCTCCATAATGCCAAGGAATGGTCTCAGGACAGACAGTTTGGGATATAATATCCCATTCCTCCCTGTTGTACCCTGGAGGTGCCTCGATGTCTGTCTCCAGTTCCATCTGATGCAGGGTGACTTTCTGTTCAAGAAGCCACTCAAGCATCAGGAAGGTGGAGTTCCACCGGGTGGAGACATCCTGAATCAGGGTGTGTCCCGGGGACCCTTGCTCGGCCTGCTTCGCCTGGAGGAGCTCGCTGCCCTTCACGCTCTGGTTGAAGAAGACTGCCATCTTCCTCCCCCGTTCAACCAAGGAGTTAATGGTGCCTGGCCCAATCCCCTTCTCCCCCAAGCCCAGAGCATCCTTCACCATGAGATGGAGGGTGTGTACAGTGCAAGGGATGCTCATGAAGCCCCCGTCATGGACTGCCTTAAGGATATTAGCCACGTTGTCTGTGACCACACATCCCTTGGTGAAGGTTGCGCCTGGCCTGACCCACTCCTTCACCATGGTGGCCAGGGCTGCCTCGAGGTTCCTCGCAGTGTGGGATCTGTCCATAACTTGGGCCTGAAGCAGGACCCACCTATACCCTGCTTCATGTTCCCTCCTGCCAATGCCAAGTGCTGCCTCTGGGTCCTGCCACCAGTGTGCCGTCACCACCAGGTAGGCATGCTGGTCGTTTCTGGCAGACCATAGGTCCGTTGTAAAGTGGACCATGGCCCCCCCAGCCCCTGCAAGCTGCTCCCTCACCTGCTCCTCCAAAGCCCTATAGAGGTGTGGGACCACAGTCCGACTCAGGGCGGAGTGTGAGGCAGCTTAAAGTTGCGGGCCAGGAACCCAATCAGCCATGGAAAGCCCTTGTCCTCCACAATGGACAAGGGCTGGCCATCCAGGGCAATCATCTCGGCCACCAGGCGCTTGCCTTTCTCCTGGAAGCCTGTGCCATTGTGCCCTGCCGATGGCCTTGACACATCCCCCCACCCCATCTCCTCCATGGTGGACTGACGGCACTCCTGGGGAGGCTCCTGCTGTTTTTCTGCCCCCATACTGCTCCTGCTGGTAGAGCCAGCAGCAGTTGGTGCAGGACATTGGCCTGCTGAATGGGCATGGCGACTGGCTGCTGGAGTTGGAAACTCGCTGGCTTCCACTTCCCCTGCCTTCGCACTCAGCAACACAGCACTGTGGCATGCCTTCAGGTGCCTGGCCATTGCAGTTGTGCCTAGGTTGGCAAGCACCTGCCCGCACTTCACCACCTTTTTGCACAGCGTGCACTGCACCTCTCTGGGATCATCTGCCCGCACCGGCTTAAAATGATCCCAGACAGAGGATTTCCCCCCCCTCTTGCTGCCTTCTTGCCCACCCCGGTGGACGCACTGCTGCCAGCGCTGCTGGGAGAGGGAGAACTTTGTGCCACTGGTGGTGATGCAGTTCTGGGAGGAGGGTCAGACATCGCCTCGTGTACATAGATCTCCTCTGCGGCACTAGTGTCACTGACTGCCTCTTCCTCACTGTCCCCGGCGATCGCGGTGATGTCCCATGTAGGGGAGTCCTGTGACCCAGAGGCTAAACTGCCATGCCCACCATGCTTCTGGCACTCTCCCTGTAGCTGCTAGTGCTGCTGCTGCTGCTGCTGCTGCTCCTCTCCCTAGTACTGGCATTGCCCAGGGATCGGGCCCTGCCTCTAGCAGCCGGGGTGGGATCCACCAGCTCTGGACTGCTGGGAATTGCCTTGACTGTGGGGGACATTGGTGGGCCTGGAGCAACATCGGTAGAAGCAGCCCTAGCACCTGCTCCAGCACCACCCACAGCAGAGACAGATGCAGCCTGAGCCTCAAGTCCTGCAGGCCTTCCAGTGCCCTGCGTGTCAGTGGAGGGCACTGCCAGGAGGCGTTGCAGAGCAGCCTGTTGCCCTAAAGCAGACATGCTGATTTTGGGAGGGGGTGATGCGCTCTGCCTCTGGCTACTGCTGCTGCCTGCTGCTGATCCCCTTGCACGGCCCCTTCTGCCTCTGGCACGTGCCCCATTGCCTCCCCTATGGGCAGCAGATTGACCTCTCCTTCCTTTCTCCATTTCTCCCGCAAAAATAATGTTTTTAATTATATATAATTATATATAAAGTTTTATTTTTTTGATATTTTTTAAATCTAATATTATATATATCTATATCTACACTAAATGTAATCACTATTAGCTAATAACTATTCTAAATGCTATGAACTAAATGGATTAAGTAGCTCCCACAAACCCTAAAGCTGAATCACTAAATGCTATCTCTATCAGTAAACTAACTACTATCTCAAACCAAAAATATATCTACCTATCTATCGATCGATCGATCGATATATGGGATGGGGGTTGGGGGGTAATCACAAACAACACAAGGAGGGGTACAAAACTGAAATGAAACCTAAATAAATCTAAAATAATCCTACTCTAAATGAATCAAAAAATAGGGGAAGGGAAGGGAATTACTTGGGATGGAATATATAGGGAAAGGATTCAATGGAGGGGGGAGGAAGGAAGATTGAACACAGGGAGGGATAAAAACAAAAAATAACAACTAAATCTATCTAAGCTAAGGTAAATAAATGAGAATATGGAGGTAGATGGGTTGGATGGGTGAAATAGGAGGAGGATG
>QEPC01008309.1:3398804-3474347 GCA_003113815.1 Sphenodon punctatus | reverse complement strand
AAGCCACTCTCCACCCTCCACCCCTGGTGCCTGGAAGTCTGCTCCTAGCTGAGTCAGATAACTTCCCCCTCCCTGCTACATTTGGCCTTTCAGTGACCTGACAGAAGACCACGTTTTAGCCACCCGAACACAACCGAACGCGATCCCAACTGACCGAAGTGTTTGGCCATTTCGACGTTCGGTGTTCGGCTCAGTTCAGTATGTTTGTGTTCAGATTCGGGTTCGAGTTCGGTCGTCTGAACAGGCTGAGTTTGGGCCGAACACCAAACTTGCGAACTGTGTTCGCCCATCCCTAGGAAAACACTAAGAACACCAAAGTAATATCATGCATTTATGATGATGATACCTCCAGTCCACCCTCCTTGGGGCGCTAGGGATTGCAACTAGAAAACACGTGCAAATCCTGCCCTCCCTGGGGTGTTAGAGGATGCTAGGGATTGCAACTAGAAAAGGCCCTGGCTAGCACGTTCAAATCCTGTCCTTATTTGGGCGTGCGTAGGGAATGGGATGGCAACTGGAGATTGGAGAGCCTTGCTACCCTGGCACATGTTTGGGTGTGGGTGCTGCTCGTGCCAGAGCCCCCCACACCACAGTACCCTCTCTCTCTCTCTGTGGCATACAGAGAGTGCTAGGGGACCCTGGCTGGCTGGCACGTGCAAATCCTGCCCTCCCTGGGGTACTAGAGGATGCTAGGGATTGCAACTAGAAAAGGTCCTGGCTAGCACGTGCAAATCCTTCCCTTATTTCGGGTTGCATAGGGAATGGGATGGCAACTGGAGACTGGAGAGCCTTGCTACCCTGGCACATGTTTTGGTGGGAGTGCTGCTTGTGCCAGATCCCCCCACACTACAGTACCCTCCCTCTCTGCCATACATCCACTGCCACCCACTGATGCCTACTGTTTGTGCCTGATTTATGCCCACAACCCATGCACCCACCCTCCCGCCATTGAGCTTTCTCTAACGGATAGAGCCTTTCTTGTCCTCAAAGAAAAAAAGTTTACAAACCTGTCAGCAGCAGCTCCTGAGCCCGCCGCTTGCTCCCCATCCGAGGACCCGGGCACCACCACCGGAGGTGTAGTAGGGCAGTGACCTCTAGTTCCTCCTCCTCCTCCTCAAGCAGCAAGTTGGCCCCCAGCTGGGAAAGAAGCACTGCAGCTTTCTTCGTTTAATTTTTTTTTAAAAAAATCACACACACCCAAAAACACAGTCACCCACAACACACACCAATGCTTACCAACCACAACAACAACAGGAACACACCCAAACACAGCCAAAACACACAAACCAAACAGCCACCCAGCCAAACACACACTCACTCGACACAGGTCCACATGCACTCAAATTTCCATTTTCCGCCATGCTCGTGCTCTCGTGATAATTTTTTTCCCCTGATCAGCTCCCATTCTCATGCTTCCTTTGGAACTGTCGCTCCTCTGACAATAAAGTACCCTACATCCATGATCTCTTCCTCTTCCATTTCGTCCAGCTCCTTGCCCTTCCTGAAACTTATATAGAGTATAGAGGGTATAGATAGAAAAGAGGAGAGGACCAAGGACAGAGCCTTGGGGAACACTAACTGAGAGTAGAAAGGAGGAGGAGGTGGAGTTGGCAAGAGACACATTGAAGGAGTGGTCAGAGAGGTAGGAGGAGAACCAGTTGAAGACGGACCCACAGAAGCCAAGGTAGTGAAGTGAACCCAGCAAGAGTGCGTGGTCAACAGTATCGAAGGCAGCAGAGAGGTCAAGGAGGACAAGAATGGAATAGAGGCAATTAGATTTAACCACAATAAGATCATTGGTGATCTTAGCGAGAGCAGTTTCAGTAGCGTTAAGCGGGCAGAAGCAAGATTGGAGGGGATCAAGGGAGGAGTTGGCGGAGAGGAAGTCAAGGCAGCCGGAGTAGACAACACATTCAAGAACCTTGGAAGCAAACGGAAGGAGTGAGACAGGATGATAGCTAGAAGGGTCAGAGGGGTCAAGAGTGGACTTTTTGAAGATAGGAGAGACATTGGCATGCTTGAAAGTGGATGGGAAGGAGACAGTAGACAGGGAAAGGTTGATGATGTGCAGGAGGGAAGGGGCAACAGTGGGAACAATGGAGGTCAGGAGGTGGAAGGGGATGGGGTCAAGGGGGCAAGTGGAAATGTTGGAGGAGGAGATCAAGGATGAGATTTCGTTAAGGGAGGTGGGAGGGAATGAGGACAGGAGGAAAGGAGGGGGAGGCGGGAGAGCAGGGGAGTAGGAAGAGGAGAGGAGTGGGAAGCGATGTCGAGGCGAATCTTGTCTATCTTGGAGGTGAAGAAGGAAGCAAGATCCTGATCAGAAAGGGAAGAGGGAGGAGGAGGACAGGGGGGCTTGAGGAGGGAGTCAAAAGTGGAGAACAGGCAGCGGGGGTCCCGAGAACAGGAATCAATGCAGGAGGCAAAACTCATTGCCTCCCATGGTTTCCAAAATAACCTCTACGCTGATGACACTCAACTCTAGGGATGGGCGAACGCGGTTCGGACGTTCGGAGTTCAGCCCGAACTCGGTCTGTTCGGACGACCGAACGTGAACATGAACCCAAACACGAACATATTGAACAGAACAGAACACCAAATGGCGAAATGGCCAAACAGTTCAGTCAGTTCAGATCGCATTTGGGTGAGTTCGGGTGGCAAAAAAAGCTTCACTGTAAGGTGACAGGGAGGGGTAGTACTAGTCACTGAGGAGCAGACTTCCAGGCACCAGGGGTGGAGAGGCTTGCAAGAAATGAAACTATCTACCTCCCCCCTTCCCAACACCTTCTGAGCTAGTCACTGTTTCTGAACAGCAGGCGTTGAGTAGGATTATTAGATTGCTTTAAGTTTCATTTCTGTACTGAAATGAAACTTAAACCTTAAACTGAAACCTTGTGTTTCTGATTCCCCCCCATCCCATATAGAGATAGATAGATAGATAGATAGATAGATAGATAGATAGATAGATAGGTTAGGGATAGTAGTTGTAGGAGCTAGCTTAGTGAGAGAGATAGTGTTAGTGATTTAGTTTTAGTGTTTGTAGGAGTAGGCCTGTGTACTTATTAGATAATCCATTTAGTTCATAGCATTTTGAATAGTTAATAGCAGTTAGATTTAGTGTAGATAGATAGATATATTTATTAGATAAAAAAATAAATTAAAAAACCCCATATAAAAACAAAAAAACCAAATAAAAAACAAAAGAAAACCATATAAAACCCAATAAAAAACCAATAAACCATATAAAAAACAAAAAACCTCACCCATAACATTTCCCAAATGGCCGAACCGAACGGCCGAACCGAACGGACGAATGGACGAAACGAACGGACGAATGGACGAACTGAACGGACGAACTGAATGACCGAACCCGAACCCGGAGAACTAACTGAACTGCCGAACCGAACGGATGAACCGAATGGATGAACCGAACGCAGCTGAACCAAACGGCCGAACTCGAACCGCGATCCGTTCGCCCATCTCTACTCAACTCTATCTCTCTACTCCCTCTCTCCATCTATTCAAGCTCGCCTCACCAGATGTCTCTCTGACATCTCTACCTGAATGTCTCAACGTCAGCTCAAACTCAACATGGCTAAAACTGAACTCCTTATCTTCCCCCCTCATCCTTCCTCTCCCTCTTCCCTGTTGATTCTCATTGATGGGGTCACCATCCTTCCCGTCCCCCAAGCCCATAGCTTAGGCTTCAACTTTGACTCACTCCTTTCTTTTAAACCCTATATCGACACTGTTGACAAATCCTGTCACTTCTCCCTCCATAACATTGCTAAGATTCACCTTTTTCTCTCTGTCTCGTGTGCCAAAACCCTTGTTCATGCCCTGGTCATCTCTCATCTCAATGACTGTAACCTCCTTCTCACTGGCCTCCCCCACTCTCCCCTTTCTCCCCGTATCTCCATCCAAAACTGTGGGTATTTTCAGACGTTACAACTCGAGATCACAGTGAACCCCGGTCAATGCCCACATGGGTCCAAAGCGCCCTGAACGTCTGTTTGACAGCCGCCAAATGTTCACCATGGTCAATTCCCACATGGGGTCAATTTCAACCACGCTTTTCCTCTCTCCCCTCTCTCGCCCTCCCATGCCTCCCCTACTCCCCTAACCGCCTTCATTCCTTCTCCCTAGCTGCCTCCAACACCTGGAACTCCCTCCCTGCCCACCTTCGTACCTTCAAATCCCTCCTTAAGACCCACCTCTTCCACTCTGACCGCCCCGACTTCTTGCTCCCCTCACCTAACTCCTGCTGACACCCTCCATCCAGTACAATCTGTTACCTGAGGTCTGTGTACTCATATCCTCACCACATGGACCAACCAGCCATCAATCTTGATGTAACTAAGCCAAGCGCATGCACCTGGGACCTCTCATCTTCATGAATGTTACACTCCTTGTCTCTCCCTCTGTTCACCTTCCTTCATCTCCCCCCTCCCCCCCCATCTCTCAGATTATAAGCCCTAGGGCAGGAACCGTGTCTATTCAATTACTTTGTAAAGTGCTAGGTACATTGCTGGTGCTATATAAATGCTTGTTAATAATAATAATAATAATAATAATAATAATAATAATAATAATAATAATAATTAAACTTGGGATAAATGCCCCAGTTCTATTTTAAATCCTACAGAAGGCATGATTCTTAAAGTAAGCCAGTAGTCTCAAGGGAACTTACCTTTGGTTTTTTTCTTTTAAAAAAGGAAACTCATTAAAAACAGCCCTGCCAACTCTACTCTGTCATCCTAAAGGCTTTAGAATTCTGTTGTGGGGGTTGAATCCAGCTGTGGCTGTTCTGCATTTACCTCAGGTGTTAGGAAACTGGCCTAATTACTATGGCCATGCTGTTTCCTGGGGGAATAATTTATTCTAACCTATGCACATTCTAGAAGAAATTGGTGCCATATGTAGATCTCCTTTTTCCCCATTACACTGAAGAAAGTCCGAGTCTCCCCGAAGATTCCTCTTTGTAATCTGTGCTTTAAGGTATCTCTCATAATTACCCTGCTTCTGTTATTATATTTTAAAGGCAGGATGCTGGCTCATATTTCACAGATTGTGCCCCAATACAAAAGTGGGAAATAAACCTACTTTTAGTTCTCAAGTTATGCTAAGGAAAATGCTACCAAGCTGTATTAAGTACAGTTTTAATTTACTGTTCAGAGTCAATTTGATTCTGTGAGTCTACCCCAGCTGGGAATTTGGACCCTGGGCCTGTTCCTACTACAATACCTCACTGTAGAAAAAAAAAAAAATAGAAATTAGAAATAAAAGACCTATTGGGTCATCTTTCCGATAGCATGAGAGGGATATTTTCCAGATCGCAGCATAAGGGCAGTATTGCACAACTGTTACATAGAAAAATAAAACCCTTAGAACTTTCACAAGTACAGAATATATAATTAAGGAAGGGGAAAGAATGTAATTACTGAAATATCCAGCTTCTATTGGATTGAGTTACTACAGCGTATCTTAGCTATTTATGTAGCTTTCCAGTGCATACAGTTCAGGAAAAGAAGAACTGGACAGTTTAAAATTCAAGAACTCAACTACTACCTCTATACTCTGACAACAAGCAATTAAAGAACACTGCAACCTTCAATTTACTGGCAATCATATGCATCTCCAGAGAATAACATGACTAAAAGTCTACACAATAAACTTATTACAGCATCAGGTCACGTACCTTTCAGTGTTATTAACTTTGCTAAAAGTTTTAACCACTTTGTCTTCTGAGCACCACAGAGAGCTTGTACAATGGCTTACTGTTCCTGAAGATCAGGCGTTTCAGAAGGCTCCCTTTCTCCCAGCAATTTTTTTCCTTCCTATTCCTAATCCATTGCCATCCTCCTCCTATTTCACCCATCCAGCCCATTTACCTCCATATTATCATTTATTTAGATTATATTAGATAGAGAAACTGACTAGAGCCAGTCCTTTGCAATTATTAGCAGACAAAGGTGAGCAGGTGACTCAAGGACCGCCTTCTCGCTGAGGGAAACACCAGCCCCCCACCCACCCAAGTGAAATTGACTGGCNTCTAGCCCCAGGATCCACCATCATGGGTCTGGGGCCACCATTCCTCGCACAGAGGCATGTCATTCCACTGCAACAAGAAACAGCCACTCCAGCCCCAGGACCCACCATCAGGGTTCTGGAGTCTACATTGCTGGCAGGGAGGACTGTGGCCAATATGTATCTAGAACCTGCCACCTTAGCCCCAGGACCCACCGTCATAGGTCTGGGGCCATCATTCCTCGCACAGAGGTGATGTCATTCCACCGTATCAAGAAACACTCCAGTCCCAGGACCCGCCACTCCCGCCCCAGAACCCTCTGCCAGGGTTCTGGGGCCAAGTTACAGGCAGGGAGGGCTGTGGCCAATACCCAGAAGCTGCCACTCTAGCCCCAGGACCCACCATCATGGGTCTGGGGCCATCATTCCCCACACGGAGGCGATGTCATTCCACCACATCAAGAAACAGCCACTCCAGCCCCAGAACCTGCTGCCAGGGTTCTGGGGCCAAGTTACAGGCAGGGAGGACCATGGCCAATATCTACAAGCTGCCACCTTAGCCCCAGGACCCACCGCCATGGGTCAGGGGCCATCATTCCTCACACCAAGAGACTTCTTTCAACTGCACCAAGAAACAGCCACTCCTGCCCCAGGACTCGCTGTCAGGGTTCTGGGGCCAACTAACAGGCTGGAGGGCTGTGGCTAATATCTACAAGCTGCTACTCTTCTAGCCCCAGGACCCACCATCATGGGTCTGGGGTCATCATTCCTCACACAGAGGCGATGTCTTTCAACTGCATCAAGAAACAACCACTTCAGCCCCAGGACCCACTACCAGGGTTCTGGGGCCTAGGTACAGTCAGGGAGGGCTGTGGCCAATATCTTTAAGCTGCCACTCTAGCCCCAGAACCCACCATCATGGGTCTGGGACCATCATTTCTTGCACAGAGGGCCTTTTTCCGAATGCCCGAACCGAACGGAACACGACCGAACCAAACGGCCAAACCTGAACGCGGCAAATGGACCGAACCGTACCAAACCGAACGGCCGAACCTGAACTGCAACCTGATCACCCATCCCTATTAATGAAGTGAGGATATTTTAAAACAAATTAGGGCATCTTGGCAAAAATAGAATTAACTCTGAAGCAATAGATAATAGCCTGACAGAGAGAGACTGAGAAACCCATGGGCCAGTTTACTTTGGGCATTTTCAGATGTTACGTGGTCAATGTCCACCACAGTCAATTCCCTGTGGTGGCTTGGACCACGTAACATCTGTTGGGGGGAACAGATGTTCCCCCAGATGTTACCACGGCGTGAGATCACATTCACCACGCGAGCGGCCGAAGTGGCGGGGCCGGAGGCTGTCACGTGTTGAAGGCGATTCCCCGCTGTGGTGACCCCCACCATCACGTCTGGATGACGGCCACGGCCCGTAATCCCCGCAGGGATTCCGGCCCATGGCCACAGCGGGCGAGCGCTGCAGAGGCATTGGCCATGACGGCTGCCCGTCTCCCCAGAGGGCGGGCAGCGGGGAGCATGGAGGGGGCAGGGACGTGCGGCCGCACGTTGATCCGCGTGGCACCGCCCCCTCCACGATTGCCCGCCGGGATTCCTCGGCACGTCTATTAGGGCGTGATGGGTCATCCTGATGGGGGATCATTTCATTGATTTCGTGACGGGGCCAATTGGCCCCGTCACGTCTGAAAATACCCTTTGTGTTCCGAATAGCTAGGATGAGGCTCTGGCTAGTTCAAAGCTCAAACAGATAAAGAAAGAGCTCAGTTTTACTGCTAACTAAGCAGGGATTTCCCTCTGACTTTGCCTTTCTCTCTGATAGCTAAAAAATAGCTGAATCATAGTTTGGGGAGTAAAACAGAAAGATACAAAGTTAATATTCTTAAGATCAGTCCCCCTGGAAACAGGGACTAAATAGAGTGTTGTACACAACTGGGAAGAGACTTAGTTGCTCCCCTCCCAACTCAGAAACCTGTCGCTGGGGAGTACGGGGGCGAGCTGCACGCCGCAGAGCGTAGCCGGGACCAGCGGGAGCCTCACCTGTGACCCAGCCTGTCAACGCGCAGGGGCGGAGCCTTCCCGACCGTGGGGGATAAAAGTTTCCATGCAGGCAGAGCTCTGAGAGTCGCTGGGGAGTACGGGGGCGAGCTGCACGCCGCAGAGCGTAGCCGGGACCAGCGGGAGCCTCACCTGTGACCCAGCCTGTCAACGCGCAGGGGCGGAGCCTTCCCGACCGTGGGGGATAAAAGTTTCCATGCAGGCAGAGCTCTGAGAGTCGCTGGGGAGTACGGGGGCGAGCTGCACGCCGCAGAGCGTAGCCGGGACCAGCGGGAGCCTCACCTGTGACCCAGCCTGTCAACGCGCAGGGGCGGAGCCTTCCCGACCGTGGGGGATAAAAGTTCCCATGCAGGCAGAGCTCTGAGAGTTGCTGGGGAGTACGGGGGCGAGCTGCACGCCGCAGAGCGTAGCCGGGACCAGCGGGAGCCTCACCTGTGACCCAGCCTGTCAACGCGCAGGGGCGGAGCCTTCCCGACCGTGGGGGATAAAAGTTCCCATGCAGGCAGAGCTCTGAGAGTCGCT
The DNA here is from genome assembly GCA_003113815.1 of Sphenodon punctatus. NCBI lineage: Eukaryota > Metazoa > Chordata > Lepidosauria > Sphenodontia > Sphenodontidae > Sphenodon > Sphenodon punctatus. The sequence goes on along the minus strand of QEPC01008309.1, from coordinate 3,465,720 downwards.
GCGGAGTACGGGGGCGAGCTGCACGCCGCAGAGCGTAGCCGGGACCAGCGGGAGCCTCACCTGTGACCCAGCCTGTCAACGCGCAGGGGCGGAGCCTTCCCGACCGTGGGGGATAAAAAGCTTCTGAGACTCATGGGCGCGAGCCTATGAGCGCGAGCCTAAGGGCGCAAGTACAAGGGCGGCTACCCTTAGGAGTTGCCCTTGGAGCTGCCCGGAGCCAAGGAGCCCGAAGCTATATTCCCCAAAATTGCTATCTTGTGCGGGGAGTGGGGACCTAGAGCTAGCTTGTTGGCGTTGGCGGGGAACAGAGCTGTTTCCCTAGATTGTCTATACTCCCCACACCTTAGGGCGTGGGTTGAAGTATTGGAATTTCATTTATTTTGTATTTTATTTATAGTTAAGAGGGAAGATTTGGGGAGCTGGAGACGTTGAACTTAAGCCACGTACTCACTTTTCAGCTGCTCCTGGGAGCGGAGTCAAGGGTGGAACCCAAGTTCCGCAGGGACTTAGAGTTACTAGTAAACTTTCGGCCAGTTCCTTGGCGTGTCTTGGAGGAGGAGATAAGACGCTGTCAAAGCTTCGCCAAAGTGGGTAGAAGAAAAGGGGAGTTTTGCTGTACTCCTTGACTTTATTAAGAAGGTCGCCTCACGTTATAGCATCTATTATGTCTAAGAAAAGGCGGCGACAGCCGGGTTCGGGGCTCTTGGGTCATACCCAAGCTAAACAGCAAAAAATACATAGTTTTTTTCTTGCACAATCTGACCCTACTATGACATCGGAGACTTTAGGTGGCCTTGCATCGACCCCGCTGCAGTCCAGGACATTGTCGCCGAAAGTATGTGGACCACAGGCTAGTTCAACTTTTGTTTCCTCTTCTAGCTCCTTATTGACTTTGCTGGAACCATTGGTCAAATCTAATGAGGACTTTAATTTTGGTTTTGTTGGAGCACCTTTAACTCCTGCCCCACTCTCATTGACAAAGCTGTTAGGAGATCAGTGTCTTTTGATTGGGGACTTACTTCAAAAACTTTTAGTTAGATCGGATGAACTTGTAAAGCTTTCCCAGGACCATTTAAAAGCAATGGCTAATATTACTGATTATATAAAAATGCACCAGGCCCCCTTGGTGGACAGGGTAGACAAGCAGCCCCCCCATGGACCTGAACATCCCCAGCCGACATTATTTCAATATAGAGGAGATCAGGTGTTTGTCCCCCTTGTGGGGAATAGGGAACAGAGGTTTGGTTTGGATACTAGTGGGACTTCATCATTGACGATCATACGGGGGGCTGTTGCCTTCAGAGTCATTCCATTACCTAATGGCCAATTTCCCCAGTGGAGCTCTAAGAGGGCAATCCACTGGCATCTTTCATCAATTATGGGTAACATTCCAGCTGAGGCAATTAGGTCCTTTCAGTTTCTTCCTTCCGATCAATGTACTCAGCGGTTGGTAGTGTACTTCAAAGAGTACAGGGTGGCTTCCAGAGTGTTGGGAAGGAGTGATTTGTTTGCTACATGGGGGGTTTATGTGGGAGAAGTGTTTAGAGACACTTTGATCAAACCATTAATCCCCAGGCCAGTTGACCCAATACCTGTAGCCCATAAGCCCCAATGTGCCAGTAAGGAATGCCATAATCCTCAGGTAGCTCAGGAAAAAGGACCGGAGGTTAGCTCTAGTCCTCAACAACCTATTAATGAGCGACTATTGAAACTAGCACAGGGTATAACAGTTCAATCTAGGAATATGGCCAAGGAAACAGAGGGCACAAGATTCCAACTTAATGTATCCCGGCCTCCTTTAGAGGCTTCTTTTGATATGAAGTGTCCCTTGGTGGGAACCTCCCTACTCATGGACATCCAACAGTCCCTTCCAGCAGTATCAATTCTTACGCAGATAACGGGAGGGGTGCAGATACAATCTACTGATGGCCCTCACCAGGGAAGGCAGGGCTTTATGTCAACCTTGATTCAAGAAAGTGTGATAGGTAGGCCATCAGACACTGCATGATGTGAGGAGGCCTCAGTGGATGTGCTATGGAAAATGGGTTCCTGGAATGTAGCAGGATGGGCGGGTCAGATTCAGAACATCGAATTTATTAACTGCATTGTGGACCATCATGTCTTTGTTTGTCAGGAGACTTGGGCTACTAAGTCCATAGTTCTTCCCACCGAGCTTTCAGATTTTGTTGCATATTCTCTGCCAGCTAGTTCATCGGGAGGTGGACGACCTAGCGGAGGGTTGGCAATTCTTTTAAGGCAGGAGTTTAGTGGCTTTGTGGTATCGATCCTAAGATTTCCTCCAGCTATTTTGGGTTTGGTGTTAAAAGGCCAAGATGTGGTCTGGATAGTCCTAAACATTTACATCCTCCCCTCTAACTCTAAGGGATATCGGGAGGAGATTTGGGATGATATGGAAGCTCATATTGAGGAACTTCTTCTTGTCCACCCAGGGGCTTTGTTGCTCCTTTTGGGTGACTTCAACGCCCGGTTGGGGGGAACAGATGACCAGCTGTTGGAACATTGCCCTTTCATTCATTTTCAACAAAACCCTATCAGTAAATTGCGCCATTTCAAGGATACAGTTATTAATCAGTCAGGTATTAGATTGGCCCAACTAATTACTAAGTTAGATCTGAGCATATTAAATGGTACTCATGGCTCAGATCTGAGGGGAGAGTTTACTTATTTGGGACCAAGGGGTTCAAGTACCATAGATTTGGGGCTTGTAACCCCAAATGCTTTGTTATTGTTGGAGGACTTTTGGGTGGGATGTAGTTTGCTGAGTGACCATCTGCCATTGGAAGTGATTTTCCAGTCCTTTCTTCCTGTCAAGAAATTAAATAAAGTAAGTTTGGCTGATGAAGTAAATTTACTAGGAACTGAGGAGAGATTTATCTTTGCCAAGTGGGAGCAGATGTCAGTATTCCCCTTTGATAGAAGATTGAGTGAGGGGGATTTGTGTTCTGCTCGGGATCAAATATTGGAGCAAAAGGGCCCAGAATTAGTAATACAGGCTTATAACCAGTTGAGTACTCATCTACAATCCTTTGTGGCATCATGTTATGTGCATAAAGGTAAAAGAGGACCTAGGAGGTCCTGCCCTTGGTTTGATGCAGAATGCTATAGGGCTAAATGTGCCTTTCGGGGTATATATAAAGATTATCGTCAGGGCCTCTATTCTAAGATCCCCAGTCAGTACTTCCAAGCTAAAAAGGACTATAGGGTGCTAATAAGAGCCAAACGACAGGCTTATAATCAGTCCCGATGGAAGGTGTTATTAGATGCAGCTCAGCAAGGGGAACCTAGACAATTTTGGAACCAGGTCAAATGGGGCATAAATAAGGAACCAATGAGGGAGGTGATGTTGCTCCCTGCTCAACAGTGGATTACGCACTTTAGCAACCTTTATGCCGACCAGAACCCATCGGAGGAATATCTGGTGGAGATGACTAATGTATTAGAATGGGCTCCAGTGTCCGTAGAGGAAGTGTCAAATTTATTAGCCACTTGTAGGAACAACAAAGCCCCGGGTGGGGATCTGATTCCGGTTGAGCTCCCTAAGGCCTTTAGTGAATGGTGGGTTCCCATGCTTGCTGCTGTTTTTACAGCTATTGACCGCACAGGTATTCTTCCAGACCAGTGGAACCTGGCGGTTGTTGTTCCAATATATAAAAAGGGGGACAGGTCATTGGCAGTCAATTATAGGCCAATTAGTCTCCTGTCCTCCATTAGCAAGCTATATGGTAAACATCTAGCCACCAAACTTACAGCTTGGATTAAGGAGTCAAATTTCATCCATCCAGAACAGGCAGGTTTTCAGGGGGGGCGGTCTGTGGTTGATCATGGGCTGGTCTTGTTACACCTGGTTGAGAAATATAGGGCCAGGAACGGCCGTTTGTATGCAGCATTCCTTGACCTGAGAGCAGCCTTTGACTTGGTCAATAGGGCTCTCTTATGGTCAAAATTGGCAAGCTCCACTATTGACTTACGGTTGCTTTTCCTTATCCAGAAATTATATGAGGATTCTAAATTGGTCGTCAAGCTGACCCCAGCAGGCCATGTTTCTGAGACGATCTCAGTTAAACGAGGTGTGAGGCAGGGATGCGTTCTCGCCCCGGTACTTTTCAATCTGTACTTTAATGACGTAATACCATTGATGGCTCAAACAGAATTCTTTCCCCCAAAATTGGCGGAGAGATTTATTGGTTGTCTTCTGTTCGCCGATGACATGGTACTATTGTCACAAACCAGGGTAGGCCTTAATAGGCAACTTCAGAGATTTGTGCAGTATTGCAAAGACAACTGCATGGAGATCAATTATTTAAAATCTAAAATAATGGTCTTTGCCAAATCACAAATGAAGAACATGCATAACTGGAATATTGAGGGCACTCAGATCCAGCAGGTTAGGCATTTTAGATATCTAGGCTTACTGCATCATTGCTCTGGAGTGTGGCAGCATCACATTAAGGGGGCTATGCTAATGGCTAATAGATCAGCCTTAGCGATTCGTAAGCTGTTGGTACAAACAGGAGGGATGGCCTATAAAATGGCAATTCGAGTGTTTAATGCCAAAACCACCTCTCAATTTCTTTTTGGAGCCGAGCTGTGGGGTCCATATATTACAGCGACAGTGGATAAGGTTCAGTCGAAGTTTCTACGCTCTATCATTGGGGCACCGGGAGGTACCCCGAACGCGGCAATTAGGCTTGAGTTGGGCCAACGTCGTTGGACCTTTAGGGCCTGGCGGGCGGCACACAAATTATGGCTGCGGGTTTGTAATCCAGGGACCATAGGCTTGCTCAATCTTCTGGGGAAAGACTTGTTTAAAAGCACTTGGGTGGTAAAAGTAGAGGCCCATTTGATGTCACTGGGTTTATCCAGAGACTATCTATTGGCTAGAGAGGGGCAAGTGGCCTTAAGTGAGGTGGAGCGTAGATGGCAGGACGTGGACTTGCAGGAAGAAAGGGCAAGGATCAATCAGTCCAGACATCTCCGATCTTATTTAAGATTGGCACCAACCATAGACACAATGGCTGTGTATCTTTCCCTCCCTATCTCTCGAGGGGCTAAACGAATTTTCCTGGCAGCACGCCTGAATGCCCTCCCCTCTAGAGTACTGGAGGGGCGTTTTGAGAGGGTTCAGTATGCACAGAGATTGTGTCCATATGATCAGATTGAGGTTGAGTCTCCATCTCATATTCTTTTCAGTTGTCATCTTTATGACACATTGAGGCAGCAATTTTTAAGTGCTTTTCTATCGGCATTACCCGGTAGATCACAGGAAGCACTTTTGATTATGGCTTTGGCCGATATTGAGGAGGGCATTACCACTCAAGTTAGTGGGTTTCTCATGCAGGCATTTGTTTTGCGTCAACAATTCCTTGAATTCAAGTTGCCGTTGGATGTATAAATTTTCATTAACTGTAATTAGGGTGTAAGTATTTTGTATATGGTGTATGTGTATGTTTATGTATTTTTATGTTGTAGTGTTTGGCTATGACCTTTGGTCACGCTCAATAAAGTTTGATTTGAACAATATTCTTAAAGCAAAACAAATATGAAAACAAGTATTAGTTTTATCTTTGATTTGCAAAACCAACTATGAATTGAGTCATATTCAGTATTTTTATTGGATATTTGTTTCAGCGCTTCTCAGTCTGCATACTATGCTCCTCTAGTAGTTGTAGTTTGAGGGGCCATCCTTTTAGTAGTTGTTGAAAGTCAAAACATTAGGAGGGGCACTCTAACTTTCTTTCCCATACAGGCATTTTTAATTTGTTTTAAAAAATTAAGGGCACTACTAACAGTCTCCTTTTCTGCTGTGTAGCATCGGTTGCTTGTTCAGTTAAATCCTTCTGCTTTGGAACTGCCCTCGCAGGCGTGTATTCATTAATTAAGAGAACTTCTGGAAAGTGTATCAGAAAGTGCTGTGCCTTGCTGGTTTCTTAGGTGAAGCCCACTTCCCACCTACTTACAGGCCTACTGATTGGAATCTACAGATGTACATTGTACCATTTGAAATGCAGTTTTGGCCACACAATTTCCTCAAAGAGAAGAGTCATTCCACTGATTTTATATGAATGAAGGACCATAAAATTGAAACATATAAATATATTTTACTCCTAAGTAAATATAATTTAATAACATTCTGAATGTGTATTATTGTACTCATGTTAAAACCAAGAATGTTTGCTTTTTCATGAGTAAGGTCCATAGACACCAATGGAACTTAGTTACTACAAGTAAGTGTGTTTAGGACTGTAACCAAGTGTAACTTGAGTAACAGTAAAGGGAAGGTTTAGTCAAACTTCAAGCCATTACATGACTAGGCCCCAACTCATAGTTACCCTGACTTCAGCCTACCGCAGCTCCTCACTGCCTGTTGATCGTGTTCTTTTCCATCATCTGGGGTATTCTGCTTTTCTGATGATCTTACTTCCAGGGAATGGTTTAGTCACAAACCCTCCAGTCTTCTTGGAGCTTCAGGTCTCTTTCTGAAATATTTCTTGTTGCTTCTTTTTCTGGAGGGATAGATCTCACACATGTGGTCCATGCCTGCCTCCAGACTTCCTTTCATATTTTGTGACCTAATTATGGTGTGTCCCTACTGTGCCTTAGTGCTCAGGGTCATTATTCTCCCTGTGTGTGTTCCACAGTCCCCTCAGCACAGTCATAGTAAACTCCACCTTTGCCTGCAGTCTTGCTGTTCTTTTCCTATCAGGACTGTGAGGGACCATGGGGATTAGGTTCTCTGGGCATCTCCAGTCTTGTAGCTTGCAGAGTCAACTCTCCAGGGGTGTGCATGTCACTTACGTTATATCAATAACGAAAACTAAAATTGTAATTTTCGTTATTGGTATGACGAAAACAACAAAAAATAATAACATAATCAATAATGATAAAGAAAGTCATTATTGATTTCATTATTGCCTGGCAGGTGTTATTTGGAGGGAAATGTGGAGAGGGGAGGAGGGAGCAGACATGTCATAGTCAGAAACAGTGTTAGACTCTTGAACTGGAAGGGGAAGGACCTGATGGATGTATCTCTGTCCAATGAGCAGCGCAAGCTGATCCCAGCAGTTGAATAGCACCCTGTGATTCCCCAATGCCTCTGCCTCCCAGAACCAATCAGGAGGGCTCTAAGGGAGGAGTGGCATCCATTGCTCCATGGGTGGGTGAGGTGTTGGTGGAGATGGGTGTTGGCCGGGAGCAAACACTCACCAACACCCACCAAAAGTGGCGTTTACACAGACGCCCCCACCCATCTCCACCCAGGGAAATGCTTCCCACCCATCGGCCAACACCCATCTCCACCCAGAGGAACTGGGTGGAGGCATCATGTGTGCACATGGCCCATGGTGATTGGCTGCAGTGGTGCCCTGCAACATGTATAATAAAATGTAACACCCATTTTATGCATGTTAGAGCGTCTGTAAAAAGGGCCTTTGTTTGAAATCGGTGCCAATGCTGATAACAACAAAGAAAAACAACATTTCATTATTAATGAAAACAACACATTTTAATAATGAAGACGATAACAAATAATGAAAAGTGACATGGGGTCCTGGTGCACACCGAACAACTCCCCTAAGTCCTAACTTGCTGAACTGGCTGGCACCCTCATCACCCTCAGCCAGTGGTCCAGGGGGGAGCATTCCCACATGGACGGGTCAGTCTCGGAAGAATCGGAGAACGACATTGAGGATAAGCGGGCGACCAGGAGGGTAGAGGGACTGGGCCCACGGGGCCAGGGGCCAAGGGGGGGACGAATGGCCCAGAGCCAGCCCCAGCCACCCACAAGCAAGGTGGGACAGGGGCCCAGGCCCCGCACACCCACCCGCACACCCCTATACCAAAAAAAAACCTTCGCCCACAGGGCACGGAACACCCCAGCACCAGACCCAGGCAGGTGAGCAGGCAGGCGCTGAGGAGCCCGGGCATCAGGCATAGGAACCAAGTGAGGCACGTGGTCCGGGTGGGAGGGCCCACTGGGGTACCGAGAGGGGGTCAGTGGGAGGGGGGTGGGAAGGGGCCAGGTGACACGCCCGGGGGGCCACTGACTATAAAGCACCGGGCTAGCTTCAAGTTGCTGGTTTTGACCTTTAAAGCCTTTCACCGCCTGGTCCCTGCCTATCTGTGGGATTGCCTCACTCCCTATGTGCCCGTGCGACCCCTGAGATCGTCCATGAGGGACGTTTTGGAGGTTTCCCAGGTGAGACCGGTGGCCACTGATGTGAGATCTTTTTTGGTGGCTGCCCCTGTGCTGTGGAATTCACTTCTGGAGGAGGCTCGGTTGGCCTCCACCCTCCTTTCGTTTTGACGTTTGTGTAAGACCTGGCTGTTCCACCAGGCTTTTGGTGAGGAAGTAGGGGAGGGTGGGGGAGGTGGGGTTTGGGAGGAAGGGTGTGTTTTTATTACTTGTTTTAAAATTTGTAGATTTATTTTAAAATGTTTTATTGTTGAATTATTATTTCTGTGCATGTTGTTCACTGCCCCGAGCTGCCTTTGGGCAAGAGGGGCGGGATATAAGTTTTGAATAGATAAATAAATAAATAGTGGCAGCTCCCCCCTGCCCTCCCCTTTGGGACCCCCTGCCCAGCCCTCTTGTGGGATCACCCCCTGGCCACAGATCGCTGTGGGTGGGGCCCGTGTCTGTCATGTGTTCTGTGGGGGCTGCTGTAGGTCCACCAGCCTCTCCCACCTGCCCCCACCACCCCACCCCTGTTGGGCCCTGCTGTTTTGGTTGCTCGTCCCCGGGTGGCCTCCCCCTTTACCTCTGCCCCCCTCCACACCAGAGCCCTCCATGGCCCATGTGCCCTGCTGTGGAGGATGGCCCACCATGTGGTGGTGGCACTGCCAGCCCCCCCTCATCCTCCTCCTTCTCCGCGACCTCCACCTCGTGCACCTTCAGGCTGACCTGAGCTGCAATGGGAGGGGGTACCATTACTGTTTGCCGGCCTCCAGCCCCCAGCCGCAGCAGCTCTGTCCGGGATGGTCCCACTCCCAACCTCCCCCCCCCCGGCCCTGCTGGGGTGATCATACCTGGATCCTGTTCCTCCATGTCCTGGGGGTCTTCCCGGGTCTAAGCTTGCTCCGCGTGCACCCCCTCTCCCTTTGGCCGAATGGCCTCTAGGTCTTGTGGGCACACGTGGAGTGTGGTGGTCCAGTGCTCAGATCCCCGGGGCTCCTCCTCCCCTTGTGGGATGGGGCTGTCCCCTCCCGCTTCGTGGCTGGCCTCGCCAGGGTCACCTCCCCCCTTGTTCTGTGGGGTCTGTCAGAGGCAGCTGTGTGGTGGCCCTGCGCCTGCCCCTGGCGAAGGCGCTGCCGTGTGTGCGGGAGGCCACAATGTCCCCATCTATGCAGAGGAACTTGTCCAGCTCCTCCTGGAACTCAGCTGTGTGCATGGTCCGGCCAGACTTGAGATTATTGTCCATGATATGTTTATATCCGGACCTCAAGTCCTTTGCCTGCTGCATGCATTGGGTTACATCCCTATTGTACCCCTGCAGCTGCATTTCCTGGGCGATGGCTTCATAGACCTGTCTGGTCTTGTAGCTTTGCACCAGGTCGTGCTGGACCCTTTTGGACCCCCACACGTGTATGAAGTCCCTGACCTCCTGCCTGGACCAAGGCTCCCCCTTTTGGAACCTGCTTGTGGGGGGATGACTGGCTTGGTGGCATGGGGCCCACCCTGTGGATGTGGACGCCGTGGTGGTGGTCGTGTCCTGATGGGGGTAGTGCAATAGGGGTTACTATGGATCCTGCTGGCCCCCTCCGCCCACCCATGGGGCCTGCCCCCCCTCTCTCCCCTGGGGTTCCCTTTTGCTCACCTGACTATCTGGGAGGCCCTCCTCGGCAGTCGTCCCAGTGGTGAGGTGCTCCATTGTCTGGGATCTGTCCTGCGGGGAACGGGGGAAAAGGTTGTGCTGCTGCCCCCTGCCCTGTGTTCCCGGGCCTGGTTGTCGGGCCCGGGGCATGGCCCTCCCCTCCCCTCCCGGGGTGTGCGTGTATGCCCTCACACTCACCTCGCTCACGCTGCTGCTCCTTGGGCCATGCCCTTGGGGGGGTGCTGGGCTGGGGGCTGCCCCACCTGTTCCCCCCTGCTTCCCTCCCTGACGGTGGTCCTTTGCCCCCCCTCTTGTGCCTTCTGCCTCGAGTGCTTCCCCCCTGCATCACCTTGTCAGGGCATCTTCCCCCCCCCCGGGGTCACCCAGCTCCTTCCCCCGTGTGGGGCGGCATTGGGTCCCGTTGTCTTCTCTTGGTTGCCATCGTGGAAGCCCTCGTGTGTGTGCCATGGTTCCTCTCTCCTTTACGGGGTCTCGGCCAGATGTCCGGTGTCCCCCACCCTGTGAGCATGTCTCTGTGGTGGCATGTGCATGCCCCGTGGCGCTGGCACGGTGGGACTCCACCAGTCCGGTCCGCATGGGTGCGGGTGTTTTGGCTTTTACATAGACGCTCAGGTGTTGAACACCCATCTCCACCAACCTCCACCCACAGAGGGCTACTGCTCCCTCCCGGCTGCTCCGTGGGCATTGGCGGGTGGGTCGGGTATGCGCCCCCACCCACCCATGGACATTTACACGGACGCTCTCCCACTCATCCAATGGGTGTTTCTGGGTGTTTGTGGGTGGGTGGCGTCTGTGTAAAAGTGTCCTTAGATGCATTTCTGACTCCTCAGAATTCTTTGTGTGAAGAATAATAATAGAGGAAACAGAGGCCAGTATTCTGTGTTTGTGTTTAAGGTACCATATGCTGTGGATGTATTAATGAAAATAATTGTTTCTGATTTCTGTACTCTTACACTTTAGAAAAGCTGAAAACATAAAGCAATAATGGACTGATTTTCAAAAGTTCCACAGCTGCTCAGTGCTATAGAAAGCCACGTCATTCAGGGAACAAATCTACACCGTACCAGTTGAAATGTTTAAATATAGTCTGGTAAAGTCAGAGATGACAAACAGAACATGGGTCCACAAGGAATTTCAGATGACTTAATAGGTTTCCTTATGTTGGATTTTTTTATGGTTGATTCAGCCAAGAGTTAATTTGCTATTGTTTTGACTTATTGGAAATGCATTTTCTATGCTCTGGATGCTTCTGTACAAATTAAAATACAGACATTACATGTCTTATCATACAAATACCAGATTTCTCTCTCCCTTGCCTATAGTCAGTGCTTAATTTATAAAAAATGGATTGCCAGGGCTCAAACCTACCTCATAAGCTGTGCCCCCTGACCCAGAACTTGACAGAACAGGGAAATGAACTCTAGTCTCCAGCTAGTAACCTAATCACTAGACTAACCTGCCTTTCTGCAGCTGAATATAAACCAGGAGTTCTTGTGACTGAATCTATCTGATGGCCAGCACAGGGGATGGGGCACAGAAGTCATAAACCATACAGGGTTCTTCTAGCTTTCATTTCTAACCCTGAAATGGCCAAGCTTAGCCTTTCTCTGCCCATTCACATTTCTGGGTGCACATTCCTAGTAGGAATATTTTCCAGGGCTCAGTCCTCCCCCACCCAACAAATTACGCTGTGCCTGTAGTAGAGTTCTACAAATGGGCAAGTGGACAATTTGGATAAGCTGCATGGGCCTCCTTTGTCCCTTTGCGACTTGATCACAAACTACAATAGGCTCCATGAGTCATCAGTAATAGGAGAAAAATGCTGAGGGAATTTAATATAACAGAGGCTGACACCAGTCTCTGCCTTTACCTCTGCTGCTCCTCTCCTGTCTCCTAATGGAATGCCGTGTGTTGCATCTGTTCCTGTGGTCCTTTTGGTTCCTTCCTCATGTCTATTACTGTAAAGGAGATACTCCCAAAAGTGCTGATGAAGATTTTGGTTGCACAGGAAAGTGATTTAGTAGGTTCAGCAATGTGACAAGTTGAATCAGTTCTGCCACTGATGACAGGAATCTTTGAGTACTTGGCAATTATGTAGGGACTGGCTGAAAAGGTTACACTGCATCAGAGGGAAATGAAGGTAGTCAAGTAGAGTGGAACCCACTTATTGTGAAGTGGTGTGAAAGTCTCAGACTGTTTCAGTGCATTCCAATAGACCTTCTTATCTCTTTAGAAAAACTTCTGATAGTTTATTCCAGTAGTGGGCAATTCATTTTTGTTTTTATAAAAATGAAAATGACAATCTCATTGTTGCTTTCATTATTGCAATGAAAATGGGGGAAAGTTCTTACATTTTTGAATAAAAATGATTTTTTCTTTAAAACTGAAAATTTTAGGACATATATTTCAGACTATATCATATTATCCTTTAGATATATTCACACATGATTTGGAAAATTATACCCCACCCTATGGATCCTCCCTTCCAAATATCAGGATTCTTGGATAAAAGCTCATGATTTTATAAGCAATTGAACCTTTGTGTTTTTAACAGAAGTGTAAATAGTAGTCCTGAAAATATGTGGACAAAAAGGAAAATTTCAGGACATAACCGGAACTTCAGACATAAAGACAGAGAAGATGGGGAAGCAGCTCAGAAATCAAGAGACATGACTGATACTTCCAGGCTGGCCAATTGGCAACCAAACACATCCTGCAGCACTGTGACAGAGGACATAAGAGAAGTCATTATTGGCTCTTTTCTAAACAGATGCTTCCAGTTTCTCAGTAACAAGAAGGGAAGTTTGGGTGGGCACTACACAGAATGAGGATACATGATTGACATTTCTATTGACCAATTGGCATCATAAATCCATCTTGTATTACTGTGACAAATATAGGAGAATCCCTGGTATATATTCATCTGGAGATGCTTTCCCAGGCTTCCAACTTGCCAGTACCCAATCACTTCAATCAGGGTGTCTTGGGAGGTGGGCACTGGGGAGAAAATATGAACTTCTGCCAAGGAGAGAGCATTGGTAGTGACTGAGTATACAGCCCCCACCATGGCTAGATCTTGTGTGGCTCATAGACTGACTCAGTGCTCTGTGTGTGTAACTGTTTGTGCTGAAGTCTCCAGCCGCACTGCAAGTGCTCATAAAAGCAGAAGTCTGCACCTACTCTCATCCCTGTATATCCCCACAGACTTTGGAGTGCCAATGACTGAAGCCATTCCCAGTGCCTCTGGCACCTGTTTCTCCTCTGCTCTTCCTATCTCCTCCTGTCTTCTTCACCCTCTCTACATGTGCTCCTAAATCAGATCTCTGCTTCTAGTAAAACCTCTATAATTTAAACTAGGGCTGTACACCAAATATTACTTCTGGGTACTCAGGCCTAATTCCGAAGTTCTGAGTAATTGATGGCCTTTCAGTACTGTTTATGAAATTTCAGAATTCGGACTCGGAATTCTGGACCTCGGAAAACTTTGGAGCTATTCGGTGCCAGGACGGCACCTCAGCAGTTGTTGCCATATGCTTCAGCTGCAGCCGTTTAATTGCCTAGCCAATCAGGGTGCACAATATCACATCTACCCCTTCCTCCCTCCCCCTTAATTGCCTAGCCAATCAGAGTGCACAACAATAATGCAGGAGGCAGAGAGAGCCCAGTCTGGCCTCATGGTGCCAAGCAACTGGCAGAACAGTAGAAGCTACACTTTACAATTAGGCTCTGCTGTGCCATGCCACAGCCTAGACAACACACACAACCCCGCAAAACAGTGTGCAACTGCATGGAGAAATAAATCCCACCAAAGTCCAGCAAGCCCAGCAGTCACAAAATGAAGAAACCAGACATTCACACACACACCGCCGGGGCACCCTCTTGGCGTGGCATTGGTACTGTAGCACTGGTAACTTTATTTATTTATTTCACAGTTTTTTACCCTGCCTCTCCAGCAATTAGGTAGCTCGAGGTGGCTTACAAATAAAAACATTTTAAATCTACAAATATAAAATATCATAAAACAATTACAAATCCCAATAAAAACTACAAATAGGGGTGCCACTAAAAGACAGGAAAAAACCTTTTTCACCCAGCCCTACCGATTACCCTCACTGAAGGTCTGGTGGAACAGCCAGTTCTTACAACAATTGCAGAAAGAGGTGAGGTCCAAGGCCACTCCACAGCCTAGGAGTGGCCGCCAACAACACTCTTTCCATCATCGCCCCCCGAGAAATTCAGGGGACATAAAGAAGGGTGCTCCCGTGGGACCAAAGGGGCTAATCCAAAACAATGGTCCTGCCATACCTGCACCCAGGCTGCCACTCTCCAAGGCGAGCAGTGGCGCCCCTGTGATAGGATGGAGGGCCAGGCCGCATGAATCATGGACCTCATGGGGGAGGCCATGGAGGCCCTGCGGTGTGACCCCCAGCTTGACAGGCCATGCCATGCCACAGAAGGAAGGCCGGCAGCCGACCAACACCATGGTGGCTTCCCACTGGTTCCGGTGCCCACCCCCCGCACCTCGGCCACCCGTTGTTCACCCAGGAGCAACCCTATCTGGGCCTGGTCCGCGGGGTCCCCCTCCCCTACATGGGGCAGCCGGACCCACTTGTGGGGCCACCCGGCCAGTCTGCCCCCCGTGGATCTGCCTCGGCTACCATCCTGACCCCTCCACCAGGCGGTGATGCCCCCACCCCAAGACCATGCACCCCAGGTCGAGCAACCGCCCATGGTGGTCTCTCCACCCCCACAGGTAAGGCCGCAGCACCCCGGGTCCCCGGGGGTTGTGGGGTGCAACACCGGGGGGGTATTGGGCATCCAGGGAACTGTGTGAGCCAGGACCCCGGTAGGGAACACATTGTGAAGCCCACACTGAGCACAGGCGGAACACGGGATGGGGAGTGACAGTCATTGCCAGGAGCATGTGTGCCTGCATGGTGCCACAGTACGTGACTGGGCAGGTGCCATGATAACATGGGCAGCCCGTCCTGGGGGGGCACCTTCAGGGAGCACCCCACAGCACATGCCATGCTTGTGTGGGGAGTAGGGGGCTCCCCGGACTCCTATGGGACACCCAAGTGCCCATGCTCCAACAGGGGACAGAGGTGAATGCACATGGTGATCCCTTAATCAATTCTTGCTCCTCCAAGCAGGGACCAACAGTGGAGGCTGGTGTGGAGCAGCCAATGGATGACAGGGAGGCTGGACCATCAGCCCAGAGAGTCCTGCGGTCAGCTGCGGCCAAGGCACGCCAACCAGCGAGCCCCGGTGGTGCGGCCAAGAGGGGGAGAGGCTGCCCCAGATGTTGACCCCCATCCCCTTCCATTGTACATATCCCCTCCAAAAAAGGTGTTGTACCTATACCTTGCTGTCACTTCCTCTGTCCGGGGACATGAAGGGGGGGGGGTTGTGCGGCTTGCACAAGAGGGAGGGCTCTCCCAGAGGGAGAGCCGAAGAGCCCTGCGGTCAGCTGTGGCCAGGGCATGCTGACCAGTGAGCCCCAGTGGTGCAGCCAAGAGGGGGAGAGGCTGCCCAAGACGTTGACCCCCACCCCCTTCCATTGTATATATCCCCTCCAATAAAGGTGTTGTACCTATACCTTTCTGTTGCTTCCTCTGTCCAGACACATGGGGGGTGGGGTGGGGGTTATGTGACATGCAGGGGGGCACTGGCAGGTTGTCGGCTCTGTGCAATCCCTGGCCAGCTGGCGGGGCCGGAGGCTAGACCAGCAGTGTCTCATGCAGGGGAGGTGGCAGGAACAGGTGTGCACTGGACCTGCTCACGTGACCCAGCTTGTGTTGGCTGGCAGGCACGTGTGGGGCCAGCACAACAGTGGCCGACAACGAGGGGAGGGTGCTCGCCGCTGGGCAACCTACGGGACCCATTCCCTGAACCCAGTGGGCTACACATGGAATAGAGGGTCGGATGAAGGTAACCGGTAGGGCCCAGCAGTTTGGAAGGGGGTCCCAGGTCTACAGACATGGGTGTGGGTCTGGCGCTGACTGGCGGTCGGCTGCGCAGGACAGCAATGCAGTGGCAGATGCCATCCCTGTTCCCCTCAGAGCTGCGCAGGGCTGCCCCTCCCTGGGCACATTGGTATGGGGGCACTGGCCCGGCCCAGGGCACCTATGCAGGGACACCGCGGAGCCCAGCAGGGCACGGTATCAGATGGACGGACGCCCACCTTGCCGATTGCATGAGTGCCGCCCTCCTGAGGTTTGCTGCCCTACGCCACTGTGCCCCCAGGAGGGCAGACCGGTGACTCTGCAGGCAGAGCATGGTAATCTGCCAGAGCAGCATGCGCAGCAGCAGGAGGCCCGCGTCCAGGAGGTGCAGCAGCACAGCCCTGGGCAGTGGTTCCTCGTCCCCCGGCAGCATGTTTCTGCTGCTTCCCATTCCCTGCCACATACTGCTGACATGTGCTGTGAGCGCGGTGCGCTCCACTGTCTGGCCTGTACCCATGGCCCACTCTCCCTTGGTGTCACAGGAGCTCCTCCGTGTGCAACCAGCCTGGAATTACCGTTCTCTTCGTGCTGCATGGTCCCATGCTATAGCCCCTCCACTCCATGCCTGACCAGCAGCAGCGTGTCCCTTATGTACTGTGTAGGCTGGTGGGGGCTGGGCAGCAGTTGGTGCTGCGCAGGGGGTGTGCTGGGGTGGCAAGTGGGTGCCAGGTCCAGCTGCGCATCCCTGTGAGCGGGTCGGCCACATGGCTGCCAAGGGGATGGGACTGCACGCACCCCTGGGTACCCCTTCCTCTGCAACCGCACAGGTGTCCCCCCCAGCCTCGGTCCACCTTTTCAAGCTGCAGCAGTGCCTTCTGTGGATGCAGTGCCTGGCTCGGCTCCACGCCCTGGTGCAGTACGTGGCCATGGCCCCCTGTCTTATCTCGTCAGCGGTGCAGCATCCCTGCTGTCTTGTGCGTGGGTTGTGGTGCCCTGTACACAGTGGGCCTGCCTATCTCTGGCATGCAAGTCCGTCTGTCTGCAAGGGTATCTGCTCGGTGTGTGCATGTCCCAGTGGTGGCATCCCTCTGTCTCCTGCCTGTTGCTTCCCCAGAGCAAGCCCCACTGTTGCCATGACTGGCCATTCTGCAGCACCCTCAGCCGGGGATGTCAGGGAGGGGTGGTCTCCCTGTGTGGACATGCTGTTGGGGGCCCTCTGACTGAGCCCCAACGTGCAGCTGTTGGTGGGCGACCCCCTGTAGGTGGGGGATGGCTTCCGGCTCCTGTCGTGGTACATGTGGATGATGAGTTACCATGTCGGGGCCGCGGTGTGCCGGGCCCGTTCCCTTGAGCTTGCCTTCCCCCCCCCCGTGCCAGCTTCCTTGGGGGCACCAGCCACCATTGTGGTGCCGTGGACTGCTGCGGAGCTAACGGTGGTTCACCTGCTGATGGAGCAAACTGGGTATGGACTCATCTTGCTGTCTTCCCCCCCCCCTCATTGCTGCCCTGTACACCAGTAGCCTCCTGCATGCACACAGCATCCGGCGAGCACCCTCTGACATGGGGGCCCTCCTGTGGGACCTAGGCTTGCTGTCCCCTGAAGTTGGTTGTCTGCTCCAGACCAGGGGCCCCACTGCTGTGGAGCTCACCGCCTTTTGATCAGTGAAGGACCTTCCAGCTGTATGGGCTGTGATCGCAGGTGCTGATCCGCTCCTTCTGCACTATTTGGTGGATGCTCATATGTGCACCCAAGGCTTCCAAAGGGGCCTGTTCACCTTTGAGACTCTGGCACCGGGGTCGCCACCCCAGGAGCACTCACCGGACCATCCATGAGCTTCCCCTCGCCGCCACCTGATCTCTGCCACCGTGGTGCCCGGGACGGGGCACAGGCGCCCCGCCATGTGCCTCCGAATGGGCTGTGCGCTGCCATCTGCTTCACTGCTGGCTGCCGCCTGGAGTCCCTAGACCCCATTACCCCCTCTGTGTGACCTCTGCCCCTTACCGCTGGGGCTGGCCGGGTGTCTTCACCCACAGTGCACTGGCGTGGCTGTGCCCTCCTGTTGTGCCTCTCATGCCCAGCCGCGAGTGCTCCAGTGCCCCCCTGCTCTGCCTCTCTGTGCTTGGGGGCCCACTTTCCCCCGGCTCCAATAAAATTCTGTTCAGTGATGTTCTGTCCTGCCTTGCCTCTGTTGCTGCTGTGGTGTCCCCTTTTTATTTGGCGCCCCTTCTGTCCCATCTGTGTGGTTGTGTGTGGGGTGCGTGCTTGGTATATACTGGGGGGCCTGTGGGGTGGGCACTGGCTGCGAGGTGTATGTTCCCCTGGCTGCTTTAGGTCTGAGTTGTCTTCCGGGTGGTGTCACTCTGAGTGTGGGAGGTTTCCCCCTGGTGGTGTCACTGCCCCCGGCCCTCCCAGGGCCCGTTGGTGTGGGCATTCCCCAGTGCCCTGTCCCTTCTCTTCTGCAGCTACTGTATCATGCTTCTGGCAATCCTGCACCTCGGGGCTTAGGTCCTGCAGCTGGAGCGGGCGGCCTGGGACATGTGGGTGGCAGGGCGGCTGTTCGATGGCATCCGTGAGTGTGCTGCCACTTTGCTGGGCCATGTGCCTGTGTCCCTCTGTGGGGGGTTCTGTTCCTTGGTGCCCGTGGCCCACTCTGATGGTGTCTCCTCTCCCTCTGTCCTCTTCAGTGCAAGCCATGATCATGGAGTGGACCCGGGAGCAAGGGGGGTTGGTGGAGCTCCTCCTACTAATCCTGGAGTGGCTGCATTGGCTAGACCGTGCGCAGGCTGAGCGCTGGTGCCGGGCACGGGGTCGCTGGCTGTATTGACCGGGGTTCTGTCCTGGGCCTGCCTCTGCTGATGCTGTTCCCCCTCCTTCTGTTGCCCCGTCCCCCTCCCTGCCCTGTTGTTGTTGCCCCCTGTTACTGGTTCCCTGTCTTTTAATAAAGGCTTGTGTGTTCCTTTCCTGGTGTGTCAGTGTTGTGCTTTGCTGTGACCTCTCCCCTTGTGTGGGTGCCTCTGGGTCTGTGTGTGGGGTTTGCCTCTGTTGTATGGGTCCTTTCCCCCCATTTCTTTGCCCCTGTGGGCCCTTCCCTGTGTGTTTCTGCTGCCCACTGTGTGTGTGTGGCTCTGCTGTGGGTGTGTGTTTTGGAGGGGAGGCCTGGTGCCAGGCGGTCTGGGCTCTGTGCCGGGGCTGTGTGGAGCCTGCTCCTTTGTAACGGCTGTCATCCTCCCATTTCCCTCCCGCCCAACCTGCACGGGTCCTGGCGGCTGGGGGACAGGGCCGCATTGCACGGCTTCATTTGCCTTCGGTTGGCCATGTTGTGCCGTCACTGTGCCGGGTGGGGCTTCCCCACCGTTCCAGGTCCCGTCCGTCTGTGTACTTGCACGGGTGTTTTCCAGGATGAGTGTTTGGGCACTGGGTGTTTGAGGGCCCCTCCCCTTTCCTTTCCACAACCCCCTGCGGCGCTGTCCATGTAAATGTCTCCCTGCTCAGCACCACCGGGTGTTCGCTGCGTGTGCTCACCCACCCATCCACACCCATCTCCACCCATCGGCGCTGCTTCGCTGTCCGTGTAAAAAAAGCCTAAGAAAGCTTGTGATGATAATATCGCTTTGTGTGGGTGAGCTTCTGTCTGTGTCTCGGTGGAATGCTTCTCCTAGTCTTTATGTCTTTGCAATCTTTCTCTTTGGTAAGATACTTCTTACTTCTATCTCTCATAGGCCACTTGCATGTTGATGTACTTCTGCCAGGTTAATCATGCATGAATATCATTCTAATTGTCTTAGGACAACTTACCTGTGAGCTTATTTAATAGAGTATGAGAAAAAAAGGAGGGGGAAATGACAGCAAGTTGATAGAGTTAGGGGCAATTACTGCTGGAGAACACAGTTGCGGAAAGATAGTAATTAAATGTTCTGTCTTGTTACATTAATTGAGCACAATGGGAAACATGCTGACTGAAAAAGTTGTGTTGTGATAACTTATTAAAGAAAGCCTTCTAAAAGAAATCCAACTTCATTTGCCATATTATAGTTTTGTTTTAAAACATCACTAGATCTTTGCCCTTCTGCAGTAGGAGGACCCTCCTCAACACTTCCCTTTCTCCCTCTGGTCAACTCACTCATGCTCTGATATGTTGTTCATAGATATCATCACAACATTCACTGTAGAGAAGAGACAACTGAGAGAGGTTATGATAAAAGTTTACAAAATCATTCTTGGCATTGAGCAAGTAAGCAGGGAGCAGTTGTTTACCTTCTCTCAAAATATTAGAACTTAAGAAATGAATGGAGAGTAGATTTAAAACAAATAAAAGGAAGCAATTCTTCACTAAGTGGACAATTAAAATATGGAACTAACTTCCGGAGGATCTGATAAAGGCCAATGGGATAACAGTTGAAAAAGAATTGGATACATGCTTAGAGGATAAGTCTATCAATGATGATTAATGAAATTGTCGGTGGATGTTCAGTGAATGATATCTTCACTTGGACTGTTGTGGGCTTCAGAGTAAGTAGCAAATAGATCACCTCATTCCATTATCTCCTGTTGTGAACTTCTGTGAAGCCAGTGAGATGCCTTCTGTTGGAGACAGGCTGATGGACTGGATGGACTGTTGGTCTGACCCAGTGGCACTTCTTATATTCACTGATTACAGAGATTTCCCATGATGGGGGAGTTCTGTCTCCCCCAGGATGGAGTCTCTTTCCCTCCACAATCAAAAATTGTACAAGAACTCTGATTTTTCTTTAGATAATTTTCAAACCAAAGCAATATGCCCATAGGCAAGTATAGACAATATGTGTAAAAGCAGAAGTGATGGTGGCTCGCTGTGGCCTGGGACCCATCCATGCATCTGTTTATGCATTGCCAGATGCTAGCCCAGGACTGCCCCAGGGCAGGTAGGCAGTTAGCCTGGGCTGCATCCTCGCTTCCAAATTGCTGACAATGCAGGTTCCCGTGGAATACAGAGGAGCTGTGGCGGATGAAGCAGGAAGGGTGGTGGTTAAAGTGATGGTGGCATCACTCACGTACTGAAGTTTACCGATTGCGGCATAGTGTCTGGTTACGTACCTATGCCATTTCTGCCCTCATTGCGTCCGCTAAGTCTCGCCTGGTGAAGCTTTTCCAGATGGTGAGGGGGCTGGTCAGTCCAGCCTCCCTCTGCTTGCATTTAGAGTCATCAAATGCCTGCTGTGATTTGTTTGTGGACTTTTTTGAAGATAAAATTCCTCATATCCACCACAGTTTTGACACAACACTTTTAGCAGTAGGTGAGCCAGAGGCAGTAGAAGCTCTGTCTTGTCCTGTTTTGTGGGATGAATTTCAGGATGTGTCACCCTCAGATGCGGGGAATACTCTTGGGACTGTCTAAGCCACTTATTGTGAATTAGATCCATACCCATCCTGGCTGGTTAAGGTTAGCCAAGAGAGACTAGGGCTGTTGCTGGCTGGGATAGTCAACACCTCCCTTGGAGAGGGCAGGGTGATGGACTGTCTCAAGCAGGCTGTGGTTCAGCCACTGTTCAAGAAACCATCATTGGACATTGGTGTCCTGGCCAGCTATCGGACAGTCTCTAACATTCTCTTTTTAGGGAAGGTTATTGAACGGGTGACTCTACAGCTTCAAGGGGATCTGGACCAGATCAACTTTCTTGATCCCTCGCAGTCTGGCTTTCATCTGGGTTATGACATGGAGACTGCTTGTGGCCTTGTTAGATGACTTCGAACCTGGGCCTGTAGGGTGGAGGCGCTGAGCTGGCAGTCCCAGGTACAGAGGACATGGGTTGTGTCCAATAAAGGACTGTGTATTAATACCCTCTGAACTGTGTGGTGTGTCCTGAGAGGATATTCCCTTCTTGGAAGAGGGGGATTCAACTGAGGCTCAAAGCTGAAATG
Organism: Sphenodon punctatus; assembly: GCA_003113815.1. NCBI lineage: Eukaryota > Metazoa > Chordata > Lepidosauria > Sphenodontia > Sphenodontidae > Sphenodon > Sphenodon punctatus. Next base: position 3,444,025 of record QEPC01008309.1, on the reverse strand, counting down.
ACGTAGCAGGGGGTGATCTAATTCCTGTGAGTGAGACCTACCCTGCTACAGGGGCATTCCGCCAGTTACATCTGGTGCGTCAGCTTAGGCCATCTGTCTCAGACTCAGATCTGATCACAATCATCCATGCTTTTATTACCTCGAGACTGGACTACTGTAACGCACTGTACGTGGGGCTACCCTTGGTGCTGGTTTGAAGACTTCAGCTGGCGCAGAATGCAGAAGCTCGTCTCCTAATGGGGAAAGTCCAATGCGAGCACATTACACTGGTGCTTCACTCTCTGCACTGGCTGCCAATAGTCTTCCGGGCCCAATTCAAGTTGTTGGTGTTGGTGTTGACCTTTAAAGCCCTAAATGGCCTGGGCCCCACCTACCTGCAGGACCGCCTCATCCTCCGGATTCTGGATCGGCCCCTGTGGTCGGCCGGGGCGCCCTCCCCGAGGAACCCTGGGTTTCCACGGTGTCGACCATGAGGAGGGCGTTTTCTGTGGCTGTGCCGTGGCTGTGGAAATCCCTCCCCTTGGAGGTCCGCTTGACCACCGATCTCCCCTCTTTCTGTAGACTTTGGGTATTTTCAGATGTTACGAGATCACAGTCAACCACAGTCAATTCCCTGTGGTGGCTGCGATCACAGAATGTCTGTTGGGGGGAACGGATGTTCCCCCCCCAGATGTTACCACGGCGGGGTATCACTTTCACCATGCGAGCGGCTGAAGTGGTGGGGCCGGCGGTGATCACGTGGTGAAGGCGATTCCCCGCCATGATGAACCCCGCCGTCACTTCTGGACGGAGGCCACGACTTGGAATCCCCGCAGGGATTCCGGCCCGTGGCCAAATCGGGCGAGCGCTGCGGCCGCATTGGCCGTGGCAGCCGCCCGTCTCCCCAGAGGGCGGGCGACCGGGAGCGTGGAGGGGGCGGGGCCATGCGGCCGCACTTTGCGCTGCACGGCCCCAACCCCTCCCTAATTCCCTGCCGGAATCCCCCGGCACGTCCGTTAGGCCGTGATGGGGTCATCCCGGCGGGGGATGAATTTATTGTTTTTGTGACAGGGCCAATCAGCCCCATCACGTCTGAAAATACCCTGTGTAAGACCTGGCTGTTCTTCTGGGTCTTTACCTAGGAACATGGGGTGGCTTGGGTTAGGGAGGGTTTTGTTTTGGGTTATTTTAATCTGGGGATTTTATGTTGTTTAAATTGTATTTTAATTATGTATTTTAAAATGTTGCTAGCCACCCTGAGATGCTTATAGCAGGAGGGGGCGGCACATAAATTTTAATAAAAATAAATAAAATTTCAGAGGATGCAGTCCAGGCTAAGGGGCACTCACGCAGGCTAACATGGGCTAGCATGTATGTTCAGCCCCGCCATATCCACCTTGCAGCAGGGGCCAACATTAGCCAACTGCCATGGTTGGTTGCCATGGCTTTCTGGTTGTCATGGTGGCAGGCAGGGTGCTGGAAGCAGGGTGGATGGGGCTGGCCACCCACCTGTATGTTTGGCTCCCCACTCTCCCTGGGGCGTGTGGGTGGTGGGACGGCTCTCTGGCTGTGGACACATTTATTTGGTACCTCTCCCTGACTTAGCCATGTCAGCTGTGGTTTCCCAACCTGGGCCAGGGAGCCGCTGTACTGACCGCACATCCATTTTTACCCTATCTTCCTATATTTTCCATGTAGAAAGATTGCTTTAAATACCTGAAAATGAGACTTAGGGTAGTAACTCTCCTAATTGTCCTCTAAGATTAATAAATTCAAGTGGAAATTACAGTAGATGTCTCAGTCCATTCCCTAGTAGACAATTATCAATATCGCTAAGCCACAACACTGTAATCAGCACAATTCAGAACTGAGACAAGCACACTGCTGAGTTAGCAGCACTTCCATGTAAAGGTAAAGTATGTGTCGAGAGTACAAATTACAACAGAGCTGTGCCAAAGCTAGGGAAAGGAGCTTAGTCCATTTTCTTTGAGATTCCCTCTCCCCTACCCAGTGCTATGGTTTTAGAACTCATCTTCAATATGGTAAGTTCCTTGAAAATATACTAGTAGGACAGAGAAGTCTTCTGTCTGACTGAGGAAGCAAAACCAATATTTAGGTTTCAAAATCCCACAGGAAATTCTTCTTGACATAATTTTCCAGATAACTTTTGTAGACCAAAGAAGTCTGGATAAGCACTGAAGCTTTAAAATGCTTTTCAGAACTGGATCCCAACTCCAAACCATTTGAGGTGGTCAAATCACAGTTTTTGGTGTAACTTTGCAAAGAATGAAGAGACTTTGGCTGTGAACCACAAAAACTCGTGTTCTGGAGTACTCTCTCTCTCACACAGGGCTTCAGTGGAGCTACTTCACATGTGTTTGGGGAATCACTGCCGTATCTGATTATCAGATACTGAATATACCCAGTGATCTTATGCACCTAATTTTAATGGGGTTGAAATCTTTGTATATGGAGAAATTCATGAATTGGGAAAATACTCAGCAAACAAGTTTTATGGTTTTCCCCCTCCCTCAGTCAAATGTCATGAAAAAGGAAGCTATTTTAAAATAAATTACTAAATTTTAAAATAATGTGTGTTAATAAACAAGAATACTGTGGCAATGGCAATTCCTTTGACAAAGTAATATCCCTCTGATGTTGTTCTGTGGTCTGTCAACCTCTGAAATTCCCCAGGACCTCAGCAGAAATTCTGAATGTAAAAATCATTTTAATGGAACATTATTAATTATTATTATACTTCCTTAAGGAAAAACCACCGTCTTTCTTTATACTCCAAAGTCAATAGTGCTAGAAACCATATACTTGGACAGATGTTCCTCTTATTTAATTGTGCCATATATTTAAACCAGCTTCTTGTTAGGTGGGATAGGGAAAGGGGGGAAAGGTCCCACGGATGCCTCCAAGCTTCCTTCACTACACCCCGACTCTCTCACCAGCCGTTGAACTCCACTCGAGTACCCTGGGAAAAACAACCCCTCAGGATATTGGGTGGCCTGGAAAACTTCAACAGAAGCAGGGCCCTTTCATCATCGGGGTGGAGGAACGCAGCCTCGAGTGGAGTCCCTTCTTTCAAGCTCCCTTGTATGCCCCAATCACCCCGCTTGTACAGTGCTCTAGTCAGGGTTGGGGGTGGAGGAAGTGTGGTCGTAGTGTGGGGAAAACAGGGGGACAGGTACCAGGAACTGGGGGATAGGGAGGAACCTTCACGCTCTGCACAGGGGGGAGGGGGCCCAGACCAAGATTCGGCAGGGAAGTGCACCCATGCACCCACTCACACCACCCACCCAACACCTCTCTCGCACTCACCTCACTCGCTTACTCTCGCCTCAACCTCACTCACTCTCTCTCAGTCACTCTCCTTTCTCTCCAAATTCACTCCTTGCTTTATCTCCTTCAGAATTGCTCGGGGCCAGTCTCACAGCGCTGCTGTTCTCTGGCAGCGCTGTGTTCTCTCTGCCTCCATTATGTAGGGTGAGCCCTGCCCCCGCGTTCCTGGAGCCACGCTGAGCATCGCGGCGCTGAAGCCACGCCCCCTAGATCAGCTGCTGGCGTGGCTGTCAGATCCTGCCGACTCCTCTTCCTCTTCCGCGGTGTTTCCCTGTCATTTGCCTCTATGCTTTGACTTTGTGTTGGGGCCCCCTGTGCTGCGCTTTCTTGGCCCCCCGAGGGCGATCGCCCTAGGTTCTGCGGGCCTCTTTGCTTCTGGCCCTTCCCCCGCCGTGCCCAACCTCGGCCCCTACGTCCCCACCGCCTTACACTTCTCTGTTTGGCAAGAGTTTTTCAGGGGCACAATCTGGAAATATAAATTTTAAAAGGAAGTATTTTGAATTTAAAAGGAAGTATTTTGTTCCTTTTAAATTCAAACTCTTCTGCATTTCTGGCAAGGGCCAATATTATAGAAAAATATTGGGGAAATGAGCAGATTATGGTTTATAGCAACAATGGAAAAAATTGTGGCTGATTCTACTGAATCTAGTAGAATCTACTGGATTCTACTAGAATTCTTGAGTTTTAGAATTCTAAAGTTATGCCAAGAAGGATTTCCTGTGGGATATTCAAACCTAAATATTGGTTTTGCTTCCCCAGACAAAAGACTTCTCTCTCCTACTAGTATATTTACAAGAAGCTTACAATACAGAAGATGAGTTCTAAAAAGCTGGTAAAGCTTCTGTTACAAGCCTTTTATGATACATGGGGCCCCTGCTTGGAAGTTATAAAACATACTAGAATAATGAATGGTGCACAGTCTTTTTTACTTAATCATGCTATTTAATGGTCTTTATAATGATAGCACATGCAATAAAATTGTTGAGGCTCAAACAATATGTGTAATAGGTGAATTTTGAAAGGCATCCAATAATAGATGTTTGTTTACTGTAAGACTGATACAGGCTATAGAAAACGTTTGGTTATGAGATGTGCGATTCCATTGTTCTGTTTTTTAGCTATATGATGTGTGAAATATCATACCTTTTGTAAAGAAAGTGGAATTGTTTTTGTAATGTTGTATAAGACTTTAATAAATAATTTTTTTAAAACAATAATAAAACATTAATTATTATTCTAAAGGGTCAGTATGGACTAGAGCCAGTTGAAAAATTCAAATTCTTTTTCAGGCACAGACTCTACTCAAAATTCAGGTGTGATATGGTGTACCCAACAGGATGAAAAGTTGTCAAGACATTGGGCATTTTCACACAAGACACGCTCCACCCATTGTACATATTACAGGACACCCACGGGGTGACACTGCAGCCCTGCAACATGTATAGTGGGTGGGTGGAGAGTGTCTTGTGTGAAAATGCCCATTGATTACAAGTAACAACAGAACAAAACCTAATTGGCTGTAAGATGTAGGAGGGAAAAGATAGGTTAATTTTTGGGGAAATGGAACAAGCTGGCAAGAAGAGAAGAGGTGTTATCACCTACCCTGGAAATATTCAAGGCTAAGCTACTCTCTTTAGGGATAATGAAATCAATACTGTTATGATGTAGAAGAATGACCAATTCTTCTCTAGTCCAAATCTTTCTATTGAAAGAGCTAGATACTGTACATTAAAGATGCTATAAACACTGTAGCAGGGGGTCTTCCCAGGGCCACACGGGGGTGCTGGGGTGTCACTCAAGGGAATTACCCCACCCTGAGCTGTTTTAGAAGGGCAGGGTAGAAATTTGATAAATAAATAAATATAAATAAAATTAGCTCACCCCACTGCCACACCTATTCAGCCTGAGCCTCGGCTGAGTGCCCCTCTGAGAAAGGGGGCACCCTCTGGTAGGAACCAACACATGCTGTCCAGAGGGTAACACGTCCACAGTCCTTTATTAGTACAAGCCAGTGTACACAATACCTGGGCTGCCAGCTCAGTCTCCTCCACCCTGCAGGCCCAAGTCAGTCTCTTTCACAGGATCAGGAGCAACCTAATATCAGCCCCCAAAGTCCAGCCAGCCAGGCCTCAAAGACCTAGGCTCTGGCCAAAACTTCCTGAGGCAAGAGGCTCCCTCCTGGGCACAGCTTCTCCCACTTGTCTGGGTCTCTCGGGTTCTCCAGCCTTCAGTACCTTGGAGAGCATAGAGTGGGAAGGCTTTGTCAGGGAGATGTGGTCCCTTAGGCTCCCAGACAGAGACTGCCTCCTCTCTGCCTTGTTTTTCCTAATATACAGGCAGAGTGGGCATGGCCAGGCTTCCTTTCCTCAGCCTTAAAGGGCCAGTATCCTGCCCACTCTGGCACAGGGGTTTCTCAGACTGTTTCCAGCTCAGGTTAGACCCAAGCTATAGGGCTGACTTTACCATGCCTCTATGCATGTTCAGTCCTCTGGCTGGCCCATGCAGCCCCCTCCTTAAAGGGGCAGCAGGCTTGCAGGACTGCTCCCTGCTCCACACACATCTTTCTATAAATAATTAGAAATAGAAATGTGACCTGACCATTACTTATTATTTAGTGATTGCTTGCTTTGAAAAAAGTACTGAGTAGGGTATTACCAAAGGGACTTAACATGATCTAGAGACTTTCTTTTTATTAAAAGTTATAACAGAAAGTTATTTAAAATGCCCTATGAATGCTCAGGGAACAATACAGCTTTTTAGTTACCTCTTCCCTACACATTTCCCTTTGTTTACTCACAGGGGCCCTTCTCTGTTCCATTATTTATATATACTGATCATCATTTCATTAAGTGCCTCCTTCAAGGATATAATTCTTGAAGTTATTATTTATCAGAACACTGAATGGGTTGGTAAAGTAGATGTATAGCTAATAGGTATTCTCTTAGCATTGCATTCATACTTCTGTTATTCTATATATGTTGTTTGGGTTTCTTTTATCCCATTACAGAGGGAAAGGTTTTGTTTAATTATAAAACCTATACACTGATACATTCCTGTGTTCTATACGATGTGTATATTGTGCTGTTGTGATCACAGCACTTTCAATCTGTTTCCTAAAGAGATAACAGACTTTCTCACTTTTGAATTATGGTATTTATTAATGATATCATTTCTGTAGCATGGAAATGGCATAGAAATACATGCTGTGCTTAGTAGTAGCACAATCAATATGTTCATCTGTTTTGCTTAATTCCTCTCTAGCTATATTTAGCATCATTGGCTAATTCTTTTGTGTGCTCTAACTTTCTGTCCTGGAACCCTGCTGCTATAAATATTAGCATTAGACTCTCTCTTAATGCTTTCTGGAAGTGTGCTGAAAATACAGGACAAATACAGCCCAATTTACATAGACAGAAAAAATAATGAGTCCTGTACAGTATAGAAAGTTCAGAAGATACATAGGAGTTAAAGCTTTAATAAAGGCAGAAAATATTAGACTCCTTTGACAAGCTTGGAGCACATGCTTAGGATTCATTCTGTCCACAAAGGTACAGATTGGGCTTGAGCCATATATATGGATGTGGCAGTCAACCCCATTTCTAGAACCACAGTCAATGGCTTTGTTTCCATTGGTTCCCTTTGATAGTTTGGCAGATGTTGCATGCCACTGCCTTTTGTTCTAAATTAAAACTCCAATTTATTTATTAATTTCAATTTTTACCCCACCCCTCCCAAATGGCTCAGGGTGGCTATTTATGGCACATATACTTATGGAAGTATATCATTACAGGAGATCTGTGTACAGTGGCTTCCATTCTCCAAACAGACTAACACATATGCTGCTACTCTGTGTAATGTGGACAATGAACATGAACACTGGGTGTTTTCAGACGGCCGTGGGGCTGCCTGCCCCCAGAGCTGCTTTTGGGCCCCTGCTCTCAGTTCCGCCTGGGTCAGGATCAGATGCACCCATTATGTTCCCCAGTTCATAGTAAGTCTACATGGTACCCCCCGACACACACACACCATATCATTGCAGGCTAGAGGGTCTGCAATACTTCAGTTTCAGAGGAAGAGGTAATTTCTCTTATAGGGGAGTTAAAAAATGGAAAGGCCCCGGGGCCAGATTTTATCTCCTCCAAACTGTTGAAAAGCGAGCCTGGTAGGTGGGCATGGCTGTTGGCACCTGTATTCTCCTACATCAACGAGACGGGTAGATTCCCAGCTTCCTGGCTCACTAGCAACACAGTCCCTATATATAAAAAGGGGGACCCCAAGAACCTGGCCAATTATCGGCCAATTAGTTTGCTATGTGTGATAGCAAAATTATACACCAAACTCTTATTGAGCAAACTACAGTCATGGGTGGAGACGCAGAAAATAATCGAGCCAGAGCAGGCTGGATTCCGAAAGGGCATGGCCACAACGGACCACATTTTCATTCTGTCTGTACTGATAGATAAGTTGGTCAAAGATAGGAGGAGGCTATACCTTTGCTTTATAGACCTGGAAAAGGCCTTTGACTCGATCAGTAGGGAGCGACTCTGGGTCAAACTGTGTGCACTGGATATGGATCCAAGACTGCTGTATCTAATAATTAAGCTCCATGCAGGGAATTCATTGAGGGTACGGGTTAATCGGGAGGGTGCCCTGTCTAATTCCATACAGGTGAAGGTGGGAGTGAGGCAGGGGTGTTTGCTAGCTCCCATCCTTTTTAACCTTTACACCAACGACTCCATCCAATTTATGAAGGCATTTGAGACCCATGTCCCCAAGGTTGGGGACCGTTGTGTGCTGTTAATGTTATATGCGAACGACACGGTGCTTATTTCGCAGATCCAGGTGGGCCTGAGACGAGCAATGTTCAATTTTGGGGAATATTGCCAAACAGAAATGTTGAATATAAACTATGTAAAGACCAAGGTGTTGGTAGTGAGAACAGGAGGTGTACAGAAATTACACTTCTGGGAAATCAGAGAGAACCCCATTGAGCAAGTCCAGACCTTTACCTACTTGGGGGTAATTTTTTCTGCCCGTAAGGGATGGAGGGCTCATTTTATTGCTGTGCAAAAGAGGGCAGAAAAATCTATGATGGCAATTAAAAGGGGTTTTTTTGGACAAGGGAGGAGGTTGATTTGCCCTGCGTTACGCCTTTTCAGGGCAAAGGTAGTGGGACAGTTATTATACGCTTTCCCGGTATGGGGACCGGGGTTCCTCTCTAAACTGGAAAGGCTCCAGAATAAGTTTTTTGAGAGCAATCCTGGGGGCTCCAAGATGTACGCCCCAGGTTATACTGAGGATGGAAGCTTGTTGCCTTCCACTCAGAACTTACGCCTCCCAGGTATTGCTCGCTTACTGGGTCAGTCTGGTTTGTTTTACCCCGCTTATTAGAAATTCATTGGTGGGACTGGCTATCTCCTCCAGTTTGGGGGCTAGCTGGCAGGACTTGGGAGCCCAGGAAATACTCAAGTTAGGATTCTCCCAGGAATTTATGGGGCATTTTGGGATAGACGTGGCTAAGGCGCTGCTTAAGAGGAGATTGTGGGACCAGACCCTCCAAACAGAGGATGTTCTTTTGGCCAATCAGAGGGTGGCACCAGATTTTAGACCTTATAGATCTTCCCTTTCAGGCAACCACTATCTCTCTACATGGCAGGATGCCAACAAGCGAACAGCCTTTTTCAGAATGAGGGCCAATGTCTTCCCGTCAGCAGTCCTGGAAGGGCGATATGCTGGCATTCCATTTGAGCAGTGTTTGTGTCCCCTATGCCATTTGGGAGAGGAGGCTATGGTGGACCACATACTTGGCTGCTGCCCCGCATTTGCAGGGCCCAAATATAAGTTCCTGGGGAAGTGGCTACCTGATAAGGTCCCTGCACGGGGAGGTAGGCAGCAACTCCTGAACCCTGTTGACTCTGAAACATCGAGAGCAGTAGCCAGTTTTTGTCGGGTGACAATCCAGATTAGAATGAGGGCTTTGTCCCCCCCGACTGCTGTATGACTGAGTGAACCCATAAGCCTCAAAGGGCTTTGATATACTGGTGCTATAATCCGGATTTTGCTGTATAATATAAGAGTGGGAAATTGTGGGTATAGCGGACATTGTACAAACCCTCGGATGTTTTAATTTGTGTATTTTGAGTATATTGGAGCATTTTATATTTGTTATGGCTAATTTTTGCTAAACAATTAAACTTAAACTAAACTAATCCCAACAGAGTGGGCGTGGCCAGGCGTCCACTCCTCAGCCTTAAAGAGTCAGTGTCCTGTTCACTCTGTCCCTTGAGCTATTAGCCTGTTCTCCCCACAGGCTGATCATAGCTATGGTCTGGCTCTCCCAGGCCTGTGTGCATGTGCTCAGCCTTCCGGCTGGCCTCTTCTTGCCCCGTAGGACTGCTCCCTGCTACATGATCAGTCCATCTAAGATCTGTTAAGCACTTGTCCCCACAGCACAAAAGATGGTGACACATTTTTGGGGGTTAAAATGAGAGCAACTATTTGTAAACTTCAGTCTGGAAAAGTGAGGAGGTACAGCAAACTACCTTAACCATACCAGGTCCATCATCCATACCAATTTTTGGGCAGATGCCACTGTCCAACATTTAACTGTAACCAACTTAGACCCTTTCCATCAGGAGTCCCAATGGAGAAGTGGCCAGTGCCTCAAGCTAGGGATTGGTGGTATCCTTCTTAGCTGGTACAGTTGGCCATTAGGGATGTGTGAATGCGGTTTGGATGTTCGGAGTTCAGGTCGAACTCGGCCTGTTCGGATGACTGAACTGAATGTCTGAACCGAACCTTCGAATGGCTGAACAGTTTGGAAAAGTTCGGATAAAGTTCAGATGAGTTCAGGGGTGGGAAAAACCTGACTTGGGTTGGGAAAAACATGTCTGGAAGAGGGAGGCAGCTGAGGAGCAGACTTCCTGGCACCAGGGGTGGAGACCAGGGGTGGTTTCAGGGCCAAATGATACCAATACCGAAAAAATGTCTGGTGGAACAGCCAGGACTTACAACTTCTCCTAAAAGAAGGGAGATCTGGAACTAGCCAGGCCCCCACTGGCAGGGAGTTCCACACAAGAATGCCCTCTCCTGTGTGGCCCTCCAACAGACTTGGGGGGACCTCGAGCAGGGTGCCCTTGGATGACCGCAGGGGCCGATCCAGCACTTGGAGGGTGAGGCGGTCCTGCAGATACGCAGGGCCTAGGCCATTTAGGGCTTTGTAGGCCAAAACCAACACCTTGAATTGGGCCCATAAAACTACCAGCAGCCAGTGCAGAGAATGGAGCACTGATGCAATGTGCTTCCAGCGGTCCAGTCCTACCAGAACACGGGCTGCCACGTTCTGCACCAGCTGCAATTTCTGATCCATCACCATGGATAGCCCCACGTAGAGCACATTACAATAGTCCAATCTAGAGGTGATGAAGGCATGGATGATGGTGGCCAGTTCAGAGTCCAAATAGGCTCCACCGCACTGCAGGCAGGAGTGGCAAAACTTTGAGAGTGAACGAAAACAATGACCTCCATCATCGTGGTCCCAACAACTCAAGTCTTACCTAACAACCTCTCAAAAATAGCCTCCTCCCTTTGTAATGACATGGCCACTATACTTAGTCCTGGATAGGTCCCTGCCTCACCTGTCCTCAAGTCGATATATTTACAGCACCCTATCCTTTCCCCTAGTAGCATGTAATGAGTGAACCTCTGTGGGCATGGGGATGTCTGAACTTCCAGGGAGCCATTCTATTCCACGGGCACAGGTGGCAGCCATGAGATTATATAATGAACATCTGGAGTGGGGGAGGGGGAGGCAGCAGAGGGAGTGAGTAGAGCAGTTCTGGTGTGGCTAGAGGCTGGGAGTGGCAGCGGCGGTGGAATGAGGAGTGGTGGAAGGACCCTTGTTGGTGAGAGAGACAAGGAAGTTTGTGGGGATGTGCGGGACAGGAGGTTGGATCAGGACTGGAGACTTTCGAACAACAAGTCCTCCCCCCCTCGAGACTCTGCTTGGGGGTGTATGGACAGTTAGTCCTGGTGTGGACTTGGAAGAGGATGTAAAAGTGACTAATCACCAGCTCCCCCCTTTTGTGGATGTGCTCACCGGGGGGTAGTGATCAGTTTCCCTCCCCCTTCTTTGAAGAATGGAGCAGGGGGGGGTTCATCTCCCCCCTGGGAGCCTGGGTGTCAGCAGGCTCGGGGATGTGTGCTGTGGGGGTCGGGGAGTGATGCTGCAGCCCCCGCAGTGGGAAGGGGGCAGGGCCGAGGGATTCCAGATTTTGAGCTGCCCCTACAAGTTCTCAGAGTGGCTGCTGGCCATGCCAGCAGCCATGCCGGAGGCACGTACCAAAGGGGCATGTCCAAAGGGGCATGCCCTTTGGCTGGACCCGATGATTGGGACCGGGAAATAGGGCTGATATTGTGAGTGTTTGGTGGGAAGGGGAGTTGGTATGGAGAGGAATCTGCCCCCTGGTGAGAGCAGAGTGGGGGGAAGGGAAGAGATGACAGTGGGTAGATGAATACTGTAATTGATATGGAGATAATATGGGGGGGGTTATTGTTTTTGCAGTATGCTCTATTTATTTATACTGAAATGGGTTGTTTTGCTTTATTAAGAATGTTATGATGTATTGTTGTGTATTTTGTGACATATGAAAGGACCCCACCTCCTGATGAGAGCAGGAGGAAGTGGGGGGGGAGGATGCCCCCCCCCGGTGGCTACAGGGTGGGGGGGAGGGAGATAAATGATGGCAGGTGTTTATATTTGTATAATGTTGAATTTATTAGAATGTATTCTTCACTTTGTATTGGTCTTGTTTGACCTGATTTGTTGTATTCTGATGCTGTTGTAAGCCACCTCAAGCCACCTTGGCAGGAGAGTGCGGGGTATAAATTAAAAATGGAATGAAATGGAATGGAATGTGTGGTTTCCCGGCCTTGTAGAGCAGGTATACCCAGGGTGCTCCACTCTGTAACAGAGCTGTTTGCAATGTGACTTCTCCCAACCACTGGAAAACCCTATGAGCACCACACCCTAACCAAGCCACACTAATAGGGATGGGCAAACAGAACTGAGTTCAGAAATTCGGTTCGGAAATTCGCTTCAGTTCGGTCGACCGAACTATTCGAGTTCGGTCAGAACTCCAAACTTCCGGACAAAGTTTGGAAATTCAAACGCCATTGAACTAAATGGAATATTACTTTTTAGGGATGGGCGAACAGTGCTGAGTTTGGAAATTCGGTTCGGTTCAGTTCAAAAATTCAGTTCGGTTCAGAAGTTCAGTTCGGTTGACCGAACTGGTCGAGTTCGGTCCAAACTCCGAACTTCCACATCGCTTTTGCCCATCCCTACACACCAATGTAGCAGGGTCCTTTTGTGTCGGGTGTCTCTGTGGTGTGGTATGCAAGGACATCACTCCCCAAAGTTCGATGAGTGTGCCTGGATTTCCAGAAAGCATTTGATAAGGTCCCACATAAAAGACTCTTGAGAAAATTAAAAAGTCATGGGATAGGAGATAGTGTCTTACTATGGATCAGTAACTGGCTAAAGTATAGGAAGCAAAGAGTAGGACTGAATGGTAAGTTTTCACAATGGAGAGATGTAAAAAGTAGTGTGCCCCAGGGATCTGTATTGGGACCGGTGCTGTTTAATGTATTCATTAATGATCTGGATAAGTGCATTAAGAGTAAGGTGATCAAATTTGCAGATGACACCTAGTTATTCAAGGTAGTTAAAACACAAGCAGACTGTGAAGAACTGCAACAGGATCTTATGAGACTGGGTGTCTGGGCATCTACACAACAGATGAGATTTAATGTGGACAAGTGCAAAGTTGATGCACATAGGGAAAAATAATCCAAACTATGAGATCAAAAAAGCAAACAGAATGTTAGGCGTTATTCACAAAGGGATAGAGAATAAACTGAGGATGTCATAATGCCTCTATACAAATCAATAGTGTGACCACACCTTGAATATTGTGTGCAGTTCTGGTTGTCCCATCTCAAAAAAGACATAGCTGAACTAAAAAAGGTACAGAGAAGGGCAACAAGAATGATAAAGGGTATGGAATGGCTTCCATACAAAAAGAGACTTAATAAGATGCATCTCTTCAGCTTAGAGAAGAGAAGTCTGAGACGGGACATCATAGAGATTTATAAAATCTTGAGTGGTGTGGAATGAGTAGATAGGGAATGGTTATTTACCCTCTCAGATAGTACTAGAACTAGGGGACACTCCATGAAACTAGCTCCTGGCAGATTTAAAACAAATAAAAGGAAGTACTTTTTCACTCAATGCATAATTAACTTATGCAATTTGTTGCCAGAGGACATTGTCAAGGCCAGTAGTACAGCTGGGTTTAAAAAAAAGCCTGGATAAGTTCTTGGAGAGTAGGTCCATTAATGGTAGCTTACGGGATGAACTTCTTACTGTTGGGAGCTAGGAGTGAACAATGGTGAATTCATTGTCAATTGTGTCTGTTGGTTCTTCTCCCATGAGATCAAGATTAGCCACTGTTGGAGAACAGGATGCTGGGTTTGATGGACCATTGGTCTGACTCAGTATGGCACTACTTATGTTTTTATGCCACCCCTGCATGAAGTTGATGCCCAGCCTCCACACTTCTCCCCTGCCCCTACACTTTGGTTCCTCACCCTGAAATGATGTCCCAGAGGGACCTTCGACTGACCCTGCTTAGGTGCCCTGGACTGGTTGGAGGGGGGGCGCATGAGGAGTGGGCAGAGTACTTGCAGGAAGGCAGCAGCAGCTGGTGGGTTTCAAGGCTGGTGAGGTGCAGGGTGAGACCAGAAGTGGTAGGGTCCAGGCCAACGGTAGGAGGAGCCAATGGTAGGTGGACCCAACGCTAGGTGGAGCTGAGCCAACACTAGGTGGAGCCAGCAGTGCACATGCAAACACAGAGCGACCAAAGTAAACCATCTTAAGCCAACAATATTATGTGAAGTCCATAGCACACCACAAAATCATGAGCGTGGAGTTCCACTTGTCCCCAAAACATGCTACACAGTTCTGTTGCAATATAAAAGGCAGTTGCTGCAACCAGAAAGGAAACATTCATGCAAAGACTAGCCATTAGTGAACCAACATGTGGCATGGTGGCCTTCTTGCAGCAGAAAAGTCTTGAAACTGACACTGCAAAGGGGTCATTTTAAGTGCAGCAAACATTGCAGCAATGATTAGAAACCCTTCCATCCAAGCCCTCTGGTTCCCCCAGTTAAAAAACAGAAAGCTGACAGTTTAGGTGGAATACAGAAAAGGGGTTATTTTAACTAAGAGTAGCCATGGCCAGTGAGGGCCTCCACAAAATGGCCACCACTTTTGCATATGCTTGGGGCTTGGGAGAGGAGGGGGAACCCCAGAAGTGCACATGCAAACAAAGAGCAAGCAAAGCAAACCATCGAAAGCCAACAATATTATGTTAAGCCTTTAGCACACCACAAAAGCAGCAGCATGAAGTTCCACTTGTCCCCCAGAACATGCTACACAGTTTGGTTGCAAACTAAACTTGCAACGTAAAAGGCATCTGCTGCAATCAGACAGGGAACAAACATTGATGCAAAGACTAGCCATTAGTGAACAAACATATGGCATGGTGGTCTTCTTGCAGCAGAAAAGCCTTTAAACTGGCACTGAAAAAGGGGCCATTTTAAGTGCAGTGAGCATCAAGCAAACCCTCCATCTAAGCCCCCTCAAAAATAAAATTTTAAAAAAATCAGAAAGCAGACAATTAAGGTGACAGTGTCTCACACAGGGTGAAAAACAGCAAGGGCCAAGAAAATATTTTAAAGAATAGGAGGTGAGACAGCACAGTCCTTCCAACTGGGTTCACAAAATTAGTAATTACCCCTGCCTGTAATGGGGGGGGGGGAGATTGGCTGCCCATCCAGCGCTATCATTTCCCCCAACATGCATGTGGCTTTCAGTTGAAAGCCGCGCCGCCCTCCACATCCTGCAGCTGCCAATGGACTTCGCAGCTGCCCCCACCCCATCTCCTTCATGGTGCACTGATGCTTCTGCTGCTGCTGATACTCCCCTAGCAGCAATACCGCTCCTGATGCTAGAGGCAGCTGTTAGAGCAGGACGCTTGTCCGCTGATGGAGGCAGATGACTGGCCACTGCAGTTGGGAACCCACTGGCGTCCACTGCCCCTGCCTGCCCACTTAGCAGCACAGCGCTGTGACATGCCTTCAGGTACCTCGCCATGGCAGTTGTACCAAGGTTGGTGAGCACCTGCTCACGCTTCACCACCTTCTGGCACAAACTGCACTGCACCTCCCTGGGATCATCCGCCTGCACCAATTTAAAATGCACCCAGACCAAGAATTTTTTGCCCCCTCCTGCTTTATGGCCAGCACCGGGTGATGCACCAGTGAGAGCGCTGCTGGGAGGGGCAGAACATGGTGGTGACACAGCTCTCAGAGAGACAGCCATCGCCTCAGCACCAAACATCTCCAAAGGACTAGTGTCCCCAATATGAGTGATGTCCCGTGAAGGGGAGTACTGGGACCCTGAGGCTGATGGACTGCCCACCATGCTGCTGCCACTCTCCCTGTGCCCCCTATAGATGCTGCTGCTTCTGCTACTGCTTCTGCTCCTCTCCCTGCTGCCATTCCTCGGGGATCGGGCCCTGCCTCTAGCAGCCGGGGTGGGATCCACCAGCCCTGGACTTCTGGGGATCACCTCAACAATGGGGGTGAGGGACATTGGTGGCCCTGGAGGAACATCCGAAGCACCTGCACCTGCACCTGCAGAAGAGACAGCCACAGCCTCCTATACTGCAGGCCTTCCAGTGCTCTGCGTGGCTGTGGAGGACGCTGGCAGGAGGCACCGCTGAACCACACCCTGACTAGTATGACTGCTGGGAGTCTCTGAAGCCCAACTGCAAAAATCAGGCCTGTGAAGTTTGGGGCATGGTGATGGGCTCGGGCTGATGCCTGATGCAACTCTGCTGGCACAGCCCCTGCCACCACTGCCACATGCCCCATTTCCTGCCTTATGGGCAGTAGACCGGCCTCTCCTGCTTCCCTTTTCCCTTTCTCCCACGCAAAGAATGCACACCAAGATTTTTATTTTATTTATTTATTCAAATTTGTAATCTAATATTATATATATCTACACGAACTCTAACTGCTATTAACTATTCTAAAACCTATATTATATCTTCAAAGGCATACAAACAAATTCCTACAAACACACTATAAAATATTAAAACTGAATCACTACACACTATCTCTATCTATCTTTATAACTAAGCTAACTCCTACATCTATCTATCTATCTATCTATCTATCTATCTATCTATCTACTTACCTACCTACCTACACAGGGATGGGGGGCACAGACAGCTCACAACAAACAACACAGGGAGGGACACACAACTGAAATGAAATCTAAATCAATCTAATGCTACTCTAAATAAATCCAAAAACAGGGGAAGGGAATCAGAGATGGAATATCTACAGGGAGGAGGGAAGGATTCAATGGAGGGTAGGGAGAAAGAACATGGGGAGGGGTAAAAAATTAAAACACCACCTAAATCTATCTAATCTAAATAAATGAAACTATGGAGGTAAATGTGTTGAAATCGGTGAAATAGGAGAAGGATGGCAATGAATTGGGAAGAACACAAACTGCTGAGAGAGGGAGACTTCTGAAAATGCCTGCTGACAGGATCAGTGGCTAGCGCAGAAGGAGTTAGAAGGGGGGAAGGCAATGACTTTTGTTACTTGCCGCACCCGTCTTACCACAAACCCCATTGGCTCCATGCAGCCTAGCCCATGGCCAATCACAAACTGCGAAGCCAGTGGTCTGAGGAAAAGAGGGATGGTGATTGGGCAGGCTGGCTGTTAGTCCAAGCCTCTCCACCCCTGGTACCAGGAAGTCTGCTCCACAGCTGCCTGCCTCCTTCCTGGACCTGTCAGTCATGTTTTTCTCATCCGAACGCTGCTGAACTCATCCGAATGGGGCTGAACTGTTCGGGGCTTTGGGCGTTCAGTTTGGCCGTCCGAACAGGCCAGGTTTGGGCTGAACACCGAATGGCCAAGTTTGGGCTGAACACCGAATGGCCAAATCACGTTTGCACATCCCTAGCAGATGGATCACTATAACTGTTGCTGGTGCAATCGCCAGCTGGAAGTGAAGCTGCAGTAGCCTGTCTGCAAGTAGATGGACTTCTGCTCTGCCCATGACCAGTGCTCCGGGGTTGGGTGGACAACTCCGTTTGCAGTGCTCCAGGATGTTCTGGAGCACCACAAGTGGAGCTGGCCCAGAGCAGGTAGTGCTTGCTCTGCTCCTGCTCCGCCTCATCGCAGTGTGGACTGCCTGTACACAGATGGGCTACCCACTACCCAGGGCAAAACGGAGCAGGAACAGAACAGGTGTCCATCTGAAAACAGCCTTTGTTGTCATGTTTTTCTAAGTTAAAAAGATTCTGTTAAGTCTTATGCACCGATAACATTTGTTAATATCTCATATGAGCAAGTATCCAAAGTCTTTTGAAAAAAGATTTTGCAAAACTACTGTAATAATAAGGAAGTCTAATTGGTGGTTATTACCAGTGAGTGGTAAGTTACCTCTTACTAAAGTAACACGTGAATGTAAGCAAGGATAACAGTACTTAAAAGAGGAATGCTATCACACATTTGGAGATGCCAGAGGGCATGTTTCTTTACCACACTGTATCCTACGCCCTCACCATAACATGTGAACAAAGCTTTTGTATGGAGGAATCCTTGGAATTTGTATTGTTTATAAGTCCAATTCTGATTCCATCAATTTAATGAAGTAGAATGAGCTTTTTGAAGAGCAGAAAAGCTACGTCATGTCCTCAGGGTCTATTGCAACATGGACTAGCTTTCTCTGAGAAACGCCATAGACCCTGATCCTGAAAAGGCATAATGCAATCATTTGCAAAAGTCCTTTCATGACTGAAGCCTTTTAGACACGTTGGAAAACCATAAAGTAGACAGAATAAAGCAGACTAATCAAAAATAAGTAGAAGACTTAAGAAGACTTTTCCTCATCTTATTTATTGCTTCATAATAATTATCAGCAGTTCAAAACAGCATTTTGTCAGCAGAGATAAGTCATCAAAAACATCTTGAGGGGGGGGAAGTTATACAGATCTCAATCACAGTGCTAATCATACACTAATTATCATTGCTGAGATTGGCATAAGAATAATCATTAGATAGTTATTAAACTGCAATCATCTGTCTCAAAAATCTAATAAAGAATCTGTTTGATCAATATTCAGAACCATTATCCAGTGTGATAAGACTGTTGTCCCTATTTTTAGTTTCAAAAGCAAGAGAAGCTTTTGCATCATCATAATTTTTTTTTAAAAAATAGCTTTTGGTCTTTAATTAACCTAAACTTGGCAGGAAACAAGAAAGAAGCAAAGAAGCATAAAAATCAAGAGCGGCAAATTGTTCTTTAAGCAGATGCAATTTTTATATTAGGAATTAGTAATAGATAGAAATAAACATTTTTTATTAGTGTAATACATCCACTTTTCCCAGGCAAACTATAACACCTGCTGTCTACTTAATCCTGACATAGTGCTGGGGGGAATGGGACTTAATGGTCCTTAATGTCTATTTCCGCCCTATAATTCTACGACAAGAGGATATAATTGTTATACTAGTAAATGTAGAATCAATGCATTTATCTGTAGGTTTAAAGTACTTAACTTGTCGTAAGAAACCAAAATATTTCTGATATCTAGCAAGGAAGATTAAGAGTTAACAAATAAAAAAAATAAAAGACTAGCACTGAAATGACTATTCATGGTATTGAATAAATCCATCAAATGTGCACTATTCATACTGAAATGGACAAAGTGGGTAAAACCCACTACTGATCTGCACTTTGTCAGATATCCATCTTAGAGATTTAGATTACGCTATTTTGGCATTTTGGCTATTTCTTTTCAGTTATTTTGGTTGCTTCATTTTGGCACAATTAGTGCTACTATGGATGGCCAGAAGCCAAATCAAAGTAACTCAAATAATTAAATAAACAAAATGGCAAAATACATGATGTAACCATTTACCTGAATATCTGAATAAATGGTTATATAAATAACTGTTTGGGTAGTGCATATTATTTGGATATTCAGTTGACTATCTGGAAATCTGAATACTATCCGCAAATAAAAAATCCACTGTTTGTTTCAGCTCTTTTAAAAGCCCATATAAGCATTCTCTAACATTCAGACCTTAGATTCTAGATTCTCTATTTCTTAGTCTAAGAAGGAATTATTCCTAATTTTAACAGTTTCAGTCTGACCTCTGAGCTAAAGATCCCTCCTCTGTATGATAATTTTCATGAGATTATCCAATTATGTCGATACTATAGGCCTGAGTCTGTTACTGTCAGGGTCACCCCTCTCTTGGAAACTGGGCATGGTTGCACCTCCCCATGACTTCCTGCTCTTACACTTCCCACTTTAGGGACAGGGCTGGTGGCAATGAGGAAGGGCAGGCAGATGCAAACCATGCCACTTCCCGTGGCTCCAGAACAGAGGACATGGAGGTGGGAACAGCCAGACAGGTTACAGAGATGCTGGTCAGAATATCCCACAGGGCAGGCTGACAAGCACCTTGGACCTTGGGGCATGCGCGAGAGAGGTGCTGGCCCCACTGAAGGCTATCACCGGTTGGGGCTTACTGAACCATGCCCTTTTCCACCAGATTATATAGTCTTTTGGCAGCTTCACTTCATTAAACTACCTGGCCACTCCCCTTCCTGAGGCTTCAAGGACCCTCAACCCAGATTAGTCTGTGCTGGTTATCTGCCTGAGACCAACCTCTCCATACTAACTCTTCTCAGACCTAGCTATAGGTGTTGCTGCTCTCTCTCCTTGCATCTCTTAACCATTCTGTCCCTAGCACCTGCATTCTAGAGGTGTGCACCAGGGGCCCATGTCATTTTTGTTTTCTTTTTTTCATTTTCGTTATCTAAATCTGTCATTTTTGTTTTCATAAATATCAAATTGTTGTTTTTGTTTTTGCTTTCATTTTTGTTTTCCATTGGTTTCAATTGAAAACACATTTTAGGCTCTAACTTTTTTGGTTTTCACTATATTTGGATGAAACATGGAGTGATTATACCTCCAGTGGAATGCATTATGTGTACCAAAGTAAAAAATGATTGGATATAGGAATCCAGTTTTAGAAGCAGTTGACTTAATTTATTTTGCAAAAAATGTCACATACTTTCATAGGTGTAACTTCTTTTCATCACATTTAATGTAGATGAAACATGGCATGTTTATACCCTTTCCCATATTTACTATCTCTGCCAACTTTCAGAAGGATTGGATAAAGGGTCCTGGTGGAATAAGCAATTAACTTATAAATGTATGCCTGTAACATCTTTGTAGTCCAACCAGTGTACATGAATTTGGTAGGGATCTATATCACAGTTTAATTATAATCTGTGCCAAATATCAGAAAGATGTGATAAAGGGTTCAAATTTTATATGCCTGCACAGCATATGCAAAGAAGGAGCCAGGGTTTCTCTTTCATGTCACTGTTGAATAAGATCAGTTTGTGATGCCAATTGGCCAGCAGAAATGTCAACCAAATATCCTCATTCTGTGCTTTGACCATTCCAACATCTCTCCCCCATTTGTTACTGGGAACTCAGAAGCATCTGCCTAGGAAGGAGCCAATAGAGATTCTCTTATGTCCTCTGTCACAGTGCTGCAGGATGTGATTGTGATGATAATTGGCCATCCTGGATGTGTAAACTATGTCTCCTGATTTCAGGGATGCTATCCCCAAAGTCCCAGTTTCCCCTCTCTGCATTAATTGCGGTGGGGGTTTGGCAACAGGGGAAGACGGGGATGTGGGTGGGATGGCAGCCACTAGGCCATGACAGCAAGGGGAGGGGCCCCCACATTGCTATGCAATGGGGGAAGAGACATGCCCAGGACTCTCGCGAGGATCACGAGATCCCAGGTGCCATTTAGATCCCCCGCTCTGGTGCAGCAGTCTGTGCGGCCAGAGCAGGGGAAACAGACATGCACAGCACAAGCTGCATGACCTGAACAGACTGCACATCTCGTGTTTAGGTTAGGCAGGTGCCCCGTGGCAGCAGGGCCTAGCCAGGGCCTGGAGCCGGGGGGGGGGGGGAGAAAACCAGGAAGCGGCCAGGCATGGTGGCAGGTTGTGGCGGTGCAGGGGGAGATACCCCCCTCTCAGTTCAGAAGGGGGATTGCAGGCCCACTAGGGCCCAGGTAGAGACCCAACAGGGCCAGAAGTGAAGCAGGGATAGGGGTGGGTGGTCTGTCCTTCCTCGCCCTTCTCAGATCAACTAGGATTACAGGCCCACTTGGGCCCAGGTAGGGGCCCAGCGGGGCTGGGAGCAAAGTGGGGCTAGAGGTGGGTGGTCTGTCCCTCCCCCCTGCAATTAGCAGTAAGTGTTGGGGGAAGCAAGGGCTCAACCAGGCCTGATCCCCTGGTGCCATAGAGGCCGCACAGTGGGGGGATCCCCCTTTGCACCAATTTGGGTGGGGCCTTAAGTAGAGAGTGAAGGCAGCATGCCTCCCAAGAAGGGAGCGCACAAGAGGATCCCCCCTGAAAAGAGGGAGGGGGCTGCCCCAAAGAGAGGGCAAAAGAAGAGCCAAGGGGGAGAAGGCCCTCCCCAAGCCGAGGTCCTGCTGGTGATCCAGGAGCAGTTGACTGGCTACCAATCACGGATCGAGGAGCTGGAGAGCATGCTAGGGAGAAGGGATGGTGCAGAGGTAACCCCCGAGGGCAATCCAGAATGGGGGGGCCACTGCGGAGGGGTCACTAGCCCCCCAGTGGTGGGGGGGCCTGCCCGCCTTGGGCTGGGGAGGCACCGCGGTGTGTCATCTTGTTACAGGGACGATGAACCCGGACACAGTAGGAGAAGAGATGACTCACCCCCTATACCCCCTGCAGGGATGGAGCCCCTCCGCGAGGGAAGGCAGGTGATGGCTGACAGGTGGGAAGTGGTGCGACAGATGCAGGGCGGCTCTGGAGGTCACGAGTGGACCTAGAACCCCAGGCAGGTGAGAAGTCGGATTACCAGTAGGGCGAAGGAGGAAGTGGACAGTGGACCACGAACCCCTTTAGGACCACCCCGTTGGATCCCCCTGGCTATAGGGGACCACAGGAAGGGGGGCACCAATGACAGAGATGGTCGTGGGTGGGGGGAGCGTCCCAGCACCAGCGCATTTGCACTGAGCCCACTATGATGGGTGTGGAGAGGGTATGTCCAGGGGTTATGCAGCGGTGGCCCAGGTATGGGGATCCCCATGGTGCTGTGCCTGTGCAGAAACCCGCTGTTGCAGGTGTAAGGAGGAGACACACCCCCTGTCCAGGGGGCACGCGGATGTGTCTGCCCCCCTGGGGGGAGCATCTTCTCCATTTGGAGCGGCGAATATATCGACATATTCGCCCTCCTTTTCAGCGACCCGATCCCTGACCCTAATGATAAAGAGGAAAAAAAGGAAAAGGTTCAAAGGTTCAAAAGGCCAAAGGCGGAGAGGTCATGGTTCAACTGGACTGCAGACTACACAATTTATATGGGGGTCACATTGACCAAATTTCCAGACTAGGACCTGGAAATGCTCAAGTACTCCGACATAGTTCAGAGGGCATTTGACAAGGGGGGACCTGGAGTTGTGCTATGATGACTCTTTTAGGCATAGGGCAGCCAACAACCCCCAACTGAGGTGGCATGTGCATTCCCGTGACATTTGGTTGGAGTGCATTAGCTGCACTAAATATGCCCCCCAATCAGATAGTGGACATGTCCTCACCAGGGTAGGTGACACACAGGCGGGGGAGGGGGGCACAGACAGCATGACAGTCCCCGGGGGGTTGACGTACTGGAATTATAATCATGGGTGGGGGTGGTGATGTTTTCGTACTTAGTGCAGATTTAAACATGCATGCACCCAGTGTGGCGGGGACCATTCTGCCTCCGCATGTTCACGTTTCCGGCAGTATGGGGCCAGGAGCAGGGGGAGGGCAAACACGAGACAGGGTACAGTGGGACAAGGTGGGGCCATGACAACGTTGGGTAAGGGCCCCAACCCCGGTTCATCATGAGGCATTGGCAGCCGCCATATTGGATTACCCGGATAGAGCAACTGCCGAGTACGTAGTTGAGGGATTCCAACAGGGTTTCAGGATCCTGATGGTGGGCTCCCGGTATCACTTGGGGGCAAGGAATTTGAAATCTGTGGTAGGGATGGAGGAGCTAGTGCAGCAGAAAATTGACAAAGTTAAAGAAGGTAGAATTCAAGACCCCTTTCAATCCCTGCCCATACCAACTCTGTGGATATCACCCTTGGATATAGTGCCAAAGAAGGCCCCAGGGGAATTTCGAATGATTCACCACTTGTCCTATCCCAAGCACGAGTCGGTGAATGATGCAATTCCCTTGGAACTTTGCTCTGTGCGGTACGCATCATTCGACTCGGCGGTCGAAATGGTGCGTACCTGTGGGATGTTAGCCCTCATCGCGAAGTGTGACATCAAATTGGCATTCCATCTCCTCCCTGTACACCCCGATGACTTAGAGCTGTTGAGCCTGGAGTTCAGGGCCCATTTTTACTTCAACAAGGCAATGCCCATGGGATATTCAATCTCATGCGTGGCCTTTGAGAAGTTCAGTATAGTGTTGGTGTAGATTACGTGCCGCTGCGTGGGTGGCGGATAGATCACACACTATCTTGAAAATTTCCTCTTCATGGGAAGGGCAGGAACCACCAAATGTGAGCAGGCAAAGCTTGCTTTTCATGAGGTGACGGCAGAGGTAGGGGTGCCACTTGCGCACGAAAAGACTGGGGGCCCAATGACTAAATTGATCTACCTGAGAAATGATCTCGACACTGAGCTATCCCAGTCATGCCTCCCAGAGGATAAATTAAGAGCACTGAAGGAGGCAGAATCAGTGGTGGCGGGGGCGCAAAAAAGATGACAGTCCGGAAATTGGAATCACTCCTCAGCAGCCTAAATTTCACCTGATGGGTTATCACCCCAGGTAGAGCATTCATGTCCCATTTGTCTTCCCGGGTGGGGAGCGACCATCCCCCGCATCACCACATCATGTGAGATGTGGGAGGATTTGGCGACCTGGGGAACTTTCCTCACAGGCTACAATGGTGTCAGTTTCGGGCGCCAGCGATTCCTGCTGGAAGTGGAGCTCCAGATACACTCAGATGCTGTGGGTGGACATGGCTTTGGAGTTTATTTTAGGGGTAAGTGGTGTGCGGCCCCCTGGATGGTTACATGGGTGGAGCAAGGGATAACCCAGGATCTGACATTCCTGGAATTCTTTCCCATAGTGGTGGCAGTAGAGTTGTGGGAAGCTGATTTTGCCAACAGGAGGGTCTTGTTCTGGTGTGATAACATGGTGGTCGTCCATGTTATCAATAAGCTGTCTTCCAGATTGAAAAGGGTCATGAGGCTGGTGCGGACATTTGTACTCAAATATTTGAGGGCAAACATCTTATTCATTGCCAAGCATGTGCCTGGGATTGCCAACGGCATCGCCAATGCCCTTTTTTGATTTTAGGCAGACCGCTTTCGCCAGCTGGCCCCCGAAGTCAACGAGGACTCTGACCCGTTCCCGAGGGACATGTGGAGCCTTGCATTCTAGAACTATACCAGGCAGTGCAAGGATCCCTCACACTCAGAGCCAGGCGGGCAATGGCATATGAGAAGGCGTTCAGCGAATTTCAGGAATTCAGGTGTCAAAAAGGGTGGGACATAGGTTTCCCCATTGCAGAGGGGCGTATATTGCAATACACCATGCAGCTCCAGGTGGAGGGATTGGCCCCTAGCACAATCGTGGGGAAGATATTGGCCATCACATTTATTAATCACCTGGCCGGGCACCCCTCCCAGGATAACAGCTTTTTCATGAACCGTATAAGACAGAGCTGGACCCGCCAAGCCCCCCCAAGGCAGGATGCTAGGGCTCCAATCACACCTCCGATACTCATAGCGCTAACCAAGTCACTTGGAAAGGTTTGTTTTTCTAGTAGTGAGACTGTGCTCTTCGCCACTGCCTTCCGCATTGCATTGTTCGGAGCCTTCAGGATTGGCAAGATGGTAGATGATTCCTAGAACGACAGGTCAGGCACTGTAGTTAAGGGACGTGTCATGGCAGGGAGATACCCTCATCCTACTTCTGAGAAGGTATAAGACTGACTAGAGGGGCAAGGGGCATTGGGTTAGACTTTGCCCCGCTGGGGATCCTTGAATTTGCCCCGTTGGGGCAATGAGGAATTATTTGGCGTCCTGCCCCTCAGGCGGGGTCCCCCTTTTTATACATAGAAATGGATCCCCGCTGACACGTTACCTGTTTGGGGCGATCCTAAGCAGATGCGTGAGAATAACGGGGCTCGAGCAGCGTAGCTACAGTGCGTATTCATTTAGGATAGGGCAGCATCGGTCGCAGCTGATATGGGGTTGTCAGGAGAGCGGATACAGGAGATAGGGATATGGCACTCGAGTGCGTAGACCAAGAGTCAGTAGAGGTGGACCAGCGAGTGCGGGACAATTCCTTAACCCTTATATCTTTTGCAGACGCACCAGTGAGACACGAGCGGTATGTTGTATGGATCGTCAGCCACAGCATCGTCCACTGGGTAGGGAAGAAGGCTGCATGCAGCGGGTGGGATACACAGCTGGGCCTAAGTGAGCGAGCGAGTATATTTTGGGTCGGCAAGAGGGGGATGCTATGGGAGCAACTCCTTCCAATGTTAACAGAGGCTCGTGAAACCTACCCTGCTCCAGAGGTGCTAGTGATCCACCTCGAAGAAAACAACCTGCCCAAAGCAACGGGGTTGGGCCTGACAAAAAGGGTAAAGTGGGATTTGAGGATAGTGCAGGAAAGGTTTCCTGCATGCATCATAGTGTGGTCCGAGATGCTCCCAAAGAGAGTATGGGCCACAGTGGAGCATCCAGGTTGGGTTGACCGGGCCAGACAGAGAGCCAATGCTGAAATTGGGAACTGGCTGAGGCTGAAGTGAGGTCGGGTTATCAAACACGAGGGTATTAAGCACGATGGAGATGAACTCTTCAGAGGTGATGGGGTCCACCTATCGGATATGGGGTGCGATTTGTTCCTTGGGTTCCTGAAGCAACTGTTACGGCAGATGATTGGTGGTGTTTGTATGGTGGTAAACCAGCCAAGTGAAGCTGGCCGTTTTGGTGGCGGTGTGCAGAGTTAAGCCCAAGGTTGGAAGCTATAACAGTTAGCATAGCATGGGTAGCAGCATCTCCTTAAGAGATGGGAAGGTCCATGGCATAGTCACACCCACACAGCCCACTGTATGGCCAACCCAAAGGGAGAGATGGACAGCCGCACCTGCTGGGAGGAGCATCTGCCAACCAGCGGGTAACGGTGTTCTCAACCTTTGTTTAGAAACCACCAGAGATGGGGTAGGTACGAACAACCCACCCAGCCTGGGGAAACCCGGGGACCAAGGCAGGGTGTAAGTTAACAGGTAATAGTAAAGATAAGGATCAGGAGGTTCCCCTCTCGATTTAACTGAGAGATGGGGAAGAGGTACGTCCAGTGAGATGGGACTGAAATGGGATGAGAGGGGACCTCCTGGAAGGGGTTTTTTAAATAGTAAGGTTAGTTATAGAATAGGACTCCAGGTCAAAGGGGGAAGCAGGAGGGGTGCCCCTTTCCCCCTTTGACAAATTAATAAAGATTGCAGCCGTTTAATCCCATTATACATGTACTCGTCTTTATTTGGGGTGCATCGACAAATGTCCCTTCCGTGCCCACATCAGGGCCACCCCCTAAGTCTGCCTTGAAGCCACTACTGATTGGTCCTGTAAAGCTAGAAGCATGCGGTAATTGGCCAGTTAATGTGTCTGTCAGTCTTTTGGGTTGATCCACAGCCTCCCTCCTACAACCTCTATCCCCCTGCCATGCCAGGGTGCCTGCCTCTGACTGGCACTGTATGTGCTGCTACTTATCTGAATAATGGTCTTCAAGGGGACAACTTCAGATGCTTATAAAATTGTTTCCCTTTATCAAATTGTCCTGTAGTTTTTCTGAGATGACAGGGAAGGTATGTTATACATTCCTGCCAAATGTCTTGTAAACAGGATGGAACATACAAATGTTATAGCTAGAAAAGTATTTTTAAGTTAATGTCTTATACCATCAGAACCCTTCATCCACTATTTCTGAGAAATGGCAGATGTGTTAAGCTTGTGGAGGGACAGGACATTGTCAGGTTTCATGCAAATTGAATGGAAGATAAAGAAGGTGTAGCCATGAATGTGTGTGGAGTCTTTTTAAAATCAAAATATTCAACTGCTTCTAAAATCTGTTTCCTTTACTGAATCGTTTCAAAGATTGGTACACATAGTGCCCGCCGTTGGGGGTACAAGCATACCAAATTTCATCCAATTGAATAACAAATAAAAAAGTTATAGGAGGAAATATGTTTTTCAGTTTTTCCCTTTATTTCAAAAACAAAATGTCATTTTTGTTTCTATTATTTTTTGTTATTTTCATTACTGCAAAACAAGAACAAAAATGATAATTTTCATTCTTGTTATTGTAATAACAAAAACGACATGCACACCCCTACGTGCATTCTTGCCGCAAATCCTCCTCTTGAAGCCCTGCCTCAATACTTCTCCCTGAAGGCCTTCTCCAGTCCTCCTCCTTGAAGCTGTATCATAATCCTTCTCTTCAAAACCTCTTACACCCCTGCTTCAAAATCTTGTTTATTTTTTGTATCCTCCCTTCTTGAGACCCTTTATAGCCATGTTCCAGATCCCGGTATACCCTGTACGATCCCTTCTCTTGTAGCCCTGGTTCTATTCCTGGAATCTACACCCATCTGCTACCTTCCCCTCTTGAAGACCCTCACTGTTTGCTCCTATTCCCTGCTTATTCTCTGCAGGTCTCCCCCTTAAGCTCTATAATGAATGCAGCTCTCCCACATTAGAGGGCTACTGAAAGATCACCTTTCCTCCCCTACTCTCACTGACAACTACCCATACTCATATCCACTAGTTGCTAGCACTTAGACCAAACCTATGGAGGCAACTCTGAGATCAACCCAGTTAACATGAAGAGAGCAAAAAGTGGCACTCTTTCACAGAAGCTTTTCTGGAGTTTCATATGTTGTCATGAAATAGGCTTGTTACAGTAAATATATTAGGTATGGTAGCCATTACAAAATAGTTAATGTAGTAATACAGATTAAAAGAAATGTAAAAAGTAATTTATCTGAATTTATACAAAAATTGTAAGTTTGGACACATGAAATTGATTTGATTGCTGGAATATGCAAATCAGTTTTTCACGGTTGGAAAAGAAAGGAAGAGCTTTGGGGAGAGGAAAGACCAACTGATTCTTCCTAGGCTCCTCATAAAGTGGACACACCATCACATAGTGAACTACATCCTCTATTGCATTTTTGCAAAAGGGACAAGTCCTTGCATTTTTAGGGGTGCCCCTTCTATTTATTTATTTATTTATAAAACATTTATATCCCGCAGCCTCCTGCAACTCAGCAGCTCGGGGTGGCAAACAATCATCTAATTACAATATAAAATATATAAAATAGACACATAGAATAGCAGCTAACAGATAAAATAAAATCCCTTTCCCCCCCTTCCCCAACCCCTCCCCGAATGCCCAGAAGAACAACCAGGTCTTACAACATCTGGGGAAATAGGGGAGGCCAGGGGACAGATGGGCCTCCAACGGGAGAGAGTTCCACAGCTGAGGTGCAGCCACCGAGAATGCCCTCCCTGCCGTCACCACCAGGCAGGCATACCTGGGAGACTTTAAGTTGGGTGCCCCCGGCAGACCACAAGGGCTGAGAAATGACCCGAGGCTTGAGGCGGTCTCACAGGTAACCAGGACCCAAGCCATTTAGGGCTTTATAAATCATAACCAACACCTTGAATTGGGCCCGAAAGACAATCGGCAGCCAATGCAGAGTCCGGAGCATTGGTGTAATGTGGTCACGGTGGCCCGTCCCCATTAGGAGGCAGGCTGCCACATTCTTCACCAGCTGCAGTCTCCAGGCCATTGTCAAGGGTAGCCCCACATAGAGCATGTTGCAGTAGTCCAGTCGAGAGGTAATGAAATCATGGATGACCATGGCCAGATCCAAGTCTGAGACAGAGACATACAGCCACAGCCGTTGCACCAGATATAGTTGGCAGAATGCTCCTCTTGCCACAGCCTCCACCTGATAGTCCAGGTGGAGCTGCGAGTCGAGGGGCACCACCAGACTATGGACCTGAGTGGCCAGAGGGGGGCAGACCCTGTCAATGACATGAGCCACTACCCCCTCAGTCCTACCTACCAACATCACCTCTGTCTTGTTAGGATTCAGCCTCAGACGGCTCGTCCTCATTCAATTCCCCACAGCTGCCAAGCATCAGGTAAGCACCAAGACTGCCAGGTCTGGGTATCCAGAATACGAGAGGTAGAGTTGTGTATCATTGGCGTACTGCTGACATTGTACGCTGAATCCTCTCCTGACCTCACCCAATGGTTGCATATATACGTTGAACAGGAGAGGAGACAAAATAGAACCCTGCAGGACTACACACATGAGATACCGAGGAGACGACGTACATTCCCCAAGAACCACTGACTGAGTTGTCCCTGCCAGGAATAAGCAGAACCATTCAAGAACAATTCTGCTCACCCCAGACCAATCCCGCAGCCTCACCACCAACATCTCATGGTCAATGGTATCAAACGCCGCCGACAGATCCAGTAAGATCAAAATTGAGGATCTGCCCTGATCCAATTCACAGTGCAGGTCATCAACAAAGATCACAAGTACCGTCCCCATGCCAAACCCCGGACGAAAACCAGACTGCGAGGGATCAAGAAAACCAGCCCGGTCCAGATGCCTCTGTAACTGCCGGGCCACAATCCAATCAAAAACCTTCCCTAAAAAGGGAAGGTTAGAGACTGGCCGATAGCTGGCCAGGGAGTCAACATCCAAAGATGGCTTTTTGAGCAGAGGCTGCACCACCGCCTCTTTGAGATGGCTCGGCACCCTGCCCTCCCTAAGGGAGGCGTTGACCACACCCGCCAGCAATGGCCTTAATGTCACCCAGCTGATCTTCACCAGCCAGGACGAGCATAGATCTAAATCACAATAGGTGGCCCTAACAGTCCCAAGGACATCTGCCGTGTCAGTGGATGACACACACTGAAATTGATTCCACAAAAACAGACATGACAGGGGTTCCTGTACCTCTGATACATCCACTGCCGTAAATGCAGCATCGAGATTGTGGTGAATCTCGGTGATTTTATCCACAAAAAAATCAGCAAACATGTCACAGCAGACACTGGAAAATTTCACTTCCAGGCTGTCGGCATTTGCTCCATTCTCATCATGGTTAGAGCTATTTTCTGGAGTGATTTTAGATCTAGACTTAAATATTGTTCCATCCCCTCCCCTCCTACACACAAGTTGTAACATGGTGCTATTCTTGAAGAGTGCATGGTTGCCAAATCCTTTTGTTGAGCTATATCTCTAATTCTCTGGACCAGAAATAGTTTGTCCATAGGAGAAACCAAGTGTATATTTCCTAAGAAAAGATTACCAAAGCCCAACTGGTTCAAAGATGCAATTACCCAGCACAACCAATATGATTTATAATCTTCTAGCAAACACATTTTGAGGAATCTAAGAGGCAAATATTCCAAGATCTTCAACCAGAATGATAATAACCTAATTGATATTTTGGTTGAATAGCCTCCACCCTAGCTTCCAATCTTAGGAAGGTCACTGGCATAGCATTTGGGAGACCCAAGAGAAAATGCAAAAAGATATTCTGAGGAACTTCAAGGACTTCAAATGATTATATGACTAGCCACTATATCATCTTCATTGCTCTAGTCTGAATCCTCTCCAATCTGCCAGCAAACTGAACAGAGTGTTGAAGTTGGTTACAGTATTATTTCTTTAACCTTAATTTCTTACTTATTTTTTTAACAAAACAATTAAAAAAAAAAAAAAGTTGAACAGTGGATCTTTTAAAATCTGCATTTAATAACTTTAACTTAAATCTACTTAATAATGTGTCTTACTCTTATTTAACATAGTGTTTCACCATCTCATCAGCAAAAGAGATATTCATCTCAACCTTCAAAGCACTATAGGTACACAAGCTGCATTCACTAGAATGGTATGAAAATCAGGTCAAAACAATCTAAATTAATGTGCCTAGTATCATTATGACTGTTTTTGAAAACAGAATTCCACTTGAAAAATCAGGTCAATCAGTACATTTTGTCAAGAGATCAGAAACCCACTCCTCGTCTTGATTTGGTAGGTTTGCTTTGTAAACACTCTTTGGGTGCTTTTAGACAAGAGCCTCCCCACCCATAACCCACCCATCATGCATGTTGCAGAGCCACATTGGTGTCCTATGCAGTCCTGCAACATGCATGATGGGTGGGGAATGGGTGAGGAGACGCTTGTCTAAAAACACCCATAATGTGACATTTTCTACGTAAAGCCTCCATGTGTACATTCCATGATCTGATTAATTACTCTGAAGACATACAAGGGCTTGTTCCTGGGCTCACTGAAGTCAATGGGATTTTTGCCATTAGCGTCAAGAGAAGCAAATTCCATAACTTGAGACAATTTGACATGCAACATATTTTAAAGCCACCTGTGCAAGTGTAGACCACTGAGTTACCTTCTGTTACTGCTGTTCTGCAGGATTCTCTTGCCTTTGAAAGATACCGTGTTTCCAAAAAAGTACAGTAAGCAGTGAAATTTGTCAGTAGCAGGTAAGAGGACCAAGCTTGGGGTACAAGACTACAGCGCTTTCTGCTAATGTTGTCCCTGATTTTGGAAAAGAGAGTTCTTCATCCTCAAGTTAATGAAGATGCTGAATTTTGATGTGGTGATTTGAGTGCCATGCCTGCAAACTCCAGCAGAAATAGGGATGCATCCTCCGAAGTTCCCAATTCTCTCTCAATTGAGAGGACCATAGGACAGTACTATTTGGACAGTTACTCATTTGTCCCAAGAGCTCTCATATGTGGATCCAGTGTTTTCTGTCCACAGAGTTTTCCTGCCATCTTTCCTGTTCAGTGAGGCCACAAATGTGCTAATCAAACCATATGATTTGATTTGATAGCACTTAAAGACTGCAATTGTTATTTATCTCTTCTGACCAGATTCTGAGATGCATCTCCCAAGAGATGTGTCTCAAGAAGAGCAACCAAAGACTGAGAAGGTAAAAGATGGATGCCACTTTTGCACCTACTGAACACTAGTCTACTGCAAGCAATGGCATAACTCAAAAAAATGCTGGCAGTTGTTTTACTTTATCCTTGTAGTCCATGACCTCCTATAGATCCATCTTTCAGACTGTAAAATATTCCAGCCACATCTTTAGAGATTGACATTTCTACTTTTTAAACAGAACATTATTTAGTATCTCTTGGCCATGCATTACTTTGCTTATTTCCAGAAGGTCAAATACACTTCTTAGTTGTCTAATAAAGAAAAGAAGACAATTCCGCTACAAATTGAATTTCCAAAGCTATATCCATTGGTTGTAGTTATAGCTAATGGGATACACTAACTTTTTGTTTACTCTTAGTCATGTTCATCCATTTGATTATGATTAGGCATTTGTGAGTATGTTAAGTCTCACTTTGCATCACATGGAAGAAAATTAAAGTGGAAGAAAACTGTGTATGCACAAAAAGGCCACCAGGACTGTTGTGTACGTGCATGGCCCTTTGAAAAAAATGTGCTGAGTCTGCTGGCAATATTTTGGAAAAGGACATATATACATAAAACGACCCTGATGAACAATTTGTGCATGAGCAGTGTTTTTCTATTTTTTTATTTTTAATAAAATAAAATGAAAAAATAAAAATGAAATCAAATGAATTGATTTCATCGAAGGCATGGCATGGAAATCAAAAGTTAAGGCTTTAGTTCCTCTCCTACACAAATGATGTACCACTATATGCATGTGCACCTGCCTTAACTTGCCACCCATGCAAGCATTCACATCTGTTATGTTATTTGCCTGTTCGATTGCCGCATGAGTATGGACTAGCCAGGTACCAGTGGATTGAAATCACTATCTTTATCAAGAACGTGGACAGCCAATTCGATTTGGTTAATTTACTGATGTTAATGTATGGACTTTCCAGCTACCAGTGGATTGAAATCACTATCTTTATCAAAGTCATGGAGACACAATTCAACTTGATTAACTTACAGATGCTAATAATTATCTGAGTCCATATTTAACGGATATTAATGCTTGCAGGGGTGGCAAGTTAAGGCAGGTTCACATGCATATAGTGGTATATCATTTGTATAGGAGAGGAACTAACGCCTTAACTTTCAATTCCCATGCCTTTTACGGCTTGATGTGAATTGTTAGTGATGTGATTCTCTAAAGAGTTTTTTTGGGTTAGGACATTGATCCATAGGAATTGTGGCACCTTAACTTATGTCCTTAACCCGACAGGGTTTTTTTTGGAAGGAATAACAGGGGGAGCAAAAAGGTAAAATAAAGGGTATAAGGAAAGGTAAGGTATAACAGTGAGGGCTGGGGAAGATTTTTAGTGCAAGCACTAGAGTTCTGCTACAGCAAGAGCTGACACAGAACAAGAGTGAAACATCCTGGCCCTGCAACATGAAGTGTTGCTGTGCCTTCCCCAGAGCCCCCATGGTTGTTTCTGGGAGGCAGGAGGCATTGAGCAATCACAGGGTGCCATGCAACTGCCTGGGACCTTCTTGCGCTGCTCATTGGCCAGCAATTACATATATCAGGTCCTTTCCCTCCTATCACAGGCCCAGTTCAAGAGTTCAACATTATTTCTGGCTCTGAGAAGTCTACTCCGTCCTCCCCTCTCCACATTTCCCTCCAAAAGCACCTGCCGGGCAATAATGAAATCAGTAAAGACTTCCGTTATCATTATTGATTTTGTTATTTATCTTTGGTATTGCAACAACAATAATGAAAATGAGAATGACAATGGGCATTTTTACACACATGTTAAAGTTGTGGATTTTTCAATCTTCTGGGTTTACAAGTCCACAGTAAGTTCCGGATTCATTTTTCTCACACACACACACACACACACACTGCCCTGAGGCAGTTCCTGGATGCATTCTCCACACACACTGCCCTGAGGCAGCCTAAAGTAGCTGCAGCTGTAGACATGACAGCCATGGAAGCCAAGTGACCACAGCTGCCTGGAGCAAAGCAGTTTACCAGGAGAACGTTTTACACACAAAACTTCTGGGAGAACTTCTATGCAGAAGTTCAAAGAGCCAGATGTTTAAGATCTGGGTGAGTGATTTAGACACACAAAGTTCAGGATGTAACAGCAAATATGCAGGATAAATGTGTGTGTAAAAACACCCTTTGTTTCCCTTCTCTGAACCTGCTTCAATTTTTTTAGTTAAAATGGGTTTATTCCTTTCAGTATTGTTTTTTCTGGAAATACTTTGTGAAGTTCTGTCAGGGACAGTCTGACTGTGGGCATCTTCTTGTAGCAAGTCTGTTCCCAGCTACCTGCTTAGAGCCCTTTCTGGGTCTGGTGGCAGGCCTGCAACTGGTGTTCTCACAGGATCGTCGTGGCCATGGCGAGTTGTTGAAGGTTCAGACCCACAGAGGTAAGTTCCCACAGGACCAGTTCAGCAGTGATGAGTCTCTGTAGGATCAGAACTGTAGAGTTAAGTTCCCACAGTACTGGGTCAGCGGTGATGAGTCTATGAAGAATCAAACCTGCAGAGAAAAGTTCCCACAGGATCAGGTCAGCAATGATGAATCTATGCAGGATAGGAGCCACAGTGGTAAGTTCCCACAGGATTGGGTGAAGTCAAGTGATACTAGGGTCAACCAGGAACCCTGTACAGGTGTGGGCATTGTTGGCAGGGGGAGGAAGTACTGGGCATAGTCAGGTTGAAGGTGAGGGTCAGCCAAGAGTTCAGTTCAGAGCAAGCATTGTTCAAGGGGGTGCCAGGAAGATCCAGAGTCAATGCAGGGCAAAAGAGACTTGGCTAGGAGAACTGGATTGGAGATTGCAGAGAGTGCTAGCCAGTAGGGATGTGCGAATGCGGTTCAGAAGTTGGAAGTCTGGCCCAAACGTGGCCTGTTCGGACAACCGAATGGAACTTCAGAACCGAACGCTGAACAGTTCAGAAAAGTTCCGATGAGTTCAGATGAGTTCAGGGGTGGGAAAAATGTGACTTTTGGGGGGGAAAACGTGACTGGAAGGGGGAGGCAGCTGAGGAACAGACTTCCTGGCACCAGGGGTGGACACCAGGGGTGGTTTCAGGGCCAAAAATACCAATACTGAAAAAATTTCGGTTTCAGTTTTGGTACCGATAGCACTTTTTTTTAATGTTTGGCCGACTTCGGCCGAATTGAAATCCGCAGAACCGAACAGCCGAACCCGAACCCAGGTTTCGAACTGAATGACCGAACATCCGAACTGCATTCTGTTCGCCCATCCCTAATAGCCAGAGTGAATGATTTGGCGAGCTACAGGCATTAAGCTGCTCTGAGAGATCCAGGGCATGGTCTGACTTTTAAGACCCATCTAGTTCTCCCAAGGACCAATGGGAGAACAGCTTAATTGCAGGTACCTCAGCTGGACCCAGTTGCTAGTGATAATAGGATTCAGCTGTTGTTGTGAAGTGAGCAGGGATGTGCAAACAAACACGGTTCAGACATTTGGTATTTGGCCCAAACTTGGCCCGTTCAGATAGCCAAACTGAATGTCTAAACCAAACGCCCGAAGCCCCGAACAGTTTGGCCATGTTCGGATGAGTTTGGGTGCATTCAGGCAGGAAAAACAGGGCTGGCAGACCCAGGGAGGGTGGGGCAGCTGAGGAGCAGACCTCCTAGTGCCAGGGGTGGAAAGGCTTGAACTAGCAGCCAGCCTGCCTAATCACCATCCTTCTTTTCCTCAAACCACTGGCTTCGCAGTCTGCGATTGGTGTGGGGCTAGGCTGAAAAGAGTCAGTGGGGCTTGTGGTAAGGTGGGCACAGCAAGTAACAAAAGTAACTGCCCTCCCCCCCTTCCAATTCATTCTGAGCTAGCCACTGATCCTGTCAGCAGTTGTTTTCAGAACTCTCCCTCTCCCAGCAGTTTGTGTACCTCCCAATCCATTCCCATTCTCCCCCTATTTCACCCATTTTCACACATTTACCTCCATAGTTTCATTTATTTAGATTAGATTAGATAGATTTAAATGTTATTTTTATTTTTTTTACCCCTCCCTGTGTTGTTTTTCCCTCAACTCCATTGAATCCTTCCCTCCTCCCTGTATATATTCCATTCCTGATTCCCTTCCCCTGTTTTTGGATTTATTTAGACTAGCATTAGACTGATTTAGGTTTCATTTCAGTTTTGTACCCCACCCTGTGTTTGTTGTGAGCTGTCTGTGTCCCCACCCCATCCTTTTGTATATATAGATAGATATTAGATAGTTACTATAGATAGATAGTTGTAGGAGTTAGCTTAGTTATAGAAATAGATAGCGATAGTGTGTAGTGATACAGTTTTAATATTTTATACTGTGTTTGTAGTACTAGGCCTTTGTAGATATTAGATAATATTCCATTTAGTTCCATAGGTTTTAGAATAGTTAATAGCAGTTAGAGTTAGTGTAGACAGATATAATATTAGATTACAAATTTGAAAAATTAAATATATATATTTCTATATTTTTCAAATATGTGCGCTGATGCCCTGCCGCCTCCATGTCGCGCACAATGTCCCGGTAGACATGTTTGTTCCGCTGGTTGATGGCGAGCTCCAGCTGGTACTCTAGGGTCCCCCAGATCCAGATGAAGTCCTGGGTCTCCTGCAGGCCCCACTGGCCCCCTCTGTGGTAGGCCTTCCTCCGGCGCCCCCCCCTGCTGTTCTTCCTCCTGGTCCTGCTCCTCCTTGTCCTCCGGGTGTGCCTCCAGGCATGCTGGACCGGGCTCATCCTGGGGCTCGTCCGCCTGGGCCGTTTTCAATGTCTGGGAGGAGGGGAGAGGGGGAGTGGTTGAGTGGGTGCTGGTGGGGCCCCCTCGCGGGGCACCCCTGCCCCCCTCCTGGTCCCCTGGGGTCGCTCCGCCGGCCCCCCCAGGGGGGTCTCCCGTGCCCCCTGGTCCACCCCCCTTGTTCCCCCTTACCCTTTTCCTGGGTGCCTCCTCCGGGCCCATTCTGGCCACTGTCCCCGGGGCGTCGCGACCCGGCTGCAGCTGTGGGCGTTGTGCCTGGGCCGCCTCCCTGGTCGGGTGCACCCATGGGCCCCCTTCCTCTGCCTGTGCCCCCTCCACCTGCATTGCTGGGCCTGCCTGTACCTCCTCCGCCTCCTGCGCTGCCACTGTCGCTGTCTGTGCCTTCGCTCTCTTCCGCCTCCCTCCTCACTCCATCCCACCATGCTTGCTTGCTGCCGATTTTTCTTTAAATCTCCCTCCGGCGGTTGTGTTGTTGCTGGTTGCCCGGCAGCGACGCTGCATGCCTCGCCCCCGGTTGGGGCTTGTTTCGTTTGGTTCCGCGCGGGGATTGGCATCCAGATGTTACTTTTGGTTGGTTCCCGGTGGGGGTCTGTTTGACCACGCTTCCCGGGACCTTCCCCCGACTAGCCCGGGAAGCATGGTTGAAATTGGCCCCATGTGCGTATTGAGCGTGATGAACATCTGGCACGCGCCGAACAGACGTTCAGGGCCCTTTGGCCCCGCCGCGGGTTTGAGCGTGGTTCACTGTGGTTGAGCGTGATCTCGTAACGTCTGAAAATACCCAGTGATAACAAAAACGTTACCAAAAATAATTTTTTTGTTTGAAACCGGGACCAGTATTTATAACGACAATAACAAAAACAAAATTGTCATTATAACGATAATGATAAATCAACACATTTTAATAACAGTGATAACGATAATGAAAAATGATATGGGGCTGTGGTGCAGTTCCCTACTGTCCATCTGTTTACATCCATTGTGATACTACCATAGATGGGCAATGTAAAACTGAGTGTGGGATGAACACACACACACTCCAGATATCCCCCCTGTAGCTGTAAATGCCATTCCCTGAGCGGGAAAAGGTTATGCCCTTGAATTGAAATTCCATTGACTGTGTGGCTCCAGTTTCCATACACCACATGCCTCATGGTTTTGATCAAAGTTAGGCTGCCTTAACTACAAGCTAAGTGAAATATGATATGAATCACACTGAAGAAAATAATCCAGGACACTATCATGGAAGTACCAAAATTTAACTCCTCTGTTACACTGCTATTTTTACAGCTTTCCAGCAAACAGCTATTACTTAATTGAGTAACAGATCTGTGACTTGAAGAAAATGCTTTAGGAGCATTGATACAACACTTCTCTTGGCAGTGAACGGAGTAAATTAGAATAATTTACTTTGCTTACAGAGTCTAAATTGCTTTCACATTGTAAAGCCTGACACACTGATTAAGTTATCAGAGATTTTTCCATATTCATAGCAAGCCTCTTTGGCAGTATATATGATATGGGATGAGTAACGCCGGCAGTGATCAGCGCAGGCCCTTCCATTTCTCTTTTGATTAGGTGTCATTTCACTCAGTAGCAAGGGATTCTGTTCATTCATGGTGATGTGTAACAGAGGCATTTTGTCAAGTTACTTAAAAGTGCAAGCACTTGTATCCTAGCACTTCTGGCCATGAAATTAGTATGATCCTTCAAGTGCGTAACAGAGCATTCACTGAGTCATATCAAGGCAAGCAGAGAGAAGGCACTGGAGTTCATGAAAGAGCAAAAAGGTGGGAAGAGCAAAGAAAAGGGAAAGGGGACTATATGGATTCACGAATGCAAGGTTGCCCTTGGATAGCTCTCACTAGAGCTGCAGTGGGTAGAATACTACCTGCAGGAAATACCCATATTTTTGGCCAACCACAGCGGGCACCTAATGGAGTACTCGGTGTCTCATCGTGTACCCGGTGCCCACAAATGCGGGTATTATTGGAATGACTTGGGGCCAATCCCAGCACCTACAACTTCCTGGGCTGATTCACCTCAACACAGGACTGCTGCTCTTCTGGTTGGTCACAGGTCCCTGCTTGCTGCTGCTCCCCAGCCCACATGCTGCTCAGCTGAGCGAGGAACTTCCCTGCTAGGCTTTATCTGAACAGAGATGGGTTGAGCGAGGAGGCCTCTTCCCACCTATGTACACTCCCCTATTGGGTTCCCTGGGGGACCCATATCTGGGGACTGTGTACTCTCCCATTGTGGGCCACCCTGGAAACAGAGGACCCATATTGGGGGGGGGGGGGCACAGGTGGGAAGAAGCTTCCTCACTCCTCCCCCACAGAAAAAAACCAGCCAGGAATTACCTCGCTCATCTGAGCGGCATGCTGACTGGAGAGCAGTAGCAGCAAGCATGGAGGAAAGAAGCAGTCCAGTGGTGAGAGGAGTCAGCCCAGGGTGTTGGGTAGCCTGTTGGGTTGTGTCCTGGTACCAGCTGGTGCCCAAATATGACCGGGACAAGTTGGGCACCCCAAATTCAACGGGATGCTTGACTGGATGGTTACCCGGGTACCCAGTTGCAGTTCTAGCTATAACTTATGCAGTCAAAAGTTATGCAACTAGTTCACTTTATGAATATAACTATTTCCAACAGACAAACTGTTCTTGACCAGTATCCCTAACACCTTGTGTGTGTAGACTTTTCCTTCAAGCCCAAATATGAACTTTTTTTGGTGAAACTATTAATTTTTAGAATAAATACACTTATTCTCTGCAACTGATACAAGGAGCATTTTGGTGGTCCCGATCCCATGGTTTCAGAGCCATGCAGGACCCGCTCACATCTACAATGGTGTACATTGTGCCGCGCGCAAACCACGCACATGTGTCTTGCATGCAGGGATCAGCAAACTTTGGGATTACGGCCACTGTCTATTTATGTCACACCCACTCCTTTAGAATATTCATGTTATTATTATTTTTTATATAGCACTTCCAACATTTGAAGTACCATACAATGCTTATCTACTTAACCCTCACCTAGTGAGGTGAACTAAGTAGGTCATTATTATTCTCATTTTACAAATGGGGAACTGAGGCTGACAGATTGCAACTTGCTGAAAGCCACCCATAATGGCTAGGTTGGGATTTGAGCTCTGTCTTCCAATCTGAGCCCAATACCTTGTGTACTGGGCTTTATTGGCTCATTCATTTTATCCCAGGTATTCACAGCTTCTCTGATTTCATGGATGGGGGACCAAAGTCATTCAATCTGTTGGATTGTGCAACAGTCACAAGTAAAAGCCCATTGCAAGCCCTGCAAGCTTAATATGGGGCTTGTCCAGTAGGGGGAGGGTCAGGAATTGAAACAGTTTTCCCCCCCTCCTTGTCTCCTCTCTTCTTGTCTCTCTGTCCTCCATCTTGTCCCATGCCATCTGTACAGTATGGAAGCATGTTTTCTGAGTTCTTAATAAAGTTATGTTTTGAAGAAACTTCTGTTGTGTGTTATTCAACAGAAAGCTAACTCTACAATAGGTTATGGGCCCAGGACATCTTCAAGGTGATTTTGAAGACAAGAAGCAGCCCAGAAGGAGTGCAGACTGTGAAAGAAAACTCCCAGACACAGAGGTATACTGACTGTGAGTAAGAAGGCCTAAATCCCAGAAGGGGAAAGGGAGGGAAACAAGTATGGCAAGCAGCTCAGAGCTCAGACTTTCAGTAGGAAAGCTAAACAATGTAAACTACCAATTGTGTAAGTTTAAAGTGGAAATGCTGCTGTCTAAAGATGATCTATATGAGGTGATTACCACAAACAGACCAGAAGCAAATCATGAGGAATGGGATAAAAAGGACAGGCTACCAAAGGCTACAATAAGTTTATTGGTAGAAGAGGACCAGCTAATCCATATAAGAAGTGAGACCACAGCAAGAGGCAAATGGATTTCATTGCAAAACTTGCATGAGAGAACTAGCCTGAATAGCAAACTGTTTCTACTGAGGAAACTATACAAAATGAGGCTTGGCAAAGAAAGTGAAATGCAGGAGCATATAAATGCCATGTTGGAAGTAGTGGCACAGCTGCACGGCATTGGAGAAAATATAAAGGACAGCCATGTGGTAGCCCTACTCCTCTGCAGCCTGCCTGAATCTTACAGTGCCCTCATCAATGACCTGGAGATAAGGTCAGAGGCTGAACTGAAGCTGGAATTTGTTAAAGGTAGACTTGCGGATGAATTCCAGTGCAGAAAGGAGAACCTACAGAATGCTCTAAAGTAGGGTAATGAGACTGCACTGAAAATCTCAGACAAAGTTCCTAAGAGAGAAACCAGAGTATGCTTCAGATGCAAAAAGGAGGGACATTTAAAGAAAGACTGCTATTCAGCAGAAACTGTCTCCACAAACACCTAAGCAGAGTGCTAAAGTCACAAACAGCAACACAGTCGCTCAACAATGGAGTGGGTGCTTCAAAGCAATGCAAGACACCTCATCCCAAAATTGGTGTGTAGACTCTGGGGCAATGAGCCACATGACTAGCGATAAAGAATTCTTCACAGGACTGGATCTGAACAGTAAAGAAAGGATCTACATTGCAGATGGGAGAAGCATCAATATGGAAGGAATTGGACAAGGATTCCTGTACTGCAAACAGTCACAGGGAGGCGCACTGACCATACCCATGAAAGATATGCTCTATGTACCCAAATTAGAAGGGGGACTCCTGTCCATGAGGCACCTGGAAGCGAGGGGCTCACCATCCATTTCCAGGGATATGAATGCACAATTCAAAGTGGGACAAAAGTACTGGCCAGAGCCACTTCAGATGAGCACCTGTACCATCGGAGCACAGCGAAAGGACAGGCAAAGCTCACAGCACAAAAGCCACACCATGACTGCATCCACTTGTGGCATAGATGCATGGGACATAGACACCCAGACAGCATCAAAGAAATGCACAGACAGCAGTTGACCAAAGACCTTAAGGTATCAACGTGTCCTGTGATCGTGAAATGCAAATGTTGCATCAAAGCCAAAGCCACAAGGGTTACGCTTCCTAAGAAGAATCAGAATAGAGCCACGAAACTGCTTGATCTTGTACACAGTGATGTCTGTGGCCCAATGAAGGTTCCCAGCCAGGAGGCAACCGGCATATGGTAACTTTCATTGATGACTATTCAGGGTACATGATCATGTACATCATGAAGAGTAAAGATGAAGTATTCAACAAACTTCAGGACTATTTGACCATGATGAGCAACAAGTTCCAGCGCAGACCAAAGACACTGTGTACTGACAATGGAGGTGAGTTCACAGAAAAGGAAGTAGAGGACTTCCTGAGACTCCATGGACTTGAGCAGCAAAAGACAGTGCCATATACACCTGAGCAGAAAGGAAAAATAGAATGCTAACCGAAATGGTTAGATGCATGTTAACAGACTCTGGACTACCATAAAGATACTGGGGTGAAGCAGCAGTTGCTGCTACCTACCTGGCTGTATTCTAGAACAGTGAGGAAAACTCCATACGAACTGTGACATGGTCAAAAACCTAGTGTGGGCCACATCAGAATATTTGGAAGTCAGACATATGTATATATCCCAGAGGAGAAACATACCAAGCTGCAAAACAGAGCAATGGAAGGTATCCTCGTAGGATACAGTGAGCATTCCAAAGGCTACAGGATCCTGGTTCC
The DNA here is from genome assembly GCA_003113815.1 of Sphenodon punctatus. Classification (NCBI taxonomy): domain Eukaryota; kingdom Metazoa; phylum Chordata; class Lepidosauria; order Sphenodontia; family Sphenodontidae; genus Sphenodon; species Sphenodon punctatus. Next base: position 3,400,991 of record QEPC01008309.1, on the reverse strand, counting down.
ACGCACAGACAGAATAACCATTAGTAACAGTGTGACCTTTGTGGAAAACTCAAGCGACAGTGTGATGACTCTCCAAGGTCCAGGCGAAGGAGAAAAATCAACCACTGATGAAACCACTGAAGGGGAGCATTCCTCTGAACAAATGGTTGAAATCAGCACAAAGGTAACAGAAATGCAGGAACAGACACAGCCGGCTGCTGATGCATCTGATCCAGGGCAGTTGATGAGGTCTAACAATGGCATTCCCCCCACTTGACTGTCCTACAAAATCAGCACCAGTAAATTGTCAGATCCAGCATCTTGGGAGGACATCTTGCAGATGTCAGAAGGGGAAGTGAAAAAATGGGTAAGAGCAGCTGAAGAAGAAGTAAAGTTCATGCAGAACAATGGACATGGACACTTACTCTACTTCCCACAGGGAGAAAGACAATAGGTTGTAAATGGACATTTAAAATAAAGTACAATGCACAGGGAAATATTGAACGGTACAAGGTCTGACTTGTCGCAAAACGATACTTCCAGAAGTACGGAGAAGACTAAGATGAAACATTTGCACCTGTAGTTAAGCACACTACAATCAGAACATTGTTAAGTATAGCTTCTGGAAGAGGAATGCAAGTCAAGCATATGGATGTGAAAACAGCATTCCTAAATGGTGAGTTGACACTACCATCGACACTACCCACCCGCCCATCAGCAAAGTTGGACCACAAATATATGGGTCCCTATTCAATCACCCAACAGGTGAACGATATCACCTACACTGTCCATCTCCCCCCTCATGTATGCACCCATCCCACCTTCCATGTCTCCCTCCTGAAAAAAGTGGAGGGCCGGAATGCCACCGACCCACCAGAGCCACCTGAGCCCATTCTTCACATAGCCCTTGGGCCCGAATACGAAGTCCGAGACATCCTCGACTCCAAATACCATTATGGTCGCCTGCACTACCTTGTGGACTGGGTTGGATATGGGTCCGACAATCGCTCATGGGAACCGACCGCTAACCTCTCGACCCCTCGACTCTTGTATGCCTTTCACTGCTGACACCCTGAGAAACTGGGGCCTTGCTGGTTCCTAGTCCAGGGGACTGGGGGCGTACTGTCAGCCCGCACTGCCAGGCTTCTCTTCGGGGGGGGGCTGCAGGGCCATGAACCTCACCTTGAGGCCTCTCCCCCCCCCCCAGGGTGATCAAACTACCTCCCCCCTGGGACTGAAGCGTGCAGCCCCAACCATCAGACTCACCTGACCAGGGATCGCCGCCTGTCCTGTTGCGATGCTCCATGTAGCTGCAGGCATGTCAGGAGATGGAGCCTAGCACATAAAAGACCACTGCTGTGAGGCACACAGTGCTGCTAATCAGAGAGGAGAAATCAGCTGTGAGCAAGCTAAGTAAACCTTTGTGATACTGTGTGTGTGTCTATGTGTGTGGACTACCTTACAGTGCTTGTGTGACTGTGTCCCTTGTCCCTCTTTCCTGTGTGTGTCTGAGTATTTGGGTGCTGTGGGTGTGTGTGGTGCAAGACTGCCTCCCCCCTCCGGGGGCTTCCTTCCCCACTCCCTGGCGAGCGAGAAACCCCATCCCCCATTCACTAGCCCGGTACCGTGCCCTGTGATTCCCCACCAGTCCAGCACTTCTCTTACCAGTTCCCCCTCCCTGTGTGTGAGTAGACATAGAGTGTGTGGAGGGCACAAGGCCACACTCTCCTTCATATGCTCTGCACCCTATGATGATAGAGGCCTGACCTGGTTCAGGTCACAGGGCCAAACTTCCATCCTGATGGGCATTGTTTCCCCTGTAGCACCAAACAGAGCAAGAGTGTGGGCCCGACCTGGGTCCGTGAAAGCCACGTGGGTGGCCCTTCCTTTTCTTCTTCCCTTGACCCCCCTTCCCTCTCCCACTGACACTGCCAGACAATAAGCAATAGGGGTGGGAAACCGGTAGAATCCAGTATCCGATAATGCCGGTATCGGGCGTACCGGCATTATCGGATTCGACCCGGTAATCCGGACCCGGTACCGGATTTCGGGGTACCGGATTTTTTTGCATTGCAGCCATTTAAAAATGGCTGCAATGTAAAAAAAATTAAAGCCCCAGCAAGAAAGTTTAAAAAAAAAAAAAACTCCCTGAGTCCAGGCTGCGCGGGTGGAAGGGGGGACACCCCCCACCCACCCTGCCCAGCCTGG
>QEPC01008309.1:3383527-3398258 GCA_003113815.1 Sphenodon punctatus | reverse complement strand
AACAAAAAGCCAGGCTGGGCAGGGTGGGTGGGGGGTGTCCCCCCTTCCACCCGCGCAGCCTGGGAGGGGGAGGGGGAGGGAATTAATTTATTTCATTGGTTTTAATGGGGACACAGCGCCCCATTAAAACCAATGAAATAAAACCGGTACCGGTATACCGGATTTAATCCGGGAATCCGGTTTTCGTAGAACCGGTAACCGGTAAATCCGGTAACCGGTAATGGGCCCGGGGTCCCACCACTAATAAGCAATACAGAAAGGTGATAGGAAAGCTCTTGTAACTTGCCAGAATCACAAGGCCTGACATTGTGGTGGCAATAGGTATACTGTGTTGACAAGTCTCAGCCCCAACCCAAAGGGAATAGAACACAGCGAAGAGGGTCTTACGGTACCTGAAAGGGACTGTGGACCTCAAGCTATAGCTCCCAACAACTTCCGTGTCAGACCTGATAGGGTACGTGGAAGCAGATTGGGCTGGAGACCATTCGGACCAAAAATCTACCAGTGGCTACTTATTCTTGCTTGGTGGAGAACCCATCAGCTGGTGCAGTAGGAAACAAGCCTCTGTGACACTTTCCTCAATGGAGGCAGAGTACGTGGCAGCAGCACCCGCCAGCCAAGACGTTATCTGGTTGCGTCAGCTTCTGAATGATCTGGGACAAAAATTGGACAGACCCACGCCAATCCTGGAAGACAACCAAGGATGTATAGCGCTGGAGCAAACAGAAATAATCAACCCCAGAACCAAGCACATTGATGTAAAATACCATTTCCTGAAAGACTCACAGGAACAAGGATTCATAGATCTGCAATGCTGTCCTACAAAGGATATGACAGCAGATGTGTTCACAAAGCCACTAGCAGAGGAATGCCACCACAAGCTATTAAGAAGAATGAACCTAGTGGGTTTGACTAGTGGCTGTTGAGAAGGGGTGTTGGAATGTGCAACAGTCACAAGTAAAGCCCATTGCAAGCCCGGCAGGCTTAATATGGGGCTTATCCAGTAGGGGGAGGGTTGGGGGATGAAACAGATTTTTCACCCTCCTTGTCTTCTCTCTCTGTCCTCCATCTTGTCCCATGCAGTCTGTACAGTATGGAAGCATGTCTTCTGAGTTCTTAGTAAAGTTCTCTTTTGAAGAAACTTCTGCTGTGTGTTATTGAACAGAAAGCTAACTCTACAATACAATCTGACCTACTGTATAGCACAAACCATTTCCTCAGAGCCTCTCATAATTATTATGTCATGCTAACTAAACTTGGTGGATAAAACAAACCCTTTAGAAGAGCATCTAGTCTTGAAAACATGGTAATATGGGCTTTTATTTTACACTCTTGTCTTTTTCTTAGGACTCCTTCAATCCATTCTTGGAATCCAGACGCCTGGAAGGAAGTCTAAATATTTCTGGGTGAGATCCAGAGTTTTATTTATTTTGATTTCTTATTCATATATGCACCACTGCACTAACACAAATAATAAAAGACTCCACTTCAAATGAAACGACTGCTGTGTGCATTCTTATTTTCTTTGTCAAGCATTATTTGTGCTTGTTTGTTGCCGTCATAAATTTTATTTGTAATGAGTTCTTTCAACACAGATACTACCTGGTAAAACAGACAAATGAAAACTGTTACATCTGCAATAGGGTTAACACACTTTCCACAATTTGGATATATATGTTTTTGACAAGGTTCAACTGAAAAAAAGCCACCTGCTGCTGTTCAGGTGGGCAGGTCACCCTCCCTTTGAGGCAGTGGGCAGATAAGGCTCATCAATGCCAAAGATGGGCCAAGGGGGTGTGACCTATCTTCCCACTGGTCTGAAAAGGAGAGTCAGTGTTAGATGCCTCTGTCCAGCCAGAAAATAGCTGTTGGAGAGTTGAAGATCCTGGGAAAAGTAGTAGACATCTACCCCCTTAGATTGGCCACTGCAAATCTATACAGACGAGTAACCATTTGGGGGCTGGTGAAGGAATTTTTTCATTTAGGTGTGACTGGCCCTTTGGCAGTTTCAGTGTTTTGCCTTCCCCACAGTGCCATCATCCTGTTATTTGCTGTTTGGGAAACAAACCGGATATGCCCATTCTGTGCTTTAGCTGCCCTTTTCCAAAATGGCACCGGCAGTGTCAACACCATTTTGGAAGAGGGCAGCCATTCTATACCTACACGGCAGCTATTTTGCACATGCACAGACCAGCAGCCAAAACAGTGGTGATGCTGCTGGTGCCATTTTGGAAAAGGGATGCGTATGTGCAGAACAGCTGTGGCAACTCTTTGCACATGTGCAATTCTTTTCTTGTTTTTGTTTTTTTATGAGATCTCACGAGATTTCATACTGGGGTTGAGATCTCAGTTCATGGTATGAACTCTATATGGAGATTCTCACAAGAAAAAAATAATAATCTTGTTTCAACCCTAATAAAAATGAAACAAATTGCACACTTATTGTACAGTTTAAAAGTCATGGTACTAACTATATGGAAAGGAAACTATACAGAAAGGAAACAAATTAATCACTTGTTGCAATACAAAATCAGGAACATTCCTTTATAAACTGTCTCATTAACAAACCATTCTAAAGAATGATAATTCTTTTAATCCAGTTGGAATAGACTCAGAGATATAATTATAACCAAACCAAATAAACCAAGAAGTACACTAATGTTAGACAGCAACTATCATATCAAAATGTGCTCCTTTTTCAACACTTCCCTTATATGATTAGAAATTAATTGAAGAAATTCTAAATTAGACAGGACTCTAACCTTTCCTTGCTGTGTAGCAAATGATCTTGACAATGGCACCTGGACCAAGCTTTGATTTCCTTTCAGTAAATTTAGATAAAAACCTTGGATTTCTTAACTCCATTAGGGTATGCGCCCAACTTTTAAGCAGAACTAGAACTTGTCAGGTCCTGGCCCCCTCCAAATCCTTGTCTGCTGGGTTGAGTGATTAAGTTTTTCTCTCTACACCAGCTCCTGGTCTGTCTGTCATCAGGCCTCTTATTGTCTATGACGCTTTTTACATGAGGTGGGCATGAATGGGTGTGTTTTGTTTTGTTTGAACATAGAGGCAGGTGGGTGGGCATGCATGTGTACTTCCACAAAACACACATCCTCACCCTCTTTCACTCATCACACACACACACACACACACACACACACACACACACACACAGCGGTTGCTCTGTGTGGGAGAATGCAGGGACATATGTGTGGAATGGGTGTGCAACCATGCGCACCTGCCTCCCTACGCTACCCCCATAGTGGTGTGCCCATGAACCACCCTACTTGGTGAAGCACCGAAGGAGAACAACAAGTCTGGGCTGCTGCTGCCAAGGTAGGGAAGGATGCCCTCAAATACTGCAAATCCCTGGGGGGGGGGGGTGCCAGAGAGAGAAGCCTGCCCAGGAGAGGTGGGTGTGTGTGTGTGTGCTGCTGCTGCTGCTGCTGCTGCTGCTGCTGCTGCTGCTGCACACACACCCCTTGCCCTTGGCTCCTTCCTCCAGTGCCACTACTACTAGTGGAAGACTGGGGCTCCAGCTCCCTGCCTTCCACAGATGCCACTCCCAATATATCTGCTGCTGCATGTTCCCCTGATAAGACCTGCCATCTTGAGTTGAAAAAATCAGGTCTCTTCAGCTTGGGCGGTGGGTGCCATCAGTGGCAGAAGTGGCAGTGGGGTTGCCAACTCCCCTACGTGCACATCCATGACCTCTACCAGGGCCACCTGCCCCAGAGGTTGAAGTCCTTCCCTTTCTCATTGTATATACTACAATACAAAACCTAACCTAAACCTATCCTATCCTATAATCCTAATATATATAATAAAAGAGTAGCATAAATACCTATATACTATCTAATCACTCTATATATCTATACTATCTCTATATATCTATCCATACTATCTAATCTCTCTAACTAATATCTATCTAAGGCTGCTTTCAGACCTCCCCCCGTGCGTATATTCTGGCTGCGGGAGGGAATGCGCAGCCAAGATATGCATGGGGATCGGCCAATCTGAAACACGCCCACCCCCACCCCCCCGCGTGCGTGGCTTTGCCTGCAGAAACGCGCAGGGATGCAGAGCTGGATTTCCTGCTCTGCATGACTGCGCATGTCTGCCAGCAAAACTGCATGGTTGGGCCTTCAGTCTGGCCAATCCCCATGCATATCCTGGCTGTGTATTCCCTATCGCAGCCAGAAGGAAAGGTATTGGTAATACAATGAGAGCTAGTGAGGATCTTTTGTGTGCAAGCACCACAGTTCTGTAAAACGCAACCTGACAAGCAGAGCTCTCACAGAACGGAGAGAAAAAGGCCTGCAGTATAAATGGTTTCAGTGCCCTCCACCAGAGACCCCCTGATTGGTTGGGGGAGACAGAAGGTATTGAGCAATCACAGAGTGCATTGAGGCTGCTGGGGCCTGCTTGCGCTGCTCATTGGCCAGCGATACATCCATCAGATCTACTGAGCTGCTTGCCCCTCCCAACACAGGCACAGTTCAAGAGTTCAACCCTGTTTGGGGCTCTGAGATGTCTGCTCTCTCCTCCCCTTTCCACATTTTCCCTCCAAAACCCAACTTCCACAGCACCAATAATAACGACAATAATGACAGTCATTTTTTATTGCAATAACAATAATGAAAATGACAAATTTTGTTATTGCAATAACGAAAACAACATGCACAACCGATACGACAGCAGCTCTGCTTTTTCCCATGCCAGACCACTTCACCCCCAGGTTGACCTACCCATCTGAAGAGTGACCACCAGATGTGCAAAGCAGAGCAGACTTTGGCTGCTCAGGGCAGCCCCTCAGGCTGCATTCCAGAAGATCCTGGAGCACATTTCACAGAGTGAGTTGGCCAAACCTGTGGCAACAGACAAACATGAAACCCCTGTCCAACTAAACAGGCCTGAAAGTTGTAGCCAAACACAGTCCCACCCAGATCATAGATCCTCTGGGCGCAATTCAAGGTGTTGGTGCTTACCTATAAAGCCCTGAACGGCCTAGGCCCTACCTATCTGTGGAACCGCCTCACCCCTCGGAGAGTAGATCAGCCCCTGCGGTCATCCGGGGGTGCCCTCCTTGAGGTCCCCCGAGTTTTCCGGGGGGCCACAATGGAGAGGGCATTCTTGGTGGCCGCACCACAGTTGTGGAATTTCTTTCCGGTGGAGGCCCGATTGGCCCCAGATCTCCCCTCTTTTCAATGTAGCTGTAAGAACTAAATGTTATTCCTGGAGTTTGGTGGGGGGGATGGGTGAGTGGGGGGGATGTGCTAATAGGGGAGGGGTTTTAATATTCTTCTTGCTAGGAGTTATTTTATGTGTCAGGAGGGGTGGGGTATCAAGATTTTATAAACAAACAAACAATAGCAGTGGACCAAATGGCCAGAGTGTCTGCTGTTGCCGTGTCCCATTGCCATGGCTACCAGAGCAAGCAGTGAGTTTTGCACTAGTTGGAACTTCTTCAGGGATTATTATTGCATTCCTAGATCCAATTCACATATGGGGCTTCATTCCAAGCATTCTTTTCTCACAGCTTTTCTTACCAGGGCTGGCCCTACTGAGGTAGTGGGGTCCAGGAGTACTTCTCTTAGAGGGGAAAGAGTAGTGCAGCATGTCGTGCTGTGCTGCTACACCTACCAGTTGCATGGTGTCCCTGCCTGTCTTGGGGCCTGCCCCTTCTATGCCAGGACATTTTGTGGGGCCCCTTTCCCTGCAGGACCTGGAGCAATAACCCCAGGTTGTACTGTGGGAAGGCCTGCCCTGTTTCTTACTAACCTAATGGGTCTCTAAGTGATTTAAGTCTAAATTAGGAATGGGCGAACGCGGTTCGGAAGTTTGGAGTTTTCTTTATGATCATTTCTGACTGTAAATTCTTCAGGGAAGGGATCATGTTAATACAGTTAATTTTCTGCAGGCTTTTAAGTAGCTTGTGAATGGAAAGTTTTTCTATATTTTTATCTGTGTATATGACCAATTAACTTAGTAATATTAGTCAATATTTTTAAATCTTGCTTAAATTAGTAACCTGAGTACATTTCAGATAACTCAATAAGGCCCTTTTGAAATGGGTGACAGTGGTGCAGGGGGTGTGTGTTGATGTGCGTGGCAGTGTGGGGACAGCGTGTGGGTGTATGACGCACACCCATCCACCTACCTCCATGCATGGAGCAACCATCATTTTGGCCAATTGTTCCATGCGTGGCAGATGGGTGGAGATTAGTGGGTCATGGGAGTGCACATGCCAGGAGGCAACCATGCATTCCCACACAGCCAACCTGCATGGGCAGGCGTGGGTGCATCTTGTGTAAAAAGGGCCTAAGATTACAATCCTCAAACCGCTGTTGCAGGATTTTACTTCTGTCCTAGCAGCAGCTTTAGGATAGTGCTGTGGTAGCTAGGGTTGTGCATTTGGGTTTGGATAAATCAAATAAACACAAAAAGCTCAATTGACTTCCATATTCAAAACAAAAAAAGTGCTCTGCAATTTTCAAGTATGTGTTAGTGTGCTTCGTGGCTCTCAATTTCCACTTCGAACAATGTTTTTAACTGTTGGTCTCATAGTTTGAGCATCTTTCAAGTTTTGTGATTTGTTGTGTTGGTCATAGGAGGGTTTGCCCCAGCAATGGTTATGTCCAGGAGTGGATTGTGTTTCGATAAATTTAGATTTATGTTTGATCTTTGAGTGCTTTGTGGTTCCAGGGTTTTGCCTGCTCCCAACCACAGGTGGAATTGCTCCGGGGAACTGAATGGGATGGGGCAAGGGCATGAGATTTTCTTGCCTGGTGTTCTGAACCTTGTTGATATCAGCATCCTCCTTTATTGTAGGATCACCACCAGGGCATGTATGTGTGCCTGCACACACATACAGAGGGAAGTACCCCCTTATACACCCAGGCTGAATCCCGTTGCTTACTTGCTGTCCAACCATCATAGGTCCCAACATTTTTGAGACCAGAATAAAAGTTCTGAAAACAGAAAGAAAATTAGAAATACAAAATTGCCCCCACTGAACATCCCTAAGGCTTCATTTTGGGTCTGTCATACATTAGAAAACAAAGGAAGGTTCCTGCATCCCTAGTAACTTCATCATAGGGGTTGAGTAGAGTTGAAATGTATCTATGTGGCAAATTCCGCATTAGTTGACTTAGCCTACTCTAAACTTGGTCTGATGAAGGAAGTACAGAGCACTATTTATTTTCGCTTCATTCACCCGTTTTGGATGTTAAATTCAACTTGCACTTTGGGTCTTTTTTTCTGGTTATTTCTAGGGCTGTGCAGATTTGTTTCATTTTTTTAAAATGACTAAGATGAACGATGTCCTGTTCGCCTTAGTAATTAAAATACAAAAACGACAGGCCATGGTAATGAAAATGGATAAAAAACAAAGGAAAAAAGCATCCATTTTCATTCCTCTCCTACCCAACCCCCCCCCCCCCCAATAACTGTTAATGCTGAAATGGTCACTGCAGCCATTCTTCCCATGCATGCCCTTTCCCAAAATAGCACCGGCAACATCAGCAACATTTTGGTAAAGGGCAGTCAATCTACACAGCACAGTAACCATTTTGCACACCGCTGCTGGTGCCATTTTGGAAAAGGGCTTTGCATGTACAGAATGGTCCAGTGGCCATTTTTTCACATGTGCAGTGATTTTGTTATTATTATTTTTATTTTTAATAAAAGGAAATGGAAAATGAATGAAAATGGGAGGGGGAGGGGGTCACCAAACCCCTGGAAAATGAAAACTTTTTGAAAATGAAAACAAAAAGGGGAATGAAAATGAATGATATGGCTGCTTCATAGCCCCAGTTATTTCTATCATTTTGGTCCATTTATCCAGTCAAATGACCAAATATCTGGAATGAAAGCGACCAAGATAAAAAATAATTAATTTAAAGTATCCTAAATGAAATAGACTCTAATAGACAAGTTTTGTTTCAGGTGTGGATATTTATTTGGATGGATCTCTGAATATGCAAATAATATCCATGTATATAAAAATGTCATTTTTTTTCAACTCTAGAGACAAGCATAACAGCAGTGGTAACTGCAGGTGCTAAACCCCTCCGATTACTTAATATGGATTCCAGTGATATTATGCAGTGAAAAAATTGTCTCCCCTTTTCTAAAATGTGTTTGACTTCAAAAGAAAATGTTCTGCTCCCAAATACTGAACAGAGAAATGAAAGAACTATATATTGGTTAACTGCCTGTCACTATACTGTATTTCCACTGTTGTATTTACAAAGGACCAAGAATTGTGCTGGCACAGAGATCAATAAGAAGTCTGTTATCAATCTACCAGCAAACTTTGAAGCTAGAAAAAAGGAGGACTATATTGCCTTCAAACATTCTTGACAGTTTAACAAAGATGTAACAAAAAGCATAGAAAAAGATGGGAGGAGCTGTAATGACTGCCCTTGGTAGTAAAGAAAAGAAAAATGACTCAGGTGCTGAAGAGTTACATGAACCATATAGTTTCATCCTTCAGAGGTTGAAAAGTTCAGGGCCATTAGCTGTTTTCGTCGGCTGCTGATGAGCAAAAAGAACAAAAGCAAGATACAGGGTATTTGTCCAAACAGACTTTTCACATTATTGGTCTAACAGCTTAACTTTCAACTAGGAAAGCAAGTTATTGGGCAAAGAATCACACAGCCTGAAACCTTTCACTTTGAAAAAGAGATTTGGTAAACCCGTACATCAAGACCTTGATCCTTTTAACACGTCTTAAGGGATACATCAGCAGAAAGAGCCTCCAGAATGGGATGTTGTGAAGCAGAAAACATAACACATTCAGTAAGATGTTTGCTTTTCTTTCATGTAAAAAATATTTCAAACAAGCAGTTCCCTTCAGCAGGAGGCATAGGCATAGGCAAGAGAGAGAACAAGCATTAAAATGATGACTGTTAAGAGTGAAATCAAACGCGTCAACAGTCCACTGGAGTCCAGGTTCATCCCTCAATCACAGGTTTAGCACATCCAGCCTAATAAATGGAAAGCCCCCTGCTCATATTTCATGTGTTTGAGGCAGCTTCTACCAGTGGCACTAGTGATCTCCCTCCCAGCAGCAGCCTCTCAGCTAAGAGGAGTGCTAGAGATCTCTTTCTCCCCAGTCTCCTTCCCCCACAGCTACCTCTCAGTTGAGTGGTGCACTAGACAACTCCCTCCCTGCCTCTGAGCTGAAAGGTGGCTGTAGGGAGGGTGACTGCGAGGAGGGAGATCTCCAGCACCCCTCCCAGCTGAGAGGTGGGGAGGGAGAATGCAGGGGGAGGGGCATCTTTAGTGCACCTTTCAGCTGAAAGACTGTGGAGGAGGGAGACTGCAGAGAGAGGGAGATGTCCCTTAGTGTTACTGAGAAGCCTAGTGCGATACTCAGCTGTGAGGCTGCTGCAGGGGGTGGGGGTGTTTGCTACCACTCCCACATCTCAGTTGGCCGGGCACACTAGACAGGACTCTTTGGGTGTTTTCACATGGACAACACTGATGCCTCTGCCCCAACTCACCCCGGGATGGGCCATCTGTTTAAAGGCAGCCCGACACATGTGCAAGCAGATCAAAGGCAGGACAGGAGCACTGCCTGCAGCCCATACCTGACAAAGTGGCTGGAGGTGGGGCTGCTGTTCATCTGCTTGGCAGACAGCCACTGAAGACCCTCTCTCGGCTGGGGGTTGCCCCAGGTGATACACAAGAGTTTAGGGTGATTGGCCTGCAACTGTATGGTGTGGGGAAGGGGGCACTGTATGGCTGGGCCATAGCCCTCGGCAGCTTCTAAGCTGTTTAAACCCAACCCAGGCTGGGCTACAAGAGGGCAGATACAAGTGTGTACCTCCGCACCTGCTTCTGCGGGTAAGCACCCCCGTGTCCATGTGAAAACACCATATGTGGTGACGGACCTGGATGCCATGGAGGCTGTAGGCAAACCTAATTGACAAGACATGGGGTGTTTTCAGACGGGACGGGGCGGCTTTGCCCCATCCCGAAAACAACCCAGAGATTCCCCGCCGGGATCACCCAGGCATGGCAAACAGAAGTGCCAGGGATCCTGGTGGGGAATCAAGGAGGGGGTGGGGGCGTGTGGTGCAACATGCGGCCGCATGGCCCCACCCCCTGCACGCTCCCTTACCGCCCGTCCTCCAGGGAGATGGGCGGGCGGCGAGGCCAATGCCACCGCAGCATCTGGCCGAGTTCACCACGGCCCGGAATCCCGCCGGGGATTCCGGGTCGTGATAGCCGACCAGACGTTACTCTTTTTTTATGCCCGCCTGGAATCACTTTCACCACGCTTCAGCCGATTTTCGTGCCGGTAACCCAGGAAGCGTGGTTGAAATTGGCCCCATGTGGGTATTCAGCATGATGAACATCTGGTGGCCGCCGAACAGACGTGCAGGGCACAGTGACTACATGTAGGTATTCAGCATGGTTCACTGTGATCTCGTCACGTCTGAAAACACCCATAGTCCTGTGGCTGCCTATTAGCTCTGATTGGCCCACAGAGTGGGCCTACATTGGCTTGGAACTCCACCATGAGTGGTGGCTCTGTGGTGACCACGTGGAGGCCACATGGCAGATGCCCATTAGAAGGGCATGTGGGAACATTCCGGATGAAGACTAATGTGGGCTATTGTCTCTTTCAGTTTTAACTGTTTAGGAGAAGAAGTAACTTCTCTAAATTTAATTAATTTAATTTATTTATTAAAACATTTTTATCCCACCCCTCCTGCTCTAGACAGCTCTGGGCGGCTTACAATACAGTAAACAAATATAACAAATTAAAAGTAACACAATTAAAACACATTAACAAACCCTCCCATTTTCCCTAACTCACTCCTCATCCCACCCTGCACCCCATCTCCCTCGCCAAAAGCCAGGAAGAACAGCCAGGTTTTGCACATATGACAGAAGGAGGGGAAATCCCCGGCCACTTGGGCCTCCACTGGGAGGGAGTTCCATAGCCTAGGTGTGGCCTCCAAGAATGCCCCCTCCATAGTTGCCTCCTCGGCCACATGGACCCAATAGTTTATTACTCAATACGGTATTGGGAAGATTATGTCCCTGAGGTAAAATGGCTTGTAATGTCATATGGGGTTTCTAGGAGGCATGTACCTCAGAATGGAACAAACCTTCCCTAAGTCTACGGTACACAGATTCCACCTGATACCTCGCATCCCTTTGAACCTTGCAGTATGCATTGTAGTGCCAGTAGTGTAGCTACAGAGATGTCTACAGTCACTTTCAGATATCCCCCCCCCCAGCCAGTATATGCATGGGGATCGGCCGGTCTGAAAGTCCCCCCATGCGGCTTTGCCGGCAGACATGCACATGGATGCAGAGCTCGATTTCCTGCTCTGCGTCCATGTGCATGTCTGCTGGCAAATCTGTGTGAAGGGGGGGGGGACTTTCAGACCAGCTGATCCCAATGCATATTCTGGCTACACATTATCCCCTGCAGCCAGAATATGCAGGGTGGCTGGGGGATGTCTGAAAGTGGCCTTAGAGAGTGTCCCTCCTTCCTGACACATTTGGACTAGTTGCATCACTAAGTTATTGGGAAGGATCAGTCTTTGAACCAGTCCAAAAAACCACTGTTGCATGTTTTCCACTCATCCCAGGAGCACAGAATGACCTTATATAGTAGGGATGTGCACTTGGTTTTTGTTATATTGATAACAAAATTCTTCATGTTTGTTATCATTATTGTAATAATGATAACAAATATAAATAATAATGAAAGCAATAACGATAACAAAAGTCATTATTGATTTTGTTATTGCCTGACAGTTGTTTTTTGGAGAGAAATGTGGAGATGGAAGGAGGGAGCAGACAGCTCAGAGCCAGAAACAGTGTTGAACTCTTGAATTGGGCATGGGAGGGGAGGGGAAGGACCTAATTAATGTAATCGCTGGCCAATGAGCAGCACAAGCAGGTCCCAGGCAGTTGTATGGCACCCTGTGATTGCTCAATGCATCCTGCCTCCCAGAACCAATCATGGGGGATCTGGGGAGGGCACTGCAACCCTTTATTTCGCAGGGCCAGGTTGTTTGACTCTTGTTTTGTGTTAGCTCTTGCTGTGTCAGATTGTGTTTACAGAACTCTGGTGCAGTGGTGACTGGTGGGTTCTAAGGCTGGTAAGGCAGGGGGTGGGACAAGCAGTAGGCAGTGTGAGTGAATGGTAGGCAGGGCCAAGCAGAATTTTGAAATTAATATGGAATTTTACAGCCTCAGTTCACCATCTGTAAAAAAATGGGAATGTGTGTGTGTCTGTCTCTCCCTGTGTTCCCCTCACCCTTGTCCTTCTTAGATTGTAAGGCCACTGAACAGGGACATGTCTCCAATAACCACCAGAAGACAATTTATTTATTTTATTTTATGTTTATTTATTCTAAAATGTTTATGCCACCCCCTCCTGCCCCAGGCATCTCGGGGCGGCTCATAGCATTTAAAAACATATTAAAACAAACAATTATAAAACTACAATTAAAACAATATAAAACTCATCCCCCCCACCCTAACCCAACCCACCCCACCCATCTCATTTCCCTCAGGAAATGCTTGGTGGAACAACCAGGTCTTACGCTGCCTACAGAAAGAGGGGAAGTCAGAAATCAAGCGGACCTCCAATGGAGAGGGAGTTCCAGAGCCGCGATGCAACCACAGAGAATGCCCTCCTCATGGTGGACCCCAAGGAGGGTGCCCCTAGCCGACCGCAGGAGCCAATCCAGGTCCCGGAGGGTGAGACAGTCCTGCAGGTAGGTGGGGCCCAAGACTGTTTAGGGCTTTAAAGGTCAGCACCAACACCTTGAATTGTGCCCGGAAAACTATCAGCAGCCAGAGCAGAGTGAGGAGCACTGGTGTAATGTGCTCGCGTCAGCCCATCCCAGTCAAGATACGGGCTGCCACATTTTGCACTAGCTGCAGTTTCTGAACCAGCATCAAGGGTAGCCACATGTAGAGTGTGTTGCAGTAATCCAGTCTTGAGATAATAAAAGCATGGATTACTGTGGCCATATCCGAGTCCAAAACATACGACACACCAGATGTAATTGGCAAAATGCCCCCTTCACCACAGCCATCACCTGGGCATCCAGGCAGACCTGCAGGTCCAGGAACACCCCCCAGACTCTGGGCCTGAGAAACCAAGGAAGAATGGACCCCATCAATGATGGGGGCCATCACTCCCTCGGCACTCCCCACAATCACCACCTCCATCTTGTCAGGATTTCATTTCAGGTGGCTTGCCCTCCTCCAGTCCCCCACAGCTGATAAACACCGGGTAAGCACTGAGACTGCTGGGCCTGAGTCAGAGGAAAATGAGAGATATAGCTGGGTGTCATCAGCATATTGATGACATCTCACCCCATACTCCCTGACGACCTCCCCAAAAGGCTACGTGTACACATTGAACAAGAGAGGGGATAAGATAGAACCCTGAGGAACCCCACATGTGAGGCCCCAGGGGGAAGATGTAAACTCCCC
Source organism: Sphenodon punctatus (assembly GCA_003113815.1). NCBI lineage: Eukaryota > Metazoa > Chordata > Lepidosauria > Sphenodontia > Sphenodontidae > Sphenodon > Sphenodon punctatus. Next base: position 3,384,779 of record QEPC01008309.1, on the reverse strand, counting down.
CAGCACCAGACGCTGGGTTTTCCCAGTCAGGAAAGAGCGGGACCATTCAAGCACAGTCCCTCTAATCCCTGCCCGGTCCCGCAGCCGAGTCACCAACAACTCATGATCAACGGTATCAGATACAGCCAAGAGGTCTAACAGGATCAAATGGCCCTGGTCCAATTCATGGGACCTCCTGACTGTGGGGGGTCAAGAAAACTGACCCTGTCCAAATGCTCCCAAAGCTGCCGAGTCACCACCCATTCAATAACCTTCCCTAAAAAGGTTCAATGTGTTCAATGGCAGGAGTACCATAACAGCTAGCCCAGATTACAGAAATTTCCAGGAAACATTTCAGTTTAATACATGGAAAAATCCTTAAGATCCCAAATTCCAAGTAGAATGGGTGGCAAAATTCAAAGTAGCTATCCTTCCTTAAAAAGACTAAAACCAAACACATGGCTGTGTGAAAAATCAGCAAAGCAAGTATTTTTAAGAGCCTTAGTCACTGAACAACTTTATCACAAAAAATTATTTGGGAAAGCTTCTATATTTTTTCTGTGATATTTTTCCACAATGAGCCCACCAATATCCCAACAAATTTAAGCATTCAAAGTTCAACTTTCTCAAGCATCAAATCACACAGGAACTAAAAAAAATGCAAATTATCCAGGTTGTACTTGCATGGAGATCACTGTACAGAAGGTAAATGTTGTTAGTATAGCATATTTGACACCATTACTTTCAAACCAAACAGAAAACTGTTCAATAATGCTCTTTGACAACAAGCAGCTACACAGACTGAGTGATGAAGGAGACCCACAAGCATAAAAGAGGGTTGAGAAAAACAACAGCAAATTTTCAGTTCACATGTACAAATGGAGAAAAACATAAGGAGAAACCATCTGGTATACAAAGCACAAGTTGCTATTTTTTCAAACACACCAACTAACAGATCAGACTCAGAGGGTGAAAACAGACATGACGCTAACCACCCTTTAACCACCCTTGGTGGTTATTTATGCATGTTGCAGGGCTGTATAGGGCACCAATACAGCCCTGCAACATGCATAAATAATAGGGGTGGGAAACCGGTAGAATCCGGTATCCGATAATGCCGGTACCGGGCGTACCGGCATTATCGGATTCGACCCGGTAATCCGGACCCGGTACCGGATTTCGGGGTACCGGATTTTTTTACATTGCAGCCATTTAAAAATGGCTGCAATGTAAAAAAACGTAAAGCCCCAGCAAAAAAGTTTTTTTAAAAAAA
>QEPC01008309.1:3364586-3382812 GCA_003113815.1 Sphenodon punctatus | reverse complement strand
TATTTCATTGGTTTCAATGGGGACACAGCGCCCCATTGAAACCAATGAAATAAATCCGGTACCGGCATACCGGATTTAATCCGGGAATCCGGTTTTCGTAGAACCGGTAACCGGTAAATCCGGTAGCCGGTAATGGGCCCGGGGTCCCACCACTAATAAATAACCACCAAGGGTGGTTAAAGGATGGCTAACGCCATGTCTGTTTTCACCCAAAGTTTAAAACAATAATTAATAGGGATGTGTGAACACAGTTCGGGTGTTCAGTGTTCGGCCCAAACTCGGCCCGTTCGGACGGCCGAACCGAACGCCCAAAGCCCCAAACAGTTCAGCTGTGTTCGTATGACTTTGGTGGCGTTCGGGCAGGAAAAACAGGGCTGGAGGGCCCAGGGAGGGGGGCGGGGAAAGCTGAGGAACAGACTTCCTGGCGCTAGGGGTGGAGAGGCGTGGACTAGCAGTCAGCCTGCCCAGTCACCATTCCTCTTTTCCTCCGCCCACTGACTTCGCAGTCTGCTATTGGCATGAGGCTAGACTGCACAGAACCAATGGGGCTTGTGGTAAGGCGGGCGCAGCAAGTAACAAAAGTCATTGCCCTCGCCCTTTCTAATTCCTTCTGAGCTAGTCACTGATCCTGTCAGCAGGTGTTTTCAGAATTCTCCCACTCCCAGCAGTTTGTGTTCCTAATCCATTGCCATCCTTCTCCTATTTCACCCATTCCCACACATTTACCTCCATAGTTCCATTTATTTAGATTAGATTAGATAGAACACAGGAAGGGTTAAAAAAAATTAAAAAACACCTACATATTTCTCCCTACCCTCCATTGAATACTTCCCTCCTCCCTGTATATATTCCATCCCTGATTCGCTTCCCTGGTTTTTGGATTTATTTAGAGTAGGATTACATTGATTTAAGTTTCATTTCAGTTTTGTATCCCTCCCTGTGTTGTTTGTTGTGAGCTGTCTGTGCCCCCCCCCATCCCTGTGTAGGTAGGTAAGTAGATAGATAGATGTGCGAACAGAACCAAGTTCGGAGATTTGGTTCAGTTCAAAATCGAGTTCAGTTCGGAAGTTTGGTTCAGTCGACCGAACTAGTCAAGTTCGGTCAAATTCCAAACTTCCAAACCAAGTTTGTACATTCAAAATTGGTGTTTTAAGCTGTTTTTGGCCTTCTGAACTGGTTTGGATTCAACCAAACAGTTCGGTCGAATTCGAGTTTGGTTCGGTCAGAACTCTGAACTTCCGAACTGCGTTTGCACATCCCTAATAGATAGATAGATAGATAGATGTAGGAATTAACTTAGTTATAGATAGAGATAGTGTGTAGTGGGTGCGGATGGGGGTGGGTGAGTGGGGATGAGTGTGCGGTCGTGTGCATGCCCCGCCCATGCACCAGCGCATTCATAGACCCACCACCTGGCATAGCCATGTAAAAAGGGCCTGTGAGGAGCCACTCGAAGAAGAACAGAAGGTTGCTACCTTGTAAAAAAGGTTCGTTGCGATGGCTCTGAACATTCCCACAACACCCACCTTTCCAGTCCCTCATGGAACTTTTTTCTTATATGCCTTGAAAGGGTTGGAAGAAACTGTAATTCTGAGGGGGAGAGTGCTTTTATACTATGAGGAGCTCAAGACCATCATGTGGTCTATTATTTGAACTGGGTGCGCATGCACAACCCAGTTGTGAGAATGTTGGGAGCCATCTTAAAGAACCTTCGTTACAAGGTAACTACCTCTGATCACTCACATGGGGAGAAGTTGTTTGTAAACAAACAGATTTATCTCCCAGTTCGATCTGTGTGTCCCCGCCACTGCTGCTGCTGCTTCTGGGTCTCTGATGGCCTGACATGCCACCACGGGCACCCCTAGGGATCCCTGGAGTGCCCCAAGCCTCCCGGCATGGCCAAACTCCACTGAACATTAGGTGGAACCAAACTCCACCAGACCAAACCCCCGAACTCAAACTAGGTTTTTCGACATCCAAGCCCCATTCTGTTCGCACATCCCTAATAATTAACCTGGAGTTCTTTACATTTGCCTTCAAGTCAATGGAGCCAAACATTGCAGTCATGTTTTAAAGCTTCTCTGCACAACTTAAGGGAAACTTGCTTTCTTAGTGAAAGTAAAAAATCACAGGCTTATCACAATTCTCATCACTTATGGATTTTTATCACCCTTATGTTGCTCACCTCACTTCCCGAGTGGTGGAAAGTTCCAGGGGCAGCCTTTCTGGATCGGTGTCCGTTCAGCAGGAGAGAGAAACTGGAGACTTACTGTGTGGTATAATAGTCCATTTATTTACAAAAGTAGAAGTTGAGAGGGATTGTTGGGGTCAGCTGTCAGCTCCTCCAGTCATGTCAGCCCTCTCAGATTGTAAGCCCTAGGGGCAGGGACCATGTCTATTTTATTACTTTGTAAAGTGCCAGGTACACTGCTGGCGCTATATAAATGTTTGTTAATAATAATAATAATAATAATAATAATAATAATGTCCTACTGAACCCTTCAAGTCCAGCACCACAGGGGCTCCCCGAAAGGCTGTCTCTCTGTAACCTTCTGCTCCCAAACTCCAGCATGCAACCTCCAACCAAACTGCAGCTCTCTACTCATTGACAAGCTGTCCTGCCCAGTACTCAGCATTACCCAGCCCAAACCATTGTTCAAAGACAAGGGGCTGGCAGACAAGCTCAGGTGTGGCTGATGACCCTATACAATGACTTACATTCCAGGGGGAATGAATCCCAACAAGGATTTACATTACCAGCGGGATCTCTCTCTCTCTCTCTCTCTCTCTCTCACACACACATACTGCCCTGAAGCAGTTCCTGGATGCATTCTTCACACAAACACTGCCCTGAGGCAGCCTAAAGTAGCCACAGCTGCAGACATGAGGGTCTGCCATGGAAACCAAGTGACCACAGCTGCCTGCAGCAAAGCAGTTTACCAGGAGAACTTTTTACAGACAAATGTTTTGTGACAAGTCCTATGTAGAAGTTCAAAGAACCAGATGTTTAAGATCTGGGTGAGTGATTTAGACACAGAGAAAGTTCAGGATGTAACAGCAAACATGCAGGAGAAACGTTTGTGTAAAAACACCCAATGAAACAGGAAAAGTCTTTAAAAAACACAACCATCAACCTGTAATTTTAAAGCAATCAACCAAACCCCAAGTCCAGTCCATGATGGGGCTACCACAAACAAATCTCACCCCCTCAAATCTATTCAGTCACCTCAGGTCCAGGGGCCAAATGTAGCCAACAATGAGGTTTTATGCTCCTTTCCAGCTCTTAGATCTGGCCCCTGAATCCACTTCCTACCCCCAAATACTAAAAGACTGAACTCAGGATAAGGGAGCAAAGATGAGGGCACACACAATGATAGGAGGAGTAGTTCCATGGCAAAGCCCCCCAATCTGCTCAGGGGGAAAGCATGCAGCCAAGCACAAGCAACCAAGTCCAGTGCCTGTGGGGACAGGAGGAAAAAGCTCCCTCCACCCCCACCCTACATATGCCCAGGGGAAACACACTCAAAGTAAGACCTCTGTTTAAAAAAAAAAAAAAAAGCCTTAAGTAGCAGGTTAGACTCGAGTCCCCACAGTGCACATGGGGGAAAGCAGGGGACACAATTTAACCTTAAAGCACACAGTTCCCCCTCCCCCAATCTCCCCTCCCCACCTCAGGCCCCCAATCTGTCCAGGGAAAGGAAAACAAATATTTCATTTAAGTGGAGTGCAAAGGCCCTGAAACTTACCAGACAGGAACAGGCAGCTGCAGCCGCAGCCACAGCCATGTGCAAAAGACTGGCTTCATTGAAAATGCAGTCTGGCTCCACCTCCTTAAGGGAGACAGGAGGTGGAGAAGCCAGAGGGCCTGCTTTGGGAGGCTTTTTTTCAAAGTGCCCTACCAGGCCATTGATTCTAATGGCTGCTGGGTTCCCATTGGAACCCATTGTCTGCTGCTGGCCACATCTCCTGGCTATGATGCTCTGGGTGTTCACTCTGAAGAGTGACCCACCACACATCACAGTCAGCCAGACCAGGCCAGCCAGGGGCAGAAGGGAGTGGGGGGAAGGAGGAGTCAGGAGTAGGACTGCCTGGGAGGCATGATTCTAATGGCTGCTGGGTTCCCATGGAACCCATTGCTTTCTGTGACAACACCTTCTGGCTGTCATGCTCTGGGTGTTCACTCCAGACTGGGGTCCTGTACGGTGGGGTGGCACCCATACAAATGCTGCTGGTGGTGGGTGTGCAGTGCGGGGGAGGCATCCGTGGGAATGGCACCCACGGTGGGTGGGTGTGCGTGCATGCGTGTGTGCTCCCGCACTCCACTCATCTTCATCCATCACCCATGCACAGAGCAACGGCCTCCAATGCCAGTTGCTCTGTGTGTGGAGGTGGGTTGAGGTGGATGGAGATGGGTGTGCTCCCCGTTGGTATATGCAACATCCACAAGTTAATGCCTGCTGTATTAAGAACAATAATTGACTATAGAGCCACCAGATGGCACTGCTCAGTGTATGTGTAAGTGGAAGGGAGATGGGGTTTTACAGTTGAATTCCTTTGTGTAATCACTCCTTCTTCCCTTCTCTCTCATTGTCTCAGTCTCCATTTTGTCTCACAACTAGTTAGATGTAACTAAGGATCTGTGCCTTGAAAGCTTAAGTAAAGTTCTGTTTTTAAACCTTCAGCTGCATTTGTCCTTACTGATTGCAAATCAGTTATTACTCTGCAACACTCCCATGGGAAAAGCTGAATACCCACCTCCACCCAACATGGGTGCACACCCATCCACTCACCCACCCACCATGGCCCATGTGAAAAGGTCCAGAGAGTGCCCTGCCATCTGGGGGCTGTCTTCAGGGCAGCAGGCGATACACCACCATGGCAGCACCAGAGTTGAGATAAGGGGTTCTGGGGATGCGGGTGTGGGCTGGGGGGGTGCCATGGGAACAAGGGGGCCACTGCCCCTAGTGCACATATGCACTAGCCTCCTCTGCTCTGGTGCATGCACTAAAACTCTTCCCCAGCCCTCAGTATTATACATTACCCTTTCTTATACCCGTTATACCCTTATATTCTTCATCTGTCTGTCTCCCCCTCTACATAGATAGATAGATAGATAGATAGATAATATTTATTTATTTATTTATTTACTTACGGAATTTATATCCCACCCTATCCCACCACAGGAGGCCCAGAGTGGCTAACAACATAATATAAATATCATATAAAACACTTTCAAACCACGTAAAGCATAAAAACGCAAACAACCCCCCAGGTCCGGGGCCTGATGTGCCTCCACCGGGAGAGAATTCCATAGTCACGACATGGCCACCGAGAGCACCCTATTTTGTGTGGCCACCCAGGAAACCTGGGGGACCTTCATCAAGGCTCCCCCAATGACCACAGGGGCCTATCCAGAACCCAGGGGGTGAGGTGGTCTCACAAATAAGTAGGGCCCAGGCCATGTAAGGCTTTATAGGTTAAAACCAACACTTTGAATCATGGGAGTGTTGCACTATTGACAGCCAGTGCAGAGATTGGAGCACTGGTGTAATGTGCTCCCGGTAGCCCAACCCCACCAGGAGCAGGACCACTGCATTCTGCACCAGATGCAGCTTCCGAGCCATCACCATAGCTAGCCCCACACAGAGCGCTTTGCAATAGTCTAAACAAGAGGTAATAAAAGCATGGATGATCGTGGCTACGTCCAGAACCGAAACCAGCAGCTGAAGCCGCCACACCAGATGTAACTGGGGGAAGGCACTCCTCTCCACAGCCTCCACCTGGAAATCCAGGCGGAGCTGTGTATTGAGGAGCACCCCCAAGTTCCGCACCTGGGACATCAATGGAGGGCAAACTCCATCAATCAATGGAGCTGTCAATTCCACCAACCTACCCACTAGCATCACCTCCGTCTTGTCAGGATTCAGTCACAGTCGGTTAGCCCTCATCCAGTCCCCCACAGCTGCCAAACACCGGGTAAACACCAAGACAGCCGGGCCTGGATCGGTTGAAAATGACAGATACAATTGGGTGTCATCCGCATACTGATGACACCTCACCCCAAACTCTCTGATCACCTCACCGAGCGGCTGCATATACACGTTTAACAGGAGAGGGAACAAAACCAAACCCTGCGGGACCCCACACAGCAAGTCTCAGTAAGATGTAAAATAATTACTGAGTACCACCCGCTGAGTTCTTCCAGTCAGGAATGAGCAGAACCATTCAAAAATGATCCCTCCCACCCCTGCACTGTCCCACAGGCATGTCACCAACATCTCATGGTCAACGGTATCAAATGCTGCTGCAAGATCTAAAAGGACCAATAGGGTCAATCGACCCCGGTCCTTTTCTCGGCGAAGGTCATCCACCAAGGCCACAAGTGCTGTCTCAGTGCCATGACATGGACAGAAGCCAGACTGTGGATCAAGATACCTGACGTGGTCAAGATGCCCCTGGAGCTGCTGAGCCACTACCTGTTCAATAACCTTCCCTAAAAAGGGAAGGTTAGAGACAGGCCGATAGCTGGCAGGGGATTCAGCATCAAGCAATGGTTTCTTGAGCAGAGGCTGCACCACTGCCTCCTTGAGACAGCTTGGCATTCTGCCGGCCCACAGTGAGGCATTGACCGCCATGGCCAGCACCGGCCCCAATGTCTCCCGGCAGCTCTTAACCAGCCAAGACGGGCACGGATCTAATTCACAAGAGGTGGCTCGAACAGCCCCAAGTACTCCCACCACGTCAGCGGGTGTCACCGACTGAAAGTGATCCCATAAAATCAGAGAAGCTGGGGCTTCTACACCTTCTACCTCCTCCACTGCATTAAGTGTGGCATTGAGGTCTTGGTGAATACGAGCAATTTTATCCGCAAAATAATCCGCAAAAAGTTCACAACGGGCGGAAGATGACTCAACCCCTGGGTTGAGGGAGGCTGGACTGACCAGCCCCCGCACCACCTGGAACAGCTCCGCTGGATGGGATTTTGCGGTTGCTATGAGGGCAGCAAAGAACTCCCTCTTTGCTATCCGCATAGTCACAGCATAGGCTCGTAAACTAGCTCTATGTCGCAATCTGTCGGCTTCAGTGCAAGATCAATGCCACCATCACTCCAACCATCACCCCTCTTGTTTCAGGACCCGCAGCTCCTCAGAGAACCAAGGAGGCCTGCCGGACCACTGCCAGATAGATAGATAGATAGATAGATAGATAGATAGATCTTTTTATTATATACATTACCATTATAGGCTAGGAATAGGATAGATAGATACTTAGCTAGAACACATAGCAGATAGAAGTTTATTGCTATAGATACTTAGATAGGAATATATTGCATACAGTCTAGGTTATTAGGTGTAGGTTAGACATACATATTAGTAATTTTTAATATTGTCATTGTGCACTTATTACTACTGCATTATAATGAGAAAGGGAGGAAGGAGTCCAGCTTCTGAGAACTCTGGGGGAGGTGTCTGCTGGCACTTCTCCACCAGTGGCAGCCCACAATGAAAATGATACCAAAACCAAAATCTTTGTTGTTGCTTGAAAGCAATATCAAGAACGACACTGAAAACGAAAATCAAAATTTTGTTAATAACAATAATGAAAATGAAAAACTACATGGGGTCCTGGTACACACCTCTATTATATAGACAAGCATGTTTATATAAGCATGAACCACAATACGTCTTAATTTGTAGCTGTGTTTGATTTTGTTTTGTTGCAAAAATGGGCAATTAAAGTTTTGTATTTTTATTGCCATATTTTTAAACACATCTAAGAGCATAGATGGGCACAGTACTTACAGTCATAGCAAAATGAAATTATGTTCCCAAAATTCGTGCCTATGGCTATGAGGATGCAGAAATAGTCATGTTTAATTCCATGTGGGGGAGCTGTTTCACTATAATCCCTGCTTGTGAGTAATACTTCTCCATTTTGACCACTGGGTGTCTGTGGAAAGAAGCCAGGGAAAGGGGGGATGAGCTGAGAAGCAGGGTGTTAACAAATGAAACAATACCCACTCAAAAAAAATGACTGTGCAGTGTTTTGTTTCTTTGGGTGCATATTTTTGCCAGCACACAACTATGCTGTGGCAGCTGTGCATCAGTCATCCATGTGGAGGCTCCAGCTCTAGGGAGCCTGGCACGCGTGCCAAGAACAGTGGGGACTTGGAAAGTGCAGCAGAGAGAGAATTCCCTAACTAGTTCCTCTACCTGCTACAGGGTTTGATCTGCCATGGGAATAGGCTGCTAAAGGGGTCATGTCAGCAATCCAGTTCACCTATTGTTACAAGGTATGGGGTCCTATCTGTCTTTAGGCCTTTTGCCCCTCGTCAAATTTGCTTGAAATCAGCATCCAAATGCAAACAGATCATTCACTCACATTGTGATCCCTGGTGCAGGCTCACAAGTGACAGGAGGGAGGGGAGAAGAACCCAACCTACCATACTCTGATGACTGACTGGGTCAAAAGCACAGCATAGAGCCTACTAGCTATTACCATAAAAAAATCTATTGGTGATATCTGTAAGCGGGTCAAGCCAACTTTGTAGTTGGCTTACAGCAGAAGATTGGTACAAATAGACTACAGAGGAGATCAGAATCTGGTCCTACACTTGTAAATGTAAAGAGTGTCCATTTTCACTTTTTTATGCTTTGAATATTCCGAGAATCAAAGTTTTATTTCAGCTACAGGAGCTAACAAGCCGTTTCTTGTGGGGAGTTCGTAAACAAATGAAGTCAAGAGACAGCCTTGAAACCCCAGGTGCATCCAGTTCCATTACAATCTCTGATGACAGGACAAGTGGAGGAGTTTGGCAGCATGAAACACTCCCCAGAGGACAGACAGCAAGTGGAGAATTTCCTGCTTTTGGGGCTCCCATTTGGAAAGGCAGATTGCCTCTCCACTTGTCCTGTTACTCTCAGGGATCGCAATGGAACTGGATGCACCTGGGGCTTCTGGGCTGTCTATTTTTATTACAGCACCTGGTGTACCTCGTGGCACAAGAAAATTGCCATGGGGGAGGAGCCCCCAAAGCAACAAGGAGAGGATAGAATTCCCCCCATGCCGCTTCTTCCTCTATGCACACAGGTCTCCAGGTCCTTTCACTCATACTTCGATCCCCATTGTAGGATCACAGGTGGACCAACATGGGGTGAAATTTCTTCTCTCCCAACCACTGAGTCCCCAAAGAGGCTGAGAGAGGAGAAAGTCTCCCATTGTTCTGTCCCCCCACCCCCATCGCTTGTGATCCTGCACCAGGGATCACAATGCATGCAAATGATCTGTTTGCATTTGGATGCTGATGTCAATCTAATTTGTATGAGAAGTAAAAGGCCCAAAGACAAGTAGAACCCCAAACCTTGTAACAATAGGTGAACTAAATTGCTGATATGACCCCTATAACAGCGAGACAAAATCCCTCTTATTTACATGGAACATTATTCCCCCTTGCCAACAACACATTTGGGAAACCAGGCTTCATTACATTAAGAGCTTCCCACAAGAAACTGTTTGTTAGTTCCTGTAGCTCAAATAAAGCTTTTTTTCTCAGAATTTTCAAGGCATAAAAAAGTGAAAATGGACACTGTTTACATTAACAAGTGTAGGACCAGATTCTGATCTCTTCTGTAGCCTATTTGTACCAACTTTCTGCTGCAAGTCAATTACAAAGTTGGCTTGATCCGCTTACCGACATCAATAATAGAATTTTTTATGATAATAACAACTAGTAGGCTCTATGGTATTTTCAGACGTTACAAGATCACAGTCAACCACGGTGAACCACGGTCAATCCCGTGGCGGGTCTAAAGCACCCTGAATGTCTGTTTTGGGGGCGCCAGATGTTCACCACAGTCATTCCCCACAAGGGGTCAAAAATAACCACCCTTCCAGAGCTCCGGATCGGATCATCTACGAAAGCGTGGTCAAAGCGATTCCCAACGGGAAACAAAAAAAAGTAACGACTGAGTGGCAATCACCGGCAGGAATCAAGCAACATGATTCCCAGCCGGGGACAAAGCACACAGCGTTGCTGCCAGGCAACGAGCAACAACACAGACCAGGGAGGGAGATTTAAAGGGCACACAGCAGCAGCCAGGACGAGCCGCCCCAGCGCCTTCTGGGTGCTTTGACCACAGCCTGGGATCAGCGTTACGTCTGTTGCACTTCCCCGGGCTGTGGTCTGCCGGTCCGATTCCCTGCCATGGCCCCACTCCTGTCACGTCTGTTTGGGGCCTCTCTTGCCTACGGGGGGGTGGTTAGCCAGTTCGCCACCGCTGGGAATCCACTGTGATGAATTGGGCGCCCGTAATGTCTGAAATCACCCTATGTTGTGTTTTTGACCCAGTCATCAGAGTATGGTAGGTTCCCAAGAGGAAGGGTAGTTGTAAATCACCACACAACCTGTAAGACAATTAATAATCAGGCCATATAGCTATGACTCTCAGAGTTAGTCAAGCTTAATTCAGTGTAAGAACTGAAGAAAAGATCATAAACTAGTGGAAAATCAGACCCATAGATTGTATCCTGAATGATATGCAGATCTGTATTTAACTATGCATTTAGTACTAACATGAACTGTTTTTCATTGCTGTTGTACGACATCAAAAATATGCTTCATATGTTAGACTGACCCATACTAATTTGACACAGGTTCGGCCTTTTCTCCACAGTCTTTGCCTTGCCCAACAAATATTAAGACTTTCAGTCATTTAGTGACAGTTGAGGAATCATATACTACATATGGTCAATTACAGTAACACTGAGGTCTTTGGTTAGACAAAGATTGAGGGAAATAGGTGGGAGGCAGGGAAAGATGATGTGAATACTCCCCAATATACCACAAGAGATGCAGGCGATTTCCAGAGGGAAAAAAAACTCTGTTAGGAAGACTCTAGTTCTCAAAATGCTCTTCTAGGTCAATCTCTGTTTACTATTTCAAATGGGCCTCCACTGTTGTAGTTTTGTGGATTAATATTTCAGTAAATTCCTGAAGGCCAGTTGTTAGCCAGGACAAATTTCCATTGGCACATAGATCAAAAACAGCTCATATGAAGGGTCAGAATATATTGGTTCCTCTCCAAACCCACCATCTTATTCTCTAGGGACTCAACTTTCTTTCTTTCTTTCTTTCTTTCTTTCTTTCTTTCTTTCTTTCTTAAAATTGATGACATATGCAGGGAAAGAGCTCTTTGCTTCTTTACTGTGCTTCAAACAAAAATGTTCAGAGAGAGATTCACAATTTTAAGGTAGGGATATTTTATTTTGATAACTAGAAGAAATTTATTTTGTGGTTAGTTGTGATAGAATACCACAGGGTTGTGAAGTCAAAATTCCTAAAATAAGAATACCACTATGAAAACATGCAGTTCTGAAAAAAAGGATAACATCAACTCCTCTCCCCCCTCAAACTGTCCCCTTCCCCCCAACCTGACTCCCTCCTTAACATTTATTGGGGGGTGGAGGGGAGGAGTAAGCTTTACAAGATTGGTCCTTTGGTGAGTATGATACTCAAAAGCACCAGCTATCTTATTTATGGGTCCTCTCCTGCTGGACCAACAGTTCTTAAACAAGTCATATTTCGGATGGCCAATAATTAAAAAAGCTAGTACTTTCTTGTGTAAAATTCATTGTCTGGATCTGACAGGACTGTCACTACTTTTTCAAACTTTACAGTCAAATTAAAAATGCCATTGTTCTCCACTTGCTTTGAATCTTTATCTTGTCACAACAGATTGTACTACAAAATTGTTGTACAACTTTTTTAGGGGAAAAAAATTCTTGAAATGGGTTGGCATGAAAAGGCATCATTTTGGGTGATGCTTTTGTTGAAAAATCATTACAACTCAACAACAAAACTGTTTTTAATTAAGGAAGAATAATTATCTATCATGTAAATATAATCCATGCTACACTAAAGACTAGGGATGGGACTCTGGGCAAAATTTTGGTTTCAGTCGATTTTGGTTTCGGTTCTTATGCATTTCGGTTCTTTTTTGGTTTCGGTACTCAGATCCTTTGCATTGATTTTTGTACTGGATTTTTAACATTGCGTTTTTTCAATGGGGGACAAACCGCAATGTTAAAAATCCAGTACAAAAATCAGTGCAAAAGATCCCATATACCTAAACAAAAAAAGAACCGAAATTTCGAATTAATCCAAAATAGCTATTTTTGGGTACTTTCAGTTTTATCAGAAACCGAAATTCCTATCCCTACTAAAGACTATGGAGTTTACTTTTTAAAAAACAATATGCTGTACTGGTTTGTAATTGGTATGACTCATGAATAAATAAATGTTTTTTCACTCACTGCATCATAACTGTGGGATGAATTTCCAGAACATATAAAAATAATTCAGAGTTTGAGTATATTTAAGCTAAACTGCAACACCCCCTTTGATTAAACCAATCAACCGGATTAATTAATGTTAATATTTATGCACTGAGACCATTTGTACATGAGTGGGTGCCATCTGTGTGCTTGCCACAGCCAGTGAGTTGGGGTGCGTGCATACTCTCGCAACCCATGCATCCCCACTCATGACAGAACCAGCGAAAATGGAGGTTGCTCTATGACTGGGGATGTGTGTGTGGGGTGTGTGCACCGGCACCCACGTGCCACCAATGCTGCGGCACACACACCCTCCTCCCACGCTCCCACGGCTTGTATAAAAATGACCAAACACACATAGTCCAGTCATAAGAGCCCAGCATCCTGTATCTGACAGTGGTCGTTTTTAAACAAGCAAGCCTTCAGGAGGGGTCCATGGCTGCCAAGTGGCATGGATGCAGAGCATCCACGCACGTGGAGTGAGTGGGGAGGAATTCTAATGGGCAGCTCCCAGGGTGGCTACTGCACCCACGCAGCCAGCCTCCATGCACTCCTGCCACCATGGACCAGCCCTGCAAACAACTCAGATGGGCAGCTATTTCCTCTTCCCCCCCTCCTGGCAACACCCACCACCCCAAGCCCTGCTCAACTGCTCATCTTTTTCCATGACACACAGGCTGCTTTTACACATGAAAACAATCGGTCCTTATAAGTGCTCGAGATAATACTGAGTGTTATAAATGCTGGAGTTTTGTAATCTGTGAACATACTATTCCCCTTTTATGCAGTGAGTTTGCAGCCTTGAAAGACCCGCTCTTACAAGGGTGCAAGACCTTGCTGCATAAAAGGGGAGTAGTGTGTTCATACATTACAAAACTCCAGCATTTATAACACTCGGTATTATCTTTATCACTTATAAGGCTGCTTTTTCACAAGCAGTGGGACGCAATGTTTTGAAGAACATGCTTCCTGAAAAGCCCCACAGAGTGCGTTTAGACTCACCAGAAGTAGCCAGCCACCATAGGAATCATGGCTCAAGCTGTGTTTTTGAAGCCGCATTTGGGAAACCCCAATATTGAGGCTTCCCAAATGTGGCTTCAAAAAGATCGCGTGTGCCACAATACCTATGGCAGCCAAATACTTCCAGTGTGTCTAAATGCACCTCTCTGGGCTTTTCAGGAAGCACATTCTTCAACGAGCTGCACCCCACCACTCATGTAAAAGTGGCCTTAGAATCCATTCTGTCATGTGTAAAAGATAGCCGCAGGCATCATGGAAACAGGAAGTCACAGCAGTCAGTAACCCCTTCCTGCCTAGGAGCCAGTACAGACACTGAAGCTGCTGACAGTTCCAGTTAACAAGAGAAGCACATACTGGGGTGGGGGTGGGGGGGACATGCAGGAACTTGATGTCTGAGCTGCTGTCCTCCATTGCATTAGTTCTACTCTCGTGTGTTGTGAGGGGGGGTTCTTGTGATTTGAACCACCATGGTGTTGTATTTTGCGTGCATGTCCTTTAAGAGTTCCCCAGAGAGCACTTTGTAGAGCTGCAGGTGGGACTGGGGAGGCAGCCAGCCATGGACTTTTTTTCTGGCATGTTCATATGGGCTAGGGGATGCCTGGGCACCTGTCCCCATGTACTTTTTTTTTTGCTTGCCCTGCACAGCGCACTCTTTTAGGCAGTGCCCCATGAGTGAGCGCTGCGTGGCTTATGGGAGCGCTTATCCCCATGCGCCACCTTCAAGTTAAAAAAAGCAGTTGGATGAGTGGTTAATGGGTGAGCATGCATGGTAGCATCTTGTTTGAAAACACCCAGTGACCACTCTTGGTTGCTTCAGAGAATTACCCAACAGGTCATCTCATCCATCATCAAAGTGCAAAGTCTAAGGGTGTTTTTAAACAAGACAGGGTGGAGGGGGTCCGTGATCGGTGCAGTGGGTAGGGGCGGGGGTGCAGAAGAAGAAAACAGCCAGGGAAGGGCCCCCCTCTACCAGACAGGTCTGGAAGCCAGGCAGAGCGCAGACCAATAGAGCAGTCAGTCTCAGCTGCAGACCACAGCACATGCAAACCCCTCATATCTAGAATGCAGGCATCTGGAAAGGGATTGAGCCCTAGCCCCACTGCATGGAGGCTGCACTCGCACGCAGAAACCACATATTCAAAACATTGAAGGCCCATGCTCAGACACACATAGGCATCATGGATGGTATCTGGGGAGCACAGGAGCTGCTGAATGTCCTGGGAATGCAACAGATCAGCTAGAGCCATGGTCTCATAATAAGTCCAGCAACGTGGGCTGGCTGGAGACCCGCTGAGTGGGAGCACGGAAAGCATTACCAGCCATGATTTTGCACACAGAGGGTCTGTGAAGCAACACAACAGGGGCCCTAAGTCCATAAGTAGGCAGATGATGTATCCCAGGGTACGCCAAGGACACACGATAAGAGTACAGGCAACACAATGGGAAGGCTATGTTGCGATGTGTGGGGAGCGGACACAGCACACCTGTAGGAATCAAAACCTGGGGACTCCTTACACACAGTAATCAGTGTTTCCCAATACTGCAAGGAACCATTCAAGCACAGCTTTCACATAACCCTTCAATGCGCCAAAGCCAACCATGTCCTTCACAGATGAAACATATGTGAACCCAAACCAGCCAAGAGACAGAAGCACCCCATAGCACATGCCCTGCCAGCCAGCAATAACATGACACCGCACACCAGCACCTGGGGCTCTTAGGGTGCAGGAGTGCGGTCCCATGCCATTCAGACCCTCCAGTAACAGATAGCCCAGCACCTGTAGCCAAAGCACCACAGCACATGACCCAATGGATGCCCGCAAGAATTTGGGCATGTTCTGATTACAGTCCCATGAGAGCGAGCTTGAACCTGAAGCAAACCCGCACTTGCTTTCCTCAGAGCATTGAGATTGATAACACCCCTTGAGGTCGAGTCATTTCCCTACTCATTGCTGCACTGCCAACTACCATGGATGTTAACCAGTGGGGTGCCCGTTGGCTCCTACTGGATATCATTGCTGAGTGGTATCGGCAGCACACAGACCTCCTGCAGGTCTCCACGGAGATGCTCTACCTGTTAGCTGGTGTCCGAGCCTCAATGACCCGCTTTGTGGCATCCTGCCAGATCACCCAGCACAGACGCAACCACATCCAGACCATGCACACAGCGCTCAGGCAGTTGCGATACTACCAGAGGGCCATGCTGATTGCATGCACCTGACCTGCATTCCTCAGGGGAGCAGCAACTTGCCACTACTGCAGGAGCGAAGCTCTCCACAGCTCTGGCTAGCTATGCCCATCCAATGCCACCTCTGGGTCATGCCCAGGGCCCAGAAATGGTGGGTGGGGGCCCTCACCCGATGTGACGATGCTGCCTGGAGGGTTCACTTCAGGATGGACCACCAGAATCTCCTGAAACTAGCAGAGCTACTCGAACCCTGTCTGGAGCGCTTGGACACCCCCATGTACTCCCCCATACCTGTTGTCCAGAGGGTGGCCATAGCTGTCTGAGCCCTGGCTACCCCGGATACTTGTCTCTCTGTGGCCCAACGCTTCGGTGTGGGGCTCACTACTGTCTCCTGCATTATCCGTGAGGTCTGTGAGGCTGTAGAGGCAGTTCTCCTCGATCATGTGATACAGCTCATTGATCAGGATGCAGTTATGGCCAGCTTCAAGGCTTCTGGTTTCCTTAACTGCTTGGGGGCCATTGATGGGATTCATATTGGGATCCTCCATCCACCCAATGATGATGCAGCTGAGTACATCAACAGGCACGGGTTCCATTCACTGCAGCTCCAGGCAGTGGTCGACCACCAGGGCCAGTTAACTGATATCTTTACAGGTCACCCCGGTTGCAGCCATGATGCCAGGATCCTCACCATACCTCCCCTGTTTGCACGAATGCACACGGGGGACTTTACCAACATGCAAATGAATCCGATTTAGGAGATTTTAAAGCCCCCCTGCATCATAGTGAATTCGGACTACCCATTCCTCAGATGGCTCATGAAGTGGCCTATTGAGTGGCCAGGAACCCAACAGAGGCCCTGTACAACACCCGGCTTTGCACCTTGAGGACCATGGTCGAGAGAGTCTTCGGTGCCCTCAAGCAGAGATGGAGGTGTCTCGCTGGCTGTCTGGACTTTGCTGTGGAGACCTCTGCCCTCATCATCAGTTCCTCTGTGTACTGTACAACATTTGCGAGACCAATGGGATTGCCCTCGATTATCCCCTGTCACAGCACTCACCTGGACCTATACTATATTATTATTATTATTATTATTATTATTATTATTATTACGCTTCTATATAGCACCAGCAATGTACATGGCACTTTACAAAGTAATTGAATATACATGGTCCCTGCCCTAGGGCTTACAGTCTGAGAGACGGGTCTGGGGGGGTGGGGGGAAGGAGAGACGAAGGAAGGGGAACAGAGGGAGAGACAAGGAATGTAACATTCATGAAGATGTGAGGTCCCAGCTGCTCGCGCTTGGCTTGGTTACATCAAGAATTCTGGCTGGTTGGTCTATGTGGTTTGGATATGAGTACATAGACCTTAGGTAACAGATTGTACTGGATGGAGGGTATCAGCAGGAGTTAGGTGAGGGGAGAGAGGAGTCTGGGAGGGCAGAGCAGAAGAGGTGCACTATATGTGAACGCTGATAACCCGAGGGAGTAACGTTATGCCAAGCAGATCCATGCAGCTTTGGCAAGACAAGTATCCGGGGGGGGGGGCTGCCTTGAGGCTGCCATGCTGCCATAAAGACCTGTTACCAGTGGACCATCCAGTTCTGCCCTTGACCACCTGACTGTTTCCCATTTCATTGACTTGTGGGGGCTCCCGTCCCACTGGAGGCCGCACTGTCTGTACCCCATTGCCCCTTTGGCCATATGGAGGACCCATGTCATAATGGCTTGTACCTACTGGGCCATCTCAGGACCTGTAGCGAGTAGTGTATCCAACATGACCCTTGTTCATTCAAAGTCATAAACTTTGTAGTGGTTAATAGTGATTTTATTGTCTTTACAGTGCTCTGTGTGCCCTACTTCCTCCTACCCTTTTCCCTTCCCCATGTCCTATTCTGCTTCCTGGCAGCCTGGCCCGTCCCTCCCTGCTCCAGGGAGCTGACTCTCCCAGCAGCTTCCCCAACACCGCTCCAGGCTCGCTGGTGGATTCTGCGCTTCTGCGGCTACGGCTATGTTCCCCAGGCTCCAGGCTCTCTGTGGGCTGAGTCTCCCGGCATCCCACCCCACCCCCCCGGCGAGCCTGGAGCAAGGAGGGACTCGTTGTCGGGGAAGCACATGGGGAAAGACACAGCCGGGGGAGGGGATGCCGGGAGAGTGAGCACACAGAGAGCCTGGAGTCTGGGGGACATGGCCGGTAGCCGCGGAAGCGCAGAATCCGGCAGCGAGGCCCTGGAGCAGGGACTTGGTGTCAGGACAGTCAGCCCACACAGAGCTCAAGGCTCCCCAGTGGCTTCCGCGCTTCCGCGGCTACTGGCTATGTTCCCCAGGCTCCAGGCTCACTGTGGGATGACTCTCCCAGCATCCCCCCGCCCCTCAGCCATGTCTTTCCATGTGCTTCCCCGACAATGTTCAGAGGCAGAGCCATCCCGAAGAACATTGTTTACCAGGTAGCAACCTTATGTTGTTCTGCATCTGCAACTAGTCTGGCAGTCAACCAGTCTCTTCCCATTCCCACAAACTTGTGACGGCTGAGATAAGTCCCTGGACAATTTTGGCTGATTTTTATTTCATATTCCTGATTTGTAGGCCACAGCTCATGAGTCAGTTTTTGAGTGTGAAGTTGTTTTGGCAAGTTAGTCAATGCAGACACTGAATGTAGTTTCGTTGATCACACCAAACCCTA
>QEPC01008309.1:3338043-3356757 GCA_003113815.1 Sphenodon punctatus | reverse complement strand
GGGATGTTGGACTTGCAAAGGCCAATGGCAAAGAGCAACTCTTTTAAAATTCAGTGCATTTGGGAACTGTTTGTAAACTCATTGCATTTGGGAAGAGATTGAGGCACACATCTGATAGGGGAGGAAAGTTTATAACATGATGGAATATATGATAGTACTTTATAAAATCATGTGTGATGCTGATTAAGTTGCAAAGCTTAATAAGTTGAAAAGCTGAAGTAAGTAGGGCCCCACACCTAGCTAATCTGAGAGTTTGCTGCTGCAAAGAGGTCTGATAAAGTTAAATATAAATAGAACTAGGATCTGACGCAGTGTAACATCATTTTATCAGAAGGTTTTTTTAACTTTTTTGTTATAAAAGCAAAACGGGCCACTGCAGATTCAAACAGCCATAACTAAAAATTCTGGATTATAGTGGGGCACGTAACGGTTATGCTATAGAAGGTCTGTCCAAAACCAAAAGCTAGTGAATGGAGTTAGCTCATTAGCCAGCCACACTATGCTCTCTCAAAGCCAGAGATGTGTTGTTACAATAAAATTGAATGCACATGGGCTAGGCGGCTACTCACCCCACCGCAGTCCCCTGGGCTCGCAAAATACTGGGTGGGTGGGTGGTTGGGGTCATGGTACAGTTCAAATCACTTCACAAGCTGCTCTCTCTGAGTATGACTCTCTGCCTGGGACTATGTTGAGCAATGAAACACCTTTGTGCAATGAAGCACCTCAGTGGCAACTTGGTGACGGTGGGACAGGTGATGGGCCAAGCGGACATGTACTAAATGGAATGACCCATAGAGAACTGACACTTGGACTTGCACTTGCACTTGGACACACGTTACAGGGAGTATAGCGGGTCCATGGAGTCAGTTCACTCAAGTCACAAGCACTGGAGTGGATGCTTTGCAAGTTGTACAACAGGCTGGGGACGCGGGAGGGGAGGGGAAGGATGTGGGGGGAAGATTCAACTTGGCTACAGTCAGTGTCTAGTGGTTATCTAAATACCGGCTGGGTGGGGGGATGGGTCTTTGCACTGCACAACTGAAAGTACTACAAAGAAATTATAATTTGTTGGGGGGAAAAAAAAGAAAGGTAACTTCTTTAAATGACTCCCTATGCTTTCACACAAACCTCCAAACTTCAACGCTTTTAATGAGACATTACATCATCTTAGAAGAGCAGCAGTATCAGTCAGCAGACGCAGTTCAATTTCCATCCTATTCCTTCAAATCCTTACTCCCTTTGGGGGGCAAAGAGAGAGGACCAGTGGTGAGGTGAGATGAGGTGAGGTAACTCAGTTCCCAAAGAGTTCCCAATGAGTTTTAGGGGAACTCATTAGCTTTCAAATGAGTTTTAGGCTGACACAAGAGACAAGGAGATTATAGTTGCAACTTTCAAGAAGGGGATTATAGTTGCTTATAGGGAATCCACAGTTATTAGACAGGCTGCAAGTTCACCTAGATGGCTGTCAAGTTTCACAGTAGGCAACTAGGACTGGCAGGCATTGGCTACTGGGGGAATGGCATTGGCTTTTCAAGTTGAAAAGCAAAAAGTAGGCAACTGGGCAGTGGGCAGGAGGGCTTCTCAAGTAGAAAAACCTGTTAGCTGCCCGCCTATGCGACTGTGTTCTGTCTGAGAGTCGAGACTCGAGATAGCAAACAATGCAGCTGGGAGGGAGTGGCTCAGTGCAGGGATCGTCATTGAGATAAGGGGGCAGGTTAGTACTAGCTACTTCAATGAGTGGCCCAGTGACTCAGTCTCAACTCCCCTTGTCTACCTTGTAGGTAGACAAGTTGTCTACCTAGCCGGCCAGTACAGTTAGTAGCCAGCCAGGCAAGCCCGTGCCACTGAGTCACTGTAGCGAATNTTTCTTCCCTTCCTTCATGCATTGTAATACACTCTGGTGGTAACGATATTGGAATGCTCAAAGACGTTGAGCCACTAGAGTACATGAGAAACGATGTAATGGCCATCTGTGAGCTTTTTCCTGGTTGCAAGATCATTTTCTCGGATCTCATTATTCGCCAGTGTAAAAGATATAGCACAGACATGAAGGCGATCAAGAAATGCATTAGAAATGTTAACAAGTCTGTTGGTGCTTTCATGTAAGATATTGACATGGTTTCCATCTGGCATAGGAACATTGCAGCCGTTGATAGCAATATGTTTTTGGACAATGGTGTACATCTTTCGCGCTATGGCATGTCTATGTTCTATAGTAACATTCGCTCTGCAATATTAAAAAATGTTCTGTGATGTGTGTGTTTAGGAATGCATATACTAAGAACATATTTTAAGTTCAAAAAACTAGATTAATAAATGTACTTTAAAAAATACACTAATTGTTTCTCATTTTCTTACTGTAGACTATCCAAAGGACAGGAGAAATGGCACACAATTCTGCAAAGCGTAAATGTGATGATTCCTCTAACAATCTATGCAATGGAAGTCACTATCCGAGCCCTGCATTGTCGCTTCGCAATGGGAAAAAAAGGGTACGGGAGACAGAGAACCATCGGAAGAAGCACTCCAAGTCTTGCACACCACCACAATTAACACAATCTTTACTGCATGCTCCAATTGTTGATTCATGCGCCGCACTCTCCCCTCAGCAGTCTGATCTGGTGGAATTGTCCCAGCCGCTGCTATCAATGCATATTTCACCAGCAAAAATATCATTGGCGCAGCCTGGGAGTTCTAGACGTTTTCTTTCTACACAGGACGCACTGCTGGAATACCTTGCGAAATGCACGCCATCCGATGTAGAACAATCATCTTTAGAATCAGACAACGCTATAGACAGCCAATTGTTGTCACAGCAAGATGATGAAATGCTTCCGTTTCAAATCGAATGCACACCCGACGCATTTCAAAAAAACACCGGGGAGGCAGCAACGCACCAACGCGACAACAACCAATGTGTATTTTCTACTTCAGCGACGGAAGTGGAACAAATAGAAAATGCGCAGTATGCCGCGTATCGTGATGGCGACTCAGAGAGTGATGTCACCGCAGATGATGTTGACATCATCGATGATGATGACGCCTATGAGTATGACNAGAAGAACGAGCAGTTACTGCGGTACAGAGAGACACACACACACAGATAGCAGCACAGCACCAGCAGCAGTCAGCGACAGCGTGACAGCGTCACAGCACAGCGCTGCAGCGGCAGCACAAAATAGTCATACTCCCTTTGCGGAACCGCGATAAGCGCTCATGGCTGTGTCTCATATATTAAATTGGCGGAACGCGGGAAAAGACCGCTGATTTTATATGACAATGGTAATGATCAAGAAATCGGCAAAACACATACATGCCGCATCTGCAAAGTCTTGTAGCGAAAGAAATGCAGAATCGCGGAGTACCGCGTGAAATTCTGCAAGGTGCAATGTGGGATGCCGAGGTTTAGGAATGTAATTGCGGTGCGGTAACAGCTGCTGCCGCATCAGCCCTATTGGTGATCTTACCGAGAGTAGTTTCAGTAGAGTGAAGGGGGTGAAAACCAGTTTGGAGGGGGTCAAGGGAGGAGTTGGCAGAGAGGAAGTCGAGGCAGCGGGAGTAGACAACACGTTCAAAAAGCTTGGAAGAAAAAGGAAGGAGTGAGACAGGATGGTAGCTAGAGGGTCGGAGGGGTCAAGAGTGTATTTTTGTAGGATAGGGCAGGAGAGAAGGAGGGGAGGAGGGGGAGGGGAGGGAGTAGGAAGAGGAGAGGAGTGGAAAGTGATGTTGAGTCGGATCTTGTCTAGCTTGGAGGTGAAGAAGGAAGCAAGATACTGAGCAGAAAGGGAAGAGGGAGGAGGAGGACAGAGGTGCTTGAGGAGGGAGTCAAAGGTGGAGAACAGGAGGTGAGGGTCCCAAGAACAGGACTCAATGTGGGAGGCATAGTAATTCTGTCTAGTGAGGGAGACA
This sequence comes from Sphenodon punctatus, assembly GCA_003113815.1. NCBI lineage: Eukaryota > Metazoa > Chordata > Lepidosauria > Sphenodontia > Sphenodontidae > Sphenodon > Sphenodon punctatus. The sequence goes on along the minus strand of QEPC01008309.1, from coordinate 3,352,848 downwards.
GCAGAAGTAAGGGAGGAGAGACAGAATTTGAAGTGAAGGAAGTCATCATGAGAGTGGGATTTGCGCCAAAGGCGTTCAGCATCATGGGTAAAGGAATGGAGGTGGCCGATACTGGGGGTGAGCCAAGGACAGGGGTTGTGGGAGTGGGTAGGGTGGGAGGAGAGGGGGCAAGGGAGTCAAGGTTGGTGGAGAGATAGGCATTGAAAGCAGAAATAGCAGAATCAGGGGAGGAGGAGAAGGAGAAGACTTAGGGGAGAAGGGGGGAGAGAAAGGAGGCAAAGTCCAGGGGGTTAATGGCCTGCAGGTCATGGAAGGGGCGTGGAGAAGGGGAAGAGGCAGGGGGACAGTGGGAGGCATTGATAGAGGCAAGGAAGTGGTCAGAGATGGGATGAGGATTGAAGGAGAGATCAGAGACAGAGCAGTTCCTAGAGAAGATGAGATCAAGAGAACGGCCGTTAGCATGGGTGGGGGAGTTGGTCCAAAAGTGGAGGTTGAAGGAGAAGGCTAGTGAGAGGAAGCAAGAGATGGAGGGCTGGGAAGGGACATCAGCATGAATGTTGAAGTCACAGAGGATGAGAGTGAGGGTATCTTCGGAGAGGAAGAAAGTGAGCTAGGACTCAAATTCAGATAGAAAGGAACAGAGAGAGCCAGGGGGGCGGTAAACGACAGTGACATGGAGATGGAGGGGGGAGTAGAGGCGCACAGAGTGATCCTCAAAGGAAGGGAAGGAGAGAGAAGGGGGAGGAGAAAGTGGTTGGAATTGACAGGAGTTAGTGAGGAGGAGGCCCATGCCACCACCTCAGCCTTCGGAGCATCGCTGGTGAGAAAAGGAGAGACCCCTAAAGGAAAGGGTAGCTGGGGTGACAGAGTCGGAGGGGGAGATCCACGTTTCAGTAAGGGCAAGTAGCTGGAGGGAGTGGGAGAGGAAGATATCCATGGATGTAGGGTGCTTTATTGGCAGAGGAACAACAGTTCCAAAGGGAGAATGGGAGCTGATTAGGGGGAAGACAGGAAATGGGGATAAGATTGGGAGAAAGGGGGTGGTGGGGCAGGCGAGAGATAGGGAGGTTGGGGAAGGAGCATGAGGGTAAGGTAGGCAAGGGGGAGGAGGAAGTGTGAGGAGGTTGGAGAGATGTGATGGACTGCGAGGGAGGAAGGAGCAGGGAGGAAAGAAGTAGCGGAAGGAAGAGGTGGGGGTGAGGGGAAAAGTTGAGAAGGAGGGAGAGGGAAGGCGAGAGATTAGGGCAGGAATGATAGCGAGGAGGATAGATAATAGAGAAGAGACAGAGAAGAATGAGGTGGAGAGTGGCTAACCTATTGGCTACCAAGGAGCCACCAGGTGGTAGAAGTACCCTTAGCTGTTGCTGTTGTAGTATTCTGCTGGCGAGTGATCTTACGGCGCGCGCCTTTTGGCTCACTAGTCACTGGAACTTGGGCGACAGAAAAGCCAAGCTCCAGGAGGGTCGCGGTGTCCTCAGGTGTTGACAGCCGAGGTAGCTGGGAGAGTATGAAGATTCACTGCAACATCACCTGTTCAATGGAGCTGCTGTGGGTGCTCCATGGCACTGCCTTTCCTATCTGTTCCTGTTTGTTGGTTGACAGCAGCTTTCCCCTGGTGCAGGAGTGCTCCCCTGGTGTCCACCTGTTCAGGGTTATTAGGATGTCACTGTTGGAACCCCCAGACCTGGACATCGATGTTCGACTCCTCGTTCCTGTCCTTGTTGGAGGTCTTGTGCTCCACGAGGCCCCAAGCTGTTCTTCTTGGGGGCGGGGGGAGGTCTCTGGTGACCGTGGGTGCGCTGGGTGCTGGCTTGGGTGGAAGTATTTCCTCCCGTGTCCGGTCCTCTGCCACAGCGCTCTCTACCAGCCTTGGGGCCATGATGGAGCCCTTCATGTACAGGATGTGATCCAGGGTGTCATAATAGGACGCGGTCCTTGCTGCATGTCCTGACTTTTCGTTGTTGTCTTTGATGTTTTTGTACCCCCTCTTTACTTCCTTTGCCTTGGACCTGCATTGTGTAGCCATTCTTTTGTATCCTGCCTCTTCCATTTCCCTGACAATCTGGTCGAAGACGTGCTCGTCCGTCTTGTTGATTAACAGCTCAATCTGATTTTCTAGTGACTCCCTCCTCCTCTGCCTCCACCCTGTTGTGTTTTGTGTGGGTTCCTGGGTTTGTGGAATATTCCTTGTCTGTTGGTTGGACTTGGGGGGTTATGTGGTATGCTTGTTCGGTTCATGGCCTCTCCTCCCTCCTTCCCTCCCCCTGGGCCTGTCAGCGTGCCTTCCCCCCATCCCTCCTCCCATTGTGTTTTCCTTACCCTTTTTTGGGGGGGGGCTTCTGTTCCCTGTTCTGTGTTCCCCTGTGGGGTGGCTTGCTATGGACCCTGCTGCTGCTACTGCTGCTGCTGCTGCTGCTGCTGTGGGTGCACCAGAGCACTGCCTTTCCTATCCCTTCCTATCCGTTGGTTGGTGGCAGCTTTCCTCTGGTGCAGGGTGCCCTTTAAATTTCCCTCCTTGTTCTGTGTTTGTGCCATTGTCTGGCAGTGACGCTTCATCCTTTCACCATGACTGGGGGTTGTTCTGCATGACTGCACCTGGCGGTTGCCATTCTGACATTACTTTCAGCCAATTTTTGGTGGGGATTGCATTGACCACTGTTCTGGAGGTGGACCCATCCCGAGCTGCAGAGTCATGGTTAGGATTGGCCCCTACCCGTGATCAACTGGGGTGAACGTCTGGATGCCTCCTAACAGATGGTCAGGCCCCTTTGGCCCCGCTGTGGATTTTTATGTGGTTCATTGTGGTTCACTGTGATCTCATAACGTCTGAAAATACTTGCTTACTCCACTTTAATACCGTTTTAACATTTCTTATGCATGTTGCAGGTCTGCACTGATGCCGTATACAACCCTGCAACATGGATAAGAAATGTTAAAGCAGAGTTAAAGTGGAGTTAGTGTTGTGTCTGTTTTCACCCTTTGTTGTGAAAAATATTTTATTCTCTCTAGTGTGATCTTCTGGTCAGGAGACACTTGCAAAAGTCCCATTGAAATGAATGGAATGTGTGTCTGCCCTAACTGCTAGAATGCACGCTATCCCAATGTAGAATGGCACTGACAGTTGAAGACAGACTTTATATCAGCTCTTTGAAAAAAGCTAAAGATTATTTGTACAAACCATTTAATAAATTAAGTTAATTTTTTTTAAAAAAAATACTTACCCCACTGCTTCTATGACTAATCTTCTTGTCTGTTCATGAGTAAAACACTCCTGATGTTAAAAACTCTCTTACAAACTTTATTACTGTGAGTGTAAGTACTATGACTCCAATCCTAGTTCCACTTGTGCAACATGAGGACCAAACTAAAAGTGTCTGTGCATGGTGCCCTCATCGGAGTTGGACTGCACCATCTTCTGAAGCCACTGCCAGGACTGTAGCTGAGGGCAGAAGCTATAGTGGTGGCCTCAGGTGACGGCACGGTTGGACATCGGCAGCACATATTTGGTTCAATTGGCATGTTGTGCATGCATGGTTATAGGATCAGGGTCTTTTACTGTAGTTTGCAAAAGATGGATTAGTTTACATACACAGTATAAAGTAATTCTTGTTACCAACAGGACTATTAATCAATTATTTTGGAGGCTCAATTTCAGATTTGGAATATTTGGAAATGTATAATAAATTATTAACGGGTTCTCCTGTTGGACAACAACTAATTTAATACAGAGACATTGGACAATGCTGAGGAATATTCAGATGTTTTATTTCTTGTGAGTATCAAATAAAGTCTCCCAAAAGAGTCAACAATTGCATAAATGAATACTCCAGTTATAGATATATAAGCAATCAAAACATATATTTTTAAAAGCAATGATCTCTCATACAGTTGTGCCAATAGTCATGAATGTTATCTGGTACTGGTCTAAAAATGACACTTGGCCTTCTATTCATTCCTTAATAATCTGGTTTAGTTACCCTCCATTCAGTGAGACCAGCTCCTGGACAGATGTAGAAGTTGATTAAGCTGATCCGGTCCAGACCAACAAGGAAAGAGGAGAACAGATTGAATGGAAAGAAGAAAAAGAGTAAAAAGTGGTCTCCCCTATTCAACCTAGGGCTTTTAAAACTTTCTTTTATTCAATATTCTCCCATATCCACCCAGGATATCACCTGCCCCCCAAAAATGGTATTAATCCTAACCAATAATAAGGCTAAATTCAATGATGCACATACATATGTTAATGGAAATTACTACAACATTACTACAGTTTTGCGGTATACTGGTTTTGTTGCTGCAGTGTATTTGTTCCAAAACAACAAAACCGTTTAAGGTGATGGTCCAACTCATCCTGTTTATCATGCCAGATGGTACCAGGTTCTCTAATTTTATTACTCAACTTCTTCTAACTCCATCCCATTTCTCAATCCCTACAACACTCTTCTCAGCTAATTCTCTACATTTCAACATGCTGAAACTTCAAAACACTTTAACAAAGTAAAATCCCTTTCTACTTCATGCTTCTAAATAAAACTCCCATTTAAAAGCAAATCAAACCTTTATCAAGCAACTAACATTAATACATCACTCTATGTATGATTATATATGTAATACATCACTCTCTATATGGGTAATATATGGGTAATATGTCTATAACTATTGAATAACTACCTAGGCCTCAAAACTGAACCTGTCAACTCAAGGGCAACATGCTTGAAGAGAGAGAAAAATGAAAGACAGAATATGACATCAAAATTTTAGACTAAACTTGTATTGTTTGATTAGTCTAATACACGTAAGTGTAAGTAGGATTCTGAGCACCATTTCACTGTATTTCTGTGGGATCATCTATTCAAACTACTTTAGTATACCAGATATTTTGGTAGTTATTTTAAAAATATGGAATGCAAATGATAAATTACTGTTGAAAATTATTCCTGCAGGTTTGTGTTTTTTTTTAAAACCTAGCTGTTGAAATATTATTCCCTTCATCTATCTTAATTTGGAGAGCTTCATTCTTGGAGGAAGGTCTATTAAATGGAGTGAACAATATCCCAACAGCCTAATTTAAACTGAGCAAAGTGATTTTCATGAAGCCAGTTCATTGCTTTTACTCGCTGGGTAGTAAAAACGAAGTTAATCCTAATAATGGTTAGGGATGGGCGAATGCAGTTCAGAAGTTCGGAGTTCGGACTGAACTCGACCAGTTCGGTCAACCGAACCGAACTTCCGAACCGAACTCGATTTTCGAACCAAACCAAATTTCTGACCTCGGTTCTGTTCGCCCATCCCTAATAATGGGTTCATCACATGCTAACAACTCCTGTCAGTATCATCTATGAGAACAAATCAAAGATGTATTTCAGATAAAAGGTAAATCATTTTCCACATAGAAAACAAACACCTGGTCTGCTCCCGAACCTTTTGTTATATAATATTTATTGATTTGATTATAATTGCACCTGACTGAGATAGAGTTCCACATATGAGTTCAAAGCATTTTGAGTTGCTCAAAATTAATTGCAACCACCAAGTGGTGTTCATCCCTCTAGACTGGAGAAATCAAATATTTTAGTAAGAAGCATTGTAACAAACACCACAGATCACACAAAGAGAATTGAATATGCCTTTCTTTTTGTTTAAGAACTTTTTAGTCACACTTCTCCATCTTCGCTCTTGTCTCACAATCTCTCTGCCTCTTATCGAGGTATGTCTATAAATGTTCCAACTTCCATACCACCACCACGTGTAGAGGAGACACTGGTTTGCCACCACACTCCATGGAAGAAGGGAAGGACAATATTACTGAAGTAAAAAAGCCACAACTCTTCATTAACTCAACTCAGTGGTAACAAAACATCCAGTTTAACACAAATAAATCCAGTGCCTCAATCTCTTTGACACTTAGAACTTTGCTTTCTTCTCTCAAGCTTTCCCAGCCTGTTCCAATCCTCAGGGTCATTCCCTCCACAGGTGTGCAATTCATTTTTGTTTTGTTTAGTTACTAAAATGAATGAAGCCGCATTTGTTTTAGTAAACAGGAAATGAAAATGACTGAATTAGGAAACAAATGAAAACGAAAATGAGAAACTTTTAAAAACGGAAAGTTAAAGTTAAATGGGAACGAATGAGGTCCCTTCTACACACGCCTGCTGCTCCTCTTTGCCTGCTTCTTGCTGCTGCTGCCCAAATGTGTGTATCTCTCACCTATCTCCTGGGGTGATTTCTGCAAGTTGATGCCCCCACACTTTGGGGTGCCTGCCTATGCCGAAGCCAGTGCCTGCTGCTTCTCTGCCCTTTTGCTGCTGCTGCTGCCAGTCTGTCTCTCATATCAGGGGTATCAGGGCCAGAAGAGGAGTGGAGTGGCAGTGATCTGTAAAGATATCTTGGCCTTTCAAAAGTATCTGGTGCCTGACACATCAATATAGAGTGTGTCCACCTTGTGTTGGATTTGGACAGGGATAGTTTAGCGTTTGTTTTTGTTTGTTTGTTTTTTGTGTACCAACTACCCCGCTGCACAGCTTATTCCCTGACTGCTCTAGCCAAACTGGTCTCAGAGGTGGTGTTGAGGTCACCTAAAATTATTGTGTTGGGTGATTTCAACATACACTTTGAGGGATGGCCTTTTGGGAGCAGAGCAGGAGTATATGGTCATCATGACAACTATGGGCCTGTCCCAAATAATATCTGGTCTCATACACGAGGCAAGACACACATTGGATCTGATGTCTTGCACAAGGCTGGAAATGGGTCTTCCAGTCGTTGGAGATGTTGTTACAACAACACTGTTGTCATTAGACTATTACCTACTGAAAGCCCAGATCCCTGACCTCCTATGCCCTCATTGGGATGGTGGGTCGGTTAGGCTGGTCTTCCCCAAGAGATTAATGGGACAGACCAACCTAATGGGGCAGAATTAATGGGGCAGAAAACCCATTGGTTTTCAGAACTCTCAGGGGCATATACCCACTGACCTTGATGGCTATTCTGCCGATGACCATGTCATCTTATGGAATTATATTCTGGCCATGACCATCAACGCCGTTGCTCACAACTAACATTCAATCAATCCAAGTTTTAAATACTATGCTGCTCAATCAACTGAAGGTAGGGTGTAGGCACTGCAGGGAAGGAAAAACCCCTGCTGCTACTTTTCCAATTATGATTCTGGGGGGAAATTACACCAGCTGCCACTCATCAATACCCATTCGAAGGGTGTTTTTAGATGAGATGCTACCCCACATGGTCACCCAGGAACTATGGATTCCACTGCTCATCAGAAGGTGGATGGGGGAGGGGGGGGATGCATGCTCCTGTGAGCCATGGAGCACCCACTCATCGCCAGGCACAGAGCACTATTGGAAAAATGAGTGCTCCATGTGGGCCAAACCAAATAGCTCTGTGGCAATGAGTGTCCATGGAGACCCTTCCCGTATGAACTGGGGAAGCCAGACATGCCAGCAGACCGGTCTGCCGCTCATAGGCACTGTGGCTGGGGTACACTGTCTTTGCAAATCACAAGAATTGACCGGCAGCACTGTGGAGCCTGAGTTCCTCACTATTAGTGCCAGGGACATCTCACTTGCAAAGGCCAGCTGGGGCGCTTCCCCTTACCCATAATCCATGGTGGGGGACTGTGGGAAAGCTGCCTCTGTGCCCACGGTGGCCAGCCACCCTGGGAATTGTCTGTTTGAATCACTCCCCATGCAGTCCATCTGTGTGGGTGCTCCACAGCAGTGCCACTCAGTGGCCATGGACATTCCCATATTGCTTTGCACATTTAAAAACACCCTAAGAGGATAAGAGGGTGGGTCATACATTTCCCACCTAACCTGCTCACCCATAAAATGTCTGCTTGGAGTAGTTTTCTCAGTATGTAGAAGCATTGCTAAGTGGAAAAGAAATGGAGGCTAGTACAGTCAAAAAAGAAATCTTTCTAAAAATACAAAGCTAGCCCAAGTGAGGAAAATAGGACAACGCATAAGCATTGGCAAGTTATATAGAAAATCTCAATAAAGCATGAAAAGAGGGTATTTGATGGGGTGTGCTTCTTTAATGTTTTCTATTAGTTACAAAAACGAATGGAGTCCCATTTTATTTATTTATTTATTTATTAAAAACTTAATACCCCACCCCTCCTGACATAGCAGCTCGGGGCAGCTTACAACAATAATAAACATTTAAAAAACCCAGATAAAACAACTCATATCAGGTCATAGCAGGAGGTTAAGAAAAACACCTCCCCCTTCACCCATATTTCCCCCCAAACACCTGGCAGAACAGTCTGGTTTTACAACTTTGTCAAAAAGAGGGAAGGTCTGGGCCAATTGGGCGTCCAACAGGAAGGAGTTCTACAGCCTTAGTGTGGGGTCACTGAGAATGCCCTCTCCATCATGGCCCACTGGAAGACTTGGGGGACTGTGAAGAAGGCACCCCCGGATGATCCAGGACCCGGGGTGTGCGGCAGTCCCACAAGTAGGTAGGGCCTAGACCATTTAGGGCTTTATAGGCAAGCACCAGCACCTTGAATTGGGCCCAGAAGTTTATAGATAACCAGTGCAGAAATCAGAGTACTGGTGTAATATGCTCCTGCGGCCCAACCACACCAGGAGATGGGACACCGCATTCTACCAGCTGCGGTCTCTGAGCCCTCACCATGGGTAGCCCCACATAGAGAGCGTTACAATGGTCCAGCCTAGAGGTGATGAAAGCATAGATGACAGTGGCCAAGTTGGAGTATGAAACAAACAGCCAAAGCCATCGTACCAGATGTAATTGGCAAAAAGCATTCCTCACCACGGCCTCCACCTGGACATCCAGGCGGAGCTGCAAATCGAGGAGCATCCCAGACTCCACCTGGGGGACTAGCAGGGGGCAAACCTCATCAATAATGGGGGATGCCACCTCCAGTGCCTTTCCTGCCAGCATCACCTCCGTCTTGTCAGGAGTCAGCTTCAGTCAGTTAGCCCTCTTCTAGTCCCCCACAGCCGCCAAACACTGAGACTGCCGGGCCTGAGTCAGATGAAAAAGAGAGGCAAAGCTTGGTGTCATCAACATATTGATGACACCACACGTCAAACCCCTTGACCATCTCACCGAGCAGTTGCATGTACACATTGAACAGGAGCGGGGACAAAACAGAACCCTGCGGGACGCCATATGACAACTCTCAGTATGATAAAAAATAATCCCTGAGCATCACTCGCTAAGGTCTTCCAGCCAGGAAGGAGAGGAACCATTCAAGAACTGTCCCGCCCATCCTGCACGCTTTCACAGGCATGTAACCCCCATCTCATGGTCAATGGTATCAAAGGCAGCTGACAGTTCTAATAGAATCAGCAGGGTTCAATGACCCCGATCCAATTCACGGTGAGGGTTGTCAACCAATGCCACAAGTGCAGTCTCAGTGCCATAGCCCGGATGAAAGCCATACTGTGAAGGATCAAGAAAATTGACGTTACAGATGCTTCTGTAGTTGCTGAGCCACCACCCATTTAATAACCTTTTTAGTGAGTAAAGTTACAAAACCAAATGAATAAGGAAATTATTGTTGTTTGCTTTCATCTGTTTGTTGTTTTTTGTTTGTTTACTTTGTTAAAAATAAAATAAATTAAAAAAAACACCCCACATGTGCAAAATGGTAGGGTCATTCTGCGCATACATGCCCTTTTCCAAAATGGTGCCAATGCTGTTGGTGCCATTTTGGAAAAGGGCACAAATGCGCAGAATGATCTAAGTGGCCATTTTGCACATTTACAATTGGCTTTATTTTTTAAAAATTAAAAATAAAAACAAATGTTAAAAACCTTTGCACATGTGCAAAGTAGTGTCAGGTCCCGGTCACAAACCCTTGGCCTTGAGATGTGGGAGATGTGCTTTGGAGTCTGTGCCACGTGGTGGACCTGCTCACCTCCCGCATTCCTCCTCTATATGCTTTCCCTTGTCTCACTGCCCTTTGTATGGCCGCACCCTCTCCCAGTTGGGACTTGTTTCCCCAGTCTGGCCTCTCAGCTTCCTTATTGGCCACAGATGGCACTTAAACACTGATGTGGCCTCAGGAAGCTGGTGGAGCAATATCTCTTCCCCACTTGAACCTTGCTGTGTGTGTGGTAGAGTAGTGTTTAGCTCTTGCTCCCTAGCAGGGGTTCCCCCTTGATTGTGTGTTGTGTGCACTTGGTGTGTTCCCATAGCCTGTGTGCTCAATCCCCTCTTGGTGTGTTCCCTTACCTCCCTGGTCCCCCCCCCAATAGTCCATGTGCTCAATCCCCTCTTGGTGCATTCCCTTACCTCCCTGTCCCCCTCCCGCCCGCATAGCCCGTGTGTTCAATCCCCTCTTGGTGCACTTCCTTACCTCCCTGTTCCCCCCCATTGCCTGTGTGTTCGATCCCCTCTTGGTGCGTTCCCTTGCCTCCCTGTTCCTCCCATAGCTTGTGTGTTCAATCCCCTCTTGGTGTGTTCCCTTACCTCCCTGTTTCCCCCATAGCCTGTGAGCTTGATCCCCTTTTGGTGTGTTCCCTTACTTTCCTGTTCCCCTCCACCTAGGACTTGGTAGTCCTGTCCCCACGGCCCTGTTCCAGAAGAGCCCCCTGGACTAGGGTCCTTATGTCCTGGTTGTTCCTGGTAGTTCCCAGAGTTACAGCTCCCTGTGGCCCTACCCGTAATCTCAGAATTCTGTGTCAGATCCCCTTGTCCTCCCTTCTCTTTGTGGTGTGGACTCTTCTTCCTTCTCTCTGACCTCAATGATGAATTAAACCCTCTCTGAGGCTGGGTTTCCTGGCCGCAGGACCGCCTCACTCCCCATGTGCCTGTGCGACCCTTGAGATCATCCGTGGGAGCCTTTTTGGAGGTTCCCTGGGCAAGGCAGGTGGCCACTGATGTTAGATCTTTATCGGTGGCTGCCCCTGTGTTGTGGAATTCGCTCTGGGAGGAGGCTCGGTTGGCTCCCACTCTCCTACTGTTTCGGCGTGTAAATAAAACCTGGCTGTTCTGTCAGGCTTTTGGTGAGGGGTGGGGTGGGGGGTTTCCCCACATATTGTATTTTTAAATTGTTTTTAAAATTTTGTATTGTTTTTATTGAATGTTGTTCACCGCCCCGGGCTGCCCTTGGGGCAGGAGGGGCGGGATACAAATTTTAACTAAATAAATAAAATATAAATAAAGAAGAGAGTAGGCTCTTGGGTTCCAAGACATACTGACATATTATTTCCTGCAAGTTTCCCTCCATCACCAGGGTCCTTCCTCTTCCTTGCCCTTGGTGGGGTGGGGTCCAGGTTTTCCCCATCCTTACTTCCCTGAAACCCTGTCCCACTTTGACAAGTGGCCAGCGGACAAATTTGTGCATGCACCAGCAGCAGCACCATTTTGGAAAAGAGTTGTGAATGCAGAAAATGGCTAGTGGCCATTTTGCTCAGGCATAGTTATTTTTAAAAAAATAACTTTTAATAAGAAATGGGGAGGGGAGGATGGTCAAGTCATTTACGAATCCCCCACCCCCAAATTAAGGGTTTTTTTAAAAAAAAAAAAAAACTGGCAGGGGTGCCTTCTGCACACTACTTGTATTTGTAGAGTGACTTCCTATAGAAGATGCAAAATCTAAAATAAATAAAAATCTAAGTACATCAGAAGCAGGAAGCCTGCTAAAGAGTCATTTGCGCAATTCAGTAATCAGGGATGTAAAAGTGGCAGTCAAGAAAGATAAGAGCGGAGCTTAATGAATAGCAGAGTATCTAAATGAATTATCTGCATCAGTCTTCAATGCAGAGGATGTTAGGGAGATACCCACACTGGAACTGGTTCAATAAATACAATTTATGCTCATGCATAATAATAATAATTAATTAATAAATAATTGCTCATGCCAGAGTGATCATTGCCTCAAAAGAAAGAACTTCTAATAAGGTGTTCTCTTTTGTTATTTGGGGAATTTATACATATACTCACCCCAACAATGTAAAAAAAGATTTAATTGCAATTTCCCTTGTGTATTGCTAGAAGGCTATTAACTAAAAAATGTCTTCTAATTCATTCATTCATTTTATATACACAACTAAGGAGAATGTGATTGTGAATGACTAGTAGCAAGGTTCTAACTAGGCTGTCTAGGCCTCTATAGGAGAATGAGCACCTTCATACATATCACAGCTTTGCCTTGACGCAGAGCTGGTCAGGAGAGCCATGGTAGCTATGCTTTACTATGAGCACAGGTAGCTCTTTGAACATGTCCATGTTGCAGTACGATTGACCCAAACAGAGTTTCACATTGGCCTAGCTCCACAAGTCAATGAAGGAGGAGGAGGACCCACAGGGGAGACAGGGAGAAGGGCCTACCACCAAGGGGGCCAGTGGGGGTTGCAGGACACCCAGGACTTTATCAGAATCTGGGGGACCCTGGAGTACCAGCTGGAGCTAGCACTCAATTGGCACAACAAGCATGTCTACGAGGACATAGTGCGGGAAATGGAGGCAGCAAGGCACCATCAGACCGTGGCCCAGTGCCACTCGAAGGCCAAGGAGCTGAAGAGGGGGTACAAGGCCAAACGGGACAACAATCGGCAGTCCGGACTTGGAGCCCGGACCACTCCCTTCTATGATGCCCTGGACTGCATACTGCATATGAAGGGGTCAATAGTTGCCCCACGGCTTGTGGGGACCACTGTGGTCCAGGACAGGGAACGGGCCAAAGTACCAGAGGGGGTACTCACCACCCCTCAGGGAGGCACATGCTCCAGGGCCCCAGACCCCCAGCAGGAACTCCCCGGAACCTCCGACACCTGCAGGCCAGAGAGCCCCGACCCCCAGGCCGGACACCCAGAGTCCGAGGCCGGCACCCTCATCACCCTCAGCCAGTGATCCCAGGGGGAGCACACCAACACAGAGAGACTGACCTTGGAGGGATCGGAGACGGACATACAGCCAGGAGTGGAGAGGGCCCAGGGGCAGGAGGGATGCATGGGCTGGGGCCAGCCACAGCCCGCCCCAGACAAGCCAGTAAGGGGGCCCAGGCCCCACCAGGCCACCCTTACACCAACCCCCCCATTCACCCACAGGGCACAGGACACCCCAACACCAGACCCAGGTGGGTGAGGAGGCCGGCGCTGGGGAGCCCAGACAGCAGGCGGAGGAACCAGGTGAGGCACCTGCTCTGGGAGGGGGGCCCCCAGGGGGGCCGGGAGGGGGACCCGGGACACGCAGAGGTAGTGAGAGGGGCAAGGGAATGGGGAGGGGGGGAAGGAAGGGCCCGGGCAACACCCGGGGGGCCATGGAGCCCCAGGGCCATTCCAGGGCCAGGGACGGATGGCCGGGGTGGCAGGCAACTCACTTTCGTTTACCCTACAGGGCAACCCAAACAGCCACAGTCACCCGGGCCTGTGCCCCCAGCACAGCGCATGAGGGAGTACCGGCATGGGTCCATCACTGGATGGAGGACCAGGCAGAGGACATCATCCACACCACAGCAGAACAGGGGGAGTGGATGATAGCGGCCGTGGACCGGATGGAGACATCCATACAGCGATCCCTGGAGTGGGCGGAGGTGCGGGACATGGGGCTCCAGGCAGAGGTGCACCTGGAGCGGAGGCAGGAGTGCCGGGAGCACAGCAGGCAGGTGGAAGCGCTCGGGCGGCTGGAGCAGGCCATCACAGGGATGGTGCGGGAGCACTCAGCCAAAATGGATAGATCCCATGACATCGGGACCTCCCTGCTCCTGCACGTGGGCACCACGTGCGCATATGTGATGGCAGCTGCCCTGCCAGGCACCCTGCCTTCCCAGGACCCCATGCCAGGCCCCTCAGTGCCCCCAACCCCTTCAGAACTGCCACAGCCACCTCCACAGCTGCAGAGCTGCGCATCCACCTCCCGGTCCCCCCAGCCCTCTGGAGGGTGCAGCCACTCAGGGGGCCCCCCTGGGCCTGGCCCACCCTCTCCCCAACCACCAGCGGCCTGCCAGCCCACAAGGCATCCCAGGACACTGCTGTGGACAAGGACAATGGGGGGAGGTGAGCTCCCAGAGCTCTGTGGCAACCACTGAGCGCTCGATGGGGCATCCCTGGAAACATGGGTGGGAAGGGTGAATGCGGCCTGAGGGAGGGCACTATGGGGGCCGGTGGGGGTGGGGTTGGGGCCACCTGTACATAAGGGGTGAAATAAATGCTTTTGCGACAGTATTGCTTCCTGTGACCGTTTCTGGCTGATGGGGTGGTGGTGTTGGGGTCACCTCTCATGTAGGGGCTGACCCTGTGATCCCCGGGGGGCAACACGGGGGTGGGCTGGGTGGTGATCGCCCTCACGCCTCGGCCTCATGGCTGATATGCCTCGCGAGGACGTCACGGATGTGCTTGGCATAATGGTACTCCCTTGGGTTGTCCGCGTTCACATACAGTGGCACAGGGCCGGGGGGCAGATGGGCTCAGGGTATTCCAGGGCTGCCCCCTCGGTCTTGCACACATTGTGCAGCACACAGCAGGCCCCTATCACCAGCACCGAGGTCTCCACAGTGTAGTCCAGCCGGCCAGTGAGGCTCCTCCAGCGCTGCTTGAGGGCCCCGAATGCCTGCTCCACCATGGTCCTGCTGGAACACAGCGGGAATTGTACAGCGCCTCCACGGGGTTGCGGGCAACTGGGTACACCTTCATTATTATTATTATTATTAACAAACATTTGTATAGTGCCAGCAGTGTTCCTGGCACTTTATCAAGTAATAAAATAGACATGGTCCCTGCCCCTAGGGCTTACAATCTGAGAGACAGGAGCTGGGGGAGAGACTTAGGAAGGGGAACAGAGGGAGAGACAAGGGGTCTAACATTCATG
>QEPC01008309.1:3327109-3337171 GCA_003113815.1 Sphenodon punctatus | reverse complement strand
TGAGCAGAAAGGGAAGAAGGAGGGGGAGGACAGGGAGGCTTGAGGAGGGAGTCAAAGGTAGAGAACAGGCGGCGAGGGTCCCGAGAACAGGACTCAATGCGGGAGGCATAGTAGTGTTGTCTAGCAAGGGAGATAGCAGAAGTAAGGGTGGAGAGACAGAATCTGAAGTGAAGGAAGTCAGCGTGAGAATGGGATTTGCATCAGAGTCGTTCAGCAGCACGAGTGCAAGAACGGAGGTGGCGGATACTAGGGGTGAGCCAAGGATGGGGTTTGTGGGAGAAGGCAGGGCGGGAAGAGACGAGCGCCTGGGAATGCTGGCTGCATGCTAAGATGCTGGGGCTGGTTCCCTTCCCCGATGGCATCCCAGAGATGAGGTGCTCTCATGTGGCTTGGTCTGCGGCGGTGACCATGTCTGCCATGTCTGTGTGCAGCCTGGCCGCCTACACGATCTGCCTCGTAGAGTGGGACCCCACCTTGGCCATGTTCTACTTTGGCTGTAGTCACGGGGCCTGTTGGTACCAGCACTCTCATGGGGCAGTGTATAACTGGCTGTTGGAGCTGGGTCAGCTTCCATGGCCCCCTGCTGCTGACTGCTGCATGTCTGAGCCTACCACGGCGGAGCTGTCGGCGCTGTCAGGCATGTGGTCCCTTCGGATGTGCAGTTGGGGATGTCCATGCAGGATCCTTTCAAGGCCTACTACCTGATCACCCAACACATGTTCTTCCTGGGGTACCACCGGGGCATGATCCATTGGCCCCACCTGGTTCACCGGGCTGGCCACCCGGCCCCTGAACACATTGTGGCCCCCAGCAGCTGGCTGTGAGTCCCGGTGTGCCTCCCAGACCCTGGTTGCCTGCCCCTGTGTGGGCTCCCACCCCCGCCCGGGGGCCGGGTTCCTCTGGCAGCTCCATCCCTGATGTCTCTGCCATGCTGCTGTGCTGCCTGCTTCCTAGGTTGCTGCTGCCCCTGCCTGTGCCCCCCCATGACCCCCTGTCTGCCTCTGCACCCGGTGTTCCCCTCCGTGGTTGCCTTCCCCGGTTCCTGGATCCGGATCTCTGCATGGCCTCACCTTCTTGCCTGAGTCCTGCTGACTGTCCTCACACCCCAGCACTCCCTCCTGTGGCCCCGCCCCCCCTTGGGTGCCTGATTGACCTCGGGGTTCTGGGGCCCCAGATTGCCCCTAATGGCTTCCTCCGGGGAGGCTGCGTCTTTGAACCTGCTGTGCTGCACTGGCTCTCCTGCCTGCCCTCCATCACCTCCTCGCTGGGGTATGGCATCCGAGTGTGCCTCCTGGACCATTCCCGGGCTGCTCCGTGTGCCGTGTGGGCTCCCGCTGTGCCTTGGGCCCGAGCTCCTGGGGCCCCCCATTGCAGGACTGGCTGTGTTGCTGTGGGGGTGCCCATGCAGACTGTTCTGCTGTGGGGGTTGTGGTTGCCATTGCCTGTGTCCTGCCCAGCCCCTGTGTCATTTCACCCTTCTTCCTTGCTCCGTTGCCCCCCCCCATGCCCGGTGTGCCTTGTGTTTTTTCACAGAATCTGTGTCCCCCCCCTTCCCTTCCTTTCCCTTCTGGGTGTGTGTGTGTGCCCAGGCGTGTGCATGTGCTGTGTGTTCCACTGTGCCCCCGTTGTCTGTGTGCCTGTTGTGTGCGGTACCTGTCCGGCTCTTCTCCATCTCCCCCCTCCCTTCCTGTTTCCCTTATGTGGGCATTCCCTTTTGTGCCTTCCAGCTTCCTTTACCCTCAGGCAGCCATGTCTGTGTCCCGCTCCTGCCTGGTGCCTTGTGAGTGTTTTGACCATGACCAAGAATCGGCAGCACATCTGTTGTGCAGCCCCAGACCGTGATTTGGTGGCCCGATTCCCTGCCGTGGTCCCGTCACATCTATTTGGGGCTTTTTTTTAACCACGGAGGGTTGGTGGTGGTTGTTCAGTTCACCCCCACCAGGAATCCACTGTGGTGACTCGGGACCACGTAACATCTGAAATCACCCATAGTTTTCTTTAAAAGGTTCCTTTAAATGTTTGCTTTGGTTTCATAATGTTATTGTTGTTTTGTTGTTATTGTTGTTTAAATAGTTTCAATAAAAGTTGTTATATTTGTTGTTACGAGCTTCGTTTGACTTGTCCAATCTTTTATCCCTATGCGCTGAAGTTTTGGAAAGCAGGTGGCAGAATTTCGTACAGTTTGTCAATCCCTACCAGCAGCATCTGGCTGGCTCCACATGTAGCGTAGTTAAGGTATTAACCCAAAGATGTGCCAGCATCAGGGTCTCAACTTGCAGAGAGCCCCCCAGGAGAGGTAGGGCTTGTGTCTGTGTGGGTGTACCAGAGATAAAGAGAGACAGGCTCCTTGGCAGCGGGCAGCGGGCCACGGGAGCTGGTGGTCGGAGGGGCTTTTATTTCCAGCAGCTTCAGCGAGCATCCGCGGGTGGGTGCGGAGGAGTAGGCTGTTGGGGATGGGGGCAGGCTGGTGTGTAGGCACTGGGCTTCTGAATGCAGTGGAAAGGAATGCATCCCCCAGTGACTGGAATGATGGTACCAGAATCTCATTGATGGTTCCTGGGATGGGCATGACTGATTCAGGTACAATGGAATGACAGCCTATGTGAGTTTAATGACAATGATGTCCCTAGAATTAGCACATGGTTGGGCACACTTCATTCAATCAAGCAATAGGTGGTAGCAGCAGGTACAGGAATGCACACAGGCAGGCAGGCAGGCAGACACATATAAAACGTTGTGTTATATTGATATATTCCATCTCATTCTGGTAGGTTTGCTGCTGGATGTGTGCAATGGGCATCGATCGGGTGCATGAATACAGATGGGAGTTCTTCCTGGTTTTGGCAGGGGGCAGCTCGAGCTGGATACTCCTACCTCTCCCCATCCACCCCCATTTCTCTGGTTCTAGCGGGGAGCCTCTCTCTCTCTCTCTCTCTCTCTCTCACTCTCTCTCTCTCTGGCCATATAGTACATGTGACAGCATGGGCGGAATTGTGTCTGTATCTCCTTCTAGCAGTGGGGAGACTTTCTGTCTCTTATTTTTCTCTCTCTCTCTTTCTCTCTCTCTCTCATCATGAACAGCAGGTTGTGTAAAGAAAAGACGGAATGACAGCATCCCGTGAGTGGAATGACAGGGCAGAAGAACCCTGAGGGTGGGTCCTGGGCTGGGGCTAGAGTGGCAGCTTCTAGATATTGGACACAGCCCTCCCTGACAGTAAAATAGGCCCCAGAACCCTGAGAGCAGGTCATGGGGCTGTAGTGGCTGTTTCTTGATGCCATGGCACAGACATCAGATAGGCACTAGCATCAGTAGACATTGGTTGGCAGGGTACAGAACCCATGGCACAAATGGCATATAGGCCTAGCCTAGGGGCCATTGGCACTAGCATCAGCAGACATTGGTTGCCAGGGTACAGAACCCTTGGCACAGATGGCATATAGGCCTGCGGGCCGTTGGCACCAGCAGACATTGGTTGCCAGGGTACATAACTCTTGGCACAGATGGCATATAGGCCTGGCCTGGGGGGCATTGGCACCAGCAGACATTGTTTGCCAGGATAAAGAACCCTTGGCACAGATGGCATATAGTCCTGGACTGGGGGTCATTGGCACCAGCAGACAGTGGGTTGCCAGGGTACAGAACCCTTGGCACAGACGGTATATAGTCCTGGGGGCCATTGGCACTAGCACCACCAGACATTTCTGGCCAGGATAAAGAACCCTTGGCACAGACAGCATATAGACCTGGGGCATTGGCACTAGCACCAGCAGACAGTAGGTTGATATGGTACAGAACCCTTGGCACAGACAGCATATAGGCCTGGGGGCCATTGGCACTAGCAGTAGCAGACATTGGTTGCCGGGGCAGGCAGGCAGGCAGACAGGCGGCATGACATGAGTGATTGTCAGGCAGACTGAGGCAAGGTTTGAGCTTTGCAACCTGGGTGGGCAGGCGGGCAGACAGGCAGGCAGCATGGCATGAGAGGCAGTAGGGCAAGTGGGCTTGGACAGGCTTTGAGCTAGGCAACCTGGGTGGGCAGACAGGCACCTTGGCATGGGAGGCAGGAAGGCGGACTGAGGCATGCTTTGAGCTTGGTGGTAAGGTGGGCGAGCAGACAGGCAGAGTGACATGAGAGGCAGTAGGGTATGCAGGCTGGGACATTGGCAGCAGGGCACTTGGATAGGCTAGCAAAGACTGCAGCATGAGAGAGTGAGATCCAGTCAGCATCACATGAGCGGGCCGAGATCGTGTAGTCATAGGCCGGCTGACAGGCTTACAGTTTGGTTCCCTGAGTCATGAGGTCAGTCATATAAGACAGCCGAGGCCATCTAGTATGTGGTGAGAGAGAAACAGGGACAGGGATGGAGAGAGAGAGAGAGAGAGAGAGAGAGAGAGAGAGAGAGAGAGAGAGGGGCAGGGCAGGTGCCAGGCATTGGGAGGGAGGGACAGCACCTCAGCAGCACAGGAACAGTATCCCTAGCCCAGATTGAAGAGGAGGAGAAGCCCCATCCTGACTGCCCCTGGCATGGGATGGCGTATGCCACTGCACCATCACTCCTTTTCCAGGGGCAGCTTGGGGAATCCCAGCAGTGGAAGGTTGACCTTCAAGGAGAGCAAATACTCCACCAACTTGGACCCAGTTTCAGGCAGTGCGGAGCGCAAATGTCTCCCACCACAGAAAACACCCGCTCGCTGGGGACACTGGTTGGTGGGAGGACAGGATACCCTTGGCCACTTTCAACAGGGCCGGCCACACGTTGGCTTTGCCGGCCCAGTAGGCCAAGGGATCACTGCTGGGATCAATGCATGGCTCCTCCTCCAGGTAGGTCTCTACTGGAGCTGGGGCGCCATCATGCTCCCTTTGGTAGCTCTGAGTGGGCACCCCCTGCCCCACTTCCCTCAGCCAAGCTGCTTGCACTTTTGTGCTGGGCCCCATGCTCCCCAGAGTGGCCTGCACACAGGAGGAGCTGCTGGCAATAGGGGTCCTGCTGCTGCTGTTGCTCATCCTGCTGCTGGTGCTGTTGCTACCACTAGGGCTGGGGGCAGGGATTGACCCAGATGGTTGGAAGGGGTTGCTGCTCCCACTCCCACCATCCCCAAGGATGTCCTGCTGCATGGCACACTCTGTCTGCCAGACTTTCTGCACCAGTGCACGCTTCCAGAGGCCATAGACTGTTGTCTCACGTGCCATGCTGCTCTTGATTTTGGGGTCCAGCATGGTTGCCAGGACATATTCCTGCCGGTGCAGGAGCTCATCAAATTGCACACTCAGCCCCACCTTCAGCTTCCGTGCCCGGTCAAGTGCCTCATCAGGCATCTTCCTGCCTGCAGGGTCACTATCCCGCCCCCCGAGAATCTCATCCAGGCTCCTCTGGAGACTATGGACCAGCGGGGTCACCTGGATGAGGGTGGCGGTGGAGCTGCTCACGGTCTCTGTCATGGCCAGGAATGGTCTCAGGACAAAAACCGTGTGAGTGAAAATCTCCCATTCCTCCCTGTTGTACCATGGAGGTGCCTCGATGTCGGTTTCCAGTTTCACCTGATGCAAGGTGGTTTTCCACCTGCTGGAGACATCTTGGACCAGCTGGTGCATCAGAGACCCTTGCTCGGCCTGCTTCTCCCAGAGGAACTCGCTGCCCTTCACGCTCCTATTGAAGAACCCCGCCAGCTTCCTTCCCCACTCGACCAGGGAGTTAAGGGTGCCTGACCCAATCCCCTTATCCCCCAAGCCCAGAGCATCCTTGACCACAAGATGGAGGATGTGTGCGGTGAAAGGGATGCTTGTGAAGTCCCCATCACAGACTGCCTTCAGTATATTGACTGTGTTGTCCATGACCACACACCCCTTGGTGAAGGCCGTGTCTGGCGTGACCCACTCCCTCACCATGGTGGTCAGGGCTTCCTCGAGGTTCCTTGAGGTGTGGGAGCTGTCCATTACTTGTTCCTGAAGCAGGGCCCACCTATACCCTGCTTCAGGACCCCTCCTGCCACTGCCAAGTGTTGCGTCTGGGTTCTGCCACCAGTGTGTAGTCACTGCCAGGTAGGCGTACTGAGCGTTCTTAGAGAACCACAGGTCGGTGGTGAAGTGGACAGTGGCCTCCCCTGCCAGATTCTCCCTCACCCGCTCCTTCAAAGCCATGTACAGCTGTGGCACCACAGTCCGAGTCAGGGTGGAGCAGAAAGGAAGCTTAAACTGGGGGGCCAGGAATCCAATCAGCCTCTGGAAACCCTTGTCCTCTACAATTGAGAAGGGCTGCCCATCCAGTGCAATCATCTCAGCCAACAGGCACTTGGTTTTCTCCTGAAAGAAGCCACGCCTCCCTCCAGCACCCAATGGCCTTGACAGCTGCCACCACCCCAGCTCCTTCATAGTGGACTGTTGCTGCTGCTGGTGAGGCTCCTGCTGCTGTTCTTCCCCCATACTGCTCCTGCTGCTAGAGGTAGCAGCAGTTGGTGCGGGACACTTTCCCTCTGAAGGAGCCAGGCGACTGACCGCTGCTGCAGTCGGGAACCCACTGCTATCCACTTCCCCTGCCTTTCCGCTTAGCATCAGAGCACTGTGGCATGCCTTGATGGGCCTCGCCATTGTAGTTGTCCCAAGGTTGGCGAGCACCTGCCCACGCTTCACTAGTTTAATGCACAAAGTGCACTGCACCTCTCTGGGATCATCTGCCTGCACCAGCTTAAAATGTTCCCAGACTGAGGATTTCCTCCCCCCCCTCCTGCCTTCTGGCCCTCCCCGGGTGATGCACTGCTGCCAGCGCTGCTGGAAGGGGGAGAACTTGGTGGCACTGGCGACACAGCTCTGAGAGGAGGCTCAGCCATCGCCTCATCTGCAGACATCTCCTTTGTGGCACTAGTGTCTGCCTCTTCTTCACTGTCCCCGATCGCGGTGATGTCCCATGAAGGGCAGCCTTTCTCAATTGTACTGGGACCCTGAGGCTAGACTGCCCGTGCCCGCCATGCTGCTGGCACTCTCCCTGTGCCCCCCTCTATAGCTGTTAGTGATGCTGCTGCTGCTGCTCCTCCTCTCCCTACTGCCATTGCTAAGGGATCAGGCCCTGCCTCTAGCAGCTGGGGTTGGATCCACCAGCTCTGGACTGCTGGGGATCGCCTCAACAGTGGGGGACAGTGGTGGCCCTGTAGGAACATCAGAAGCAGCACCAGCACCTACTCCAGCACCACCCACAGGAGAGACAGATGCAGCCTCAAGTCCTGCAGGCCTTTGAGTGTCCTGCATGGCAGTGGAGGAGGGCACTGCCAGGAGGCGATGCTGAGCCACTGAAGCCTGTGGCCCTAAAGCAGGCCTGAAGATTTTGGGGCATGGTGATGTGCTCAGGCTACTGTTGCTGCATGCTGCCGCTCCCCTGGCATTGCCTCTTCCGCACGTGTCCCATTGCCTCCCCTACAGGCAGCAGACTGGTCTCTCCTTCCCTTCTTCATTTTTCCCTCCAAAATAATGTTTTTATATTGTTTTTTTAATTGTTTTTTATTTTTTAATTTAATTTTTTTATCTAATATTATATCTATCTATCTACACTAAATCTAGCTGCTATGGCTATTCTTAAAGCTATCAACTAAATGGATTATCTAATAAGTACAAAAGGCCTACTACTACAAACACTAAATCTCTAAACACTATCTCTATCTCAGCTAACTCCTACATCTCAGCTAACTCCTACATCTATCTATCTATCTATCTATCGATCGATCGGATGTGGGGAAACACTCAGAACACTCAGAGAGGGGTACAAAACTGAAATGAAACCTAAATCAATCTAATGCTACTCAAAATGAATAAAAAAGAAAAAAGGAAGGGAATCAGGGATGGAATATATATAGAGGGAGAGGGAAAGGATTTAATGGAGGGGGAAGGGAGGAAGGAAGTTTGAACACAGGGAACACAGGGAGGGGTAAAAACAAAAAGTAACACCTAAATCTACCTAATATAATCTAAATAAATGATTATATGGAGGTAAATTGGTTGGATGGGTGAAATAGGAGGAGGATGGCAATGGATTTGGGAGCTGGGAACTGCTGGGAGAGGGAGCCTTCTGAAACGCCTGCTGTCAGGATCAGTCGCTAGCTCAGACGGTGTTGGGAAGAGGGGAGGGCAATGAGTTTTGTTACTTGCTGCGTCCACCTTACCGCGAGCCCCATTGGCTCCATGCAGCCTAGCCCATGGCCAATTGCAGACTGTGAAGTCAGTGGTCTGAGGCGAAAAGGAATGGTGATTGGGCAGGCTGGCTGCTACTCCAAGCCTCTCCACCTCTGGTGCCTGGAGGTCTGCTCCTCAGCTGACTCCCCCTCCCTGTCATGTTTGCTTTCCAGTGACACGTTTTTGCCACCCAAAATCACCCGAACGCGAACCAAACTGACCGAACTGTTTGGTCGTTTCAGAGTTCGGAATCGAATTCGGTTTGGCTGGTTCGGGTTTGGGTTCTGTCGTCCGAACAGGCCGAGTTCGGGCCGAATTCCGAACTTCCAAACCGTGTTCACCCATCCCTATTGTGTGAGTCAGAGAACATTGTGAGAGAGTGAAATGCATGTTGAACCAAATGATTTTTTCCCTGATGGATTATTAGGAAACTCACAGTCATAATATAATTTTCCAGATACTTAGATCAATGATGTCAACTAATTACCAAAAGTTTTGAATCATGCCCAAATTTGAAGGGAATCATATTTACGGGTGAAATGAAGTCAATGATCTTTGGCTAATAGATTACAGAGGAAAAACAAAGAGTTATCAAGAGAAGAATAGGTTCTTTATACTCCCCTAATGTTAAAAAGGTATATGCTTGTTTCAATCTTTTTAGCATCAGTATCTGCTATTGACCATTTATGGATAGTGCGTAGTCATATTGTCCTAGGTGGGGATGAGAGAAGACTGCAACTCAAATTATTATTTATTATTTATTATTAATTTTATTAGTATTAATTAATGTATAGTGTGACAGCAATGTGCTCATTCCTCTCCCATGATAGGTATGGGCGAACCGATCGCGGTTCACTCATTCCTCTCCCATGATAGGGATGGGCGAACCGATCGCACTTCGGGTTCGGCCGTTCGATTCGGCTGCGTTCGGTTCATCCATTCGGTTCGTCAGTTCGGTTCGGCTGCGTTCGGTTCGGCAGTTCGGCTAGTTCGCTGAGTTCGGGTTCGGCTGTTCAGTTCGGTCGTCCGAACAGGCCATTTGGTTAGGCCGTTCGGCTGTTCAGTTCAGCCATTCGGGAAATGTTGTTATAGGTGTTTTTTTGTTTTTTATATGGTTTTTTGGTTTTTTATTGGGTTTTATATGGTTTTCTGTCGTTTTTTATTTGTTTTTTTTTGTTTTTATATGGGGTTTTGTTTTTGTTTTTTATCTAATATTATATATATCTATCTACACTAAATCTAACTGCTATTAACTATTCTAAAATGCTATGAACTAAATGGATTATCTAATAAGTACACAGACCTACTCCTACTAACACTAAAACCAAATCACTAATGCTATCTCTATCACTAAGCTAACTCCTACAACTCTCTCTCTCTCTCTCTCTCTCTATCTATCTATCTATCTATCTATCTATCTCCATATGTATAGTTATAGATAGATAGATAGATAGATAGATAGATATGGATATGGATATGGGATAGATACCGAAATCACCGAATTCCTTCCCTGCCGGGATCACCCCGTCACGCCGCAACAGACGTGCTGGGGGGATCCCGGCGGGGAATTGGGGAGGGGGCGGGGCTGCGTGGCGCAACGTGCGGCCGCACAGCCCCGCCCCCTCCACGCTCCCCGCTGCCCGCCCTCTGGGGAGACGGGTGGGCAGCGGGGCCAATGCGGCCGCCGCGTCGGGCCGGATTTGCCATGGCCCGGGGTCACACTGGTGATCCCGGGCCGTGGCGCCCGACCAGACGAGACGCTGGGGTTCACCCCTGCATGGGATTGCATTCGACACGTGGTAGCCTCCGGTCCCGCCGCTTCGGCCGCTCACGTGTCAAATGCAATCCCAAGCCATGGTAACATCTGGGGGGAAACATCTGTTTCCCCCAACAGACGTTATGC
>QEPC01008309.1:3314388-3326716 GCA_003113815.1 Sphenodon punctatus | reverse complement strand
TACAAAACTGAAATGAAACTTAAAGCAATCTAAAAATCCTACTCAATGCCTGCTGTTAGGAACAGTGACTAGCTCAGAAGGTGTTGGGAAGGGGAAAGGCAGATAATGAGTTTCGTTTCTTGCAAGCCTCTCCACCCCTGGTGCCTGGGAGTCTGCTCCTCAGTGACTGACACCTCCCTGTCATGTTTGACCTTCCAGTGAAACTTTTTTTGCCACCCGAACTCACCCGAACGCGATCCGAACTGACCAAACTGTTCAGCCATTTTGCCGTTCGGTGTTCGGTTTGTTCAGTATGTTAATGTTTGTGTTCGTGGTCAAGTTTGGTCATCCGAACAGGCCGAGTTCGGGCCAAACTCCGAACTACCGAACCACGTTCGCCCATCCCTATCCCATATACATTAGTGTGTAGAATGACTTTGGGTGTTAACAGATATGATGCTGGCCCGCTTTGACCCGATCAGGCCAGCGTGATGCCTGTACATTTGTTCCAGGCCCGCCAGATATAGGCCTGGAACAAATCCCACCATGTGTGTGTGTGTCTGTGTGGCTGGGCCTAGATTATGGGTCTGGATCAAAGTGGGCCCACAGTCTGGGCTCAGCAGTCACCCAGCTGGGTCAAAGTGAGCGAAACTGGGTGGGAACATTTGTTCCTGACCCTGGCTCCTCCCAGAGTGAAGACTTTCCAGGGTGTCCAGTCATGGCTGGCTGCCTGTAATAAGCAGCCATAGCTCTCCATCACGGTGAGGAGGCAGAGGAATCCCGGGAGTGCAATGATGTGGTCTGGCAGCTGCACGTCACTCCTCACCCATCTCCCCGGACGGGGGTGCTACAGGAATATTTATTCCCACGGCCGGAGCTTGCCTGGCTGGAAGAACCCCTCCCACTCCCCCAAGTGGGATAGACATCCCGGTGGACATCTGTTAACATCCTTTGATTTTGCCTAGTCTGTTGTGGGCCAGTGATACATTCAGTGCTTAATTTATAAAACAATGAACTGCTGGGGCCCAAGCTTGTCCCAAAAGCCACTCCCCCCACCCCAGAGCTTGTCAGAGTAGGAGAACTGAATCCTAGTCTGTGGCTAGCAACCCAGCCACTGAGCTACCCTGCCAGCTGAGTGTAAGATAGGAGTTCGTGTAATTTCATCTATATGATGACCAGCACAGGGCATGGGGTAGGAAGTTCATGGGGGTTTGGGGTGTTTTTTTTTAAAAAAGCCAAAGAAACCATCCAGTTTTTTTTCCCCTGGCTTTCACTTCCAACTGCAAATGACCAATTGTAGCAGGACAAAGTGCCTGCCATGCCTCTGACTCTTTAAGGAAGTGCATCCTAGGCCTGGGGTAGGGCCTGAGTAGGACCTCCTGAGCTGTGCATGACAGGGGCTATCCCAGAGTTCAACAGACAAAGCTGAGAGCTCATTGGGGATTTGTGGTTAGAGGAACCAGCACTTAACCCTTGTCTTCTGTTGTGAATTAAATGATGTTTTTAGCATCATGGGGTAGATTTCTCCTCCAGGCCTTTGGCACTTAAATTGCTTAAATGTGTAAACTAGCATGAAATGTGGTGGGGTAAATTTCTACCCTCATCTAGGGGTATAAATCTACTCCATGGTAAAATGAACTGGGATATATTTCTACCGTGGGACCTTTTCGGTCACATATAAAAAATGGTTGATGATAACCAACTTTCCTTTGGGGACATTGTGTATCTGTGTGCAGGTGACAACATCCTAAAAGGTTGGAGAGCCACTGACGTGCAAGTTTTTGCAAGAGATGTGCACCCGGGGTAGGAATTCACCCCAGCACAGAAGAAAAGGGTTTTTAATGGCAGTTCTTTAGAAGAGATTTGGGACGAGACTGGAGGAGAGTTGGTACCAAGGGATGTGGTGGAAAACAGGGCTTAAAGGCAGCTCTGTAGAGATGTTTGTAGAGAGACTGGGGGAGACTTGGAGAAAGCAGACAGGGGTATGGTCTCTGCGTCTAAGAAAGCCCAGCTACAAGGGGGATTGCCTGAGCTGAAGACTTAAAGGAACCAGTGCTGGGCCGAAGAGTACATATGAATTGCATAAATAAGAATATGGGATTGTATACAATGATTATATATGGGATAAAGAGATGCAATTTGAGATTTCCCAGACAGAGCATGACGTTTGGACAGCATCTGGCCAATATTTATCCCAGAAGCCCTGACCGTGCTACACCAATATAAGATTTTTCTTGCTCCTTCACATTTTGAGGTGCACAGATCCACTTTGATCCTGGTCCCTTGAATTCAACTGCTGGGGCTGAGCCTTTCCCCTTCCCTTTGAATTAAGCCCTGGTTATATTTATTTATTTATTCTTATATCCTGCCCTTACCATAAGGTTCAAGAAGGATTACAACATTAAAAAAAACATAAACAAAAAATAGAAGGATATAAAAGCATAGACTAATTAAAGCATATTAAAAAAAAATTCCTTGAAGATGCCACCCCACCCACTATTCCTGATAGCCAACTGTTTGGCAGAAAATAAGTCTTACGCTGCATCCAGAAAATTTTCGCTCATAGAGAGTTCCACAATATTCAGGCAACAACTGAGAGTATCCTCCTCATATTAATCTGATGGGCAGATGGTGCCTGCAAGAGGGCACTCCCATCTGTCTGAAGGAATCATGATGTGACACATGGGAAGAGGCAGTCTTTCATATATCTGTTCCCAGGCTGTTAAGGGCTTTAAAAGGTCAAACCCAGCACCTTGAATTTTGCCCAGAATGCAATTGGAAGCCAGTGCAGATTCTGGAGTCCAGATGCAAAGTGTTCACGGTGACTCACTCCTGAGTGGAACTGTGAGCTGCCATGTTTTGTACCAGCTGTAGTTTCATCTGGTACAAACTCTGTCTGTTCAGACGACCAAACCAGAACCCGAACAGACCGAACCAAACCTGATTCTGAACTCCGAAATGACCGAACAGTTCGGTCGGTTCGGATCAAGTTCGGATGAGTTCGGGTGGCAAAAACATGTAACTGGAAGGCAAAATGTGACAGGGAGGGGGAGTCAGCTGAGGAGGACTTCCAGGCACCAGGGGTGGAGAGGCTTGGAGTAGCAGCCAGCCTGCCCAATCAACATCCCTTTTCTTCTCAGACCACTGGCTTCGCAGTCTGCGATTGGCCATGGGCTAGGCTGCACGATGCGAATGGGGGTTGCAGTGAGGCAGGTGCAGCAAGTAACAAAACTCCTTGTCCTCCCCCCTGCCAATGCCTTCTGAGCTAGTCACTGTTTATGAACAGCAGGCATTTCAGAAGCTCCCTCTCCCAGCAGTTTGTTTTCCTCAATCCATTGCCATCGTCCATCCAACTCATTTAGCTCCATATTATCATTTATTTAGATTATATTATATATATTTAGGTGCAGTATTTTGTTTTTACCCCTGTGTTCCCTGTGTTCAATCTTCCTTCCTTCCTCACCCCTCCATTGAACCCTTTCCCTCTCCTTGTAATTATATTCCATCCCTGATTCCCTTCCCCTGTTTTTCATTCATTTACAGTAGGATTATTAGCTTTATTTAGGTTTCATTTCAGTTTTGTACCCCTTCTTGTGTTGTTTGTGATTCCCCCCCATCAGATAGATAGATAGATAGATAGATAGATAGTAGACAGTTGTAAGAGTTAGCTTAGTGATAGAGATAGCATTTAGTTTTAGTGTTTGTAGGAGCAGGCCTTTGTAGTTATTAGATAGTTCATTTAGTTCATAGCATTTAGAAAAGTTAATAGCAGTTAGATTTAGTGTATATATATATATAATAGCAGATAAAAAAAATTGAATTGAAAAATTAAAAAAAATAAAAATAAAATAAGATAATATATAAAAACATTATTTTGGAGAGAGAAATGGAGAAGGGAATGAGAGTCCAGTCTGCTGCCCGTAAGACAGGCAATGGGGCATGTGGAAGAGGTGGTAGGGGCAGGGGCCGTGCCAGCGGTGTGGCAGCAGGCAGCAGCAGCAGCCAGAGCTCATAACCATCCCCCAAAGTCCGCAGGCCTGCTTTGGGGCAACAACAGACTTCAGTGGCTCAGTGTTGCCTCCTGGCAGTGCCCTCCTCCACTGCCACACAGGGCTGCAGCAGGACAAGTTGGACAACATGAGGCTGTGACTGTCTCTGCTGTTTCATATGTTCCTCCAGGGCCACCAATGTTCCCCATTGTGGAGGCGATTCCCAGTAGCAGTCCAGAGCTTGTGGAGGCCTTCCCTGCTGCTGGAGGTGGGGCCCGATCCAAGGGGAATGGCAGTAGGGAGAGGAGTAGCAGCAGCAGCAGCAGCAGCAGCAATGACAGCGATAGAGGGAGGCACAGGGAGAGTGCCATCAGCATGGCGGGCAGTCAAGCCTCTGTGTCACAATACTCCCCTTCACGGGACAACATCACAGTGAATGGGGACAGAGACTCAGAGGCAGACACTAGTGCCACAGAGGAGATGGCTGACCCTCTTCCCAGAGCTCTGTCGCCAGTGCCACCAAGTTCTGCCCCTTCCAGCAGCACTGGCAGCAGTGCGTCAGCTGGGGTGGACCAGAAGGTAGGAGGGGGGGGGGAAATCTTCAGTCTGGGATCATTTTAAGCAGGTGTGGGCAGATGACCCCAGAGATGTGCAGTGCACTTTGTGCAAAAAGGTGGTAAAGCGTGGGCAGGTGCTCAGCAACCTGGGGACAATGACAATGGCAAGGCACCTAAGGTCATGCCACAGTGCTCTACTGCTCAGTGGGAAGGCAGGGGAAGTGGATGCAAGCGGGTTCCCAACTGCAGCAGCCAGGTGCCCGGCTCTTTCAGTGGGCAAGTGTCCTACACGAGCACCAACTGCTGCCTCTAGCAGCAGGAGCAATATTCCTCCTGCTAGGGGGGGAAGAACAGCAGCAGCAGCCTCCCCAGAAGCGCTGTCAGTCCACTGTGGAGGAGCTGGGGAGGGGGGATCTGTCAAGGCCATCGGAAGGGAGCTGTGGCACTGGCTTCCAAGAGAAAGCAAAGTGCATGTTGGCAGAAACTATTGCCCTGGATGGACAGCCCTTCTCAATTGTGGAGGCAAAGGCTTCCAGTGACTGATTGGGTTCCTGGCCCTCAACTTGAACTTTAAGCTCCCTTCACACTCCACTTTGAGTCGGACTCTGGTGCCACAGCTGTACCGGGCTTTGAAGGAGCGGATGAGTGAGCAGCAGGGGCTGAGGGGGTCATGGTTCACTTCACCACAGACCTATGGTCCAGCAGCAAAGTATGGCATGCCTACCTGGCAGTGATTGCACACTGGTGGCAGGACCCAGATGCAGCGATTGCAGTGGCAGGAGGGGACCTAAAACAGGGTATAGGTGGGCCCTGCTTCAGGCCCATGTAATGGACAGCCCCCACACCTCCAGTAACCTCGAGGCAGTCCTGGCTGCCATGCTGAGGAAGTGGGTCATGCCAGGCACGGCCTTCACCAAGGGGGTGTGTGGTCACGGACAACATGGCCAATATACTAAAGGCAGTCCGTGATGGGGGCTTCACAAGCATCCCTTGCACTGCACACACCCTCCATCTTGTGGTCAAGGATGCTCTGGGCTTGGGGGATAAGGGGATTGGCCCGGCACCTTTAGCACCCTGGTCAACCAGGGGAGGAAGCTGACGGGGTTCTTCAACCTCAGTGTGAAGGGCAGCGAGCTCTTCCAGGAGAATCAGACACAGCAACACTCCCCAGAGCACCAGCTGGTGCAAGATGTGTCCCCCAGGTGGAATTCCACCTTCCTGATGCTCGAGCGGCTTCTTGAACAGAATACCACCTTGCATCAGGTGGAACTGGAAACAGACATCGAGGCACCTCCAGGGTACAACAGGGAAGAATGGGAGATGATTGCTCATATGGTCTTCATCCTAAGACCATTCCTGGCCGTGACGGAGACCTTGAGCAGCTCCACCGCCACTCTCAGTCAGGTGACCCCCTTGTCCATAGTCTCTGCAGTAGCCTGCACAAGATTCTTGGGGGGGGGGAGGGATTGTGGTCCTCAGGGCAGGAGGATGTCGGATGAGGCAATTGACCTTGCGCGCAAGCTGAAGGCGGGGCTGAGTGCGTGCTTTGACGAGCTGCTGCGCGGGGAGCATTATGTGCTGGCAACCATGCTGGAGCCGAGAATCAAGGGCAGCATGGCACACGAGACAGCAGTCTATGGCCTCCGGAAGGGTGCGCTGGTGGAGAAGGTCTGGGAGGCAGAGGGGCCATGCAGCAGGACACCCCTGGGGATGGTGGGAGTGGGATTAGCGACCCCTTCCAGTCATCTGGGTCTATCCCAGCACCCAGCCCTAGCGGTAGCAGCAGCACCAGCAGCAGGAGGAGCAGCAGCAGCAGCAGGACCCCTATTTCCAGCAGCTCCTCCTGTGTGCAGTCCACTCTGGGGAGCATGGGGCCCAGCACAAAAGGGCAAGCAGCTTGGCTGAGGGCAGTGGGGCAGGTGGTGTCCACCCAGAGCTACCAGAGGGAGTATGATGGTGCCTCAGCAGCAGTAGAGACCTACCTGGAGGAGGAGCCATGCATTGATCCCAGCAGCGATCCCTTGGCCTGCTGGGATGGCAACGTGTGACCCACCCTGTTGAAAGTGGCCAAGGGTATCCTGTCCTCCCACCAACCAGTGTTCCCAGCGAGCGGGTGTTCTCTGTGCACCGCCTGAGACTGGGGGCCATGTTGGTGGAGCAGTTGCTCTTCTTGAAGGTCAACCTTCCACTGCTGGGATTCCCCGAGCTTCTCCGAGCTTCCCCTGGACAAGGAGTGATGGTGCAGTGGCACACACCATCCAATGCCAGTGGCAGTCTTGGGATGGGGTTTCTCCTCCTGCTCCTCAATCTGGGCTGGGACTACTGCTCCTGTGCTGCTCTCCCTCTCAATGCCTGGCACCCCCCCTCTCTCTCTCCCTCTCTCTCTCTCTCTCTCTCTCTCTCATACTAGATGGCCTCGGCTGCCTTATCTGACTGACCTCATGATACAGGGTTGCATTGGGAAACAAACTGTAAGCCTGCCAGCCGGCCTATGGCTGCACGATCTTGGCTTGCCTATGTGACACTTACTGGCTCTCGCTCTCTCGCGCTACACAGTCTTTGCTAACCTATCTGAGTGCCCTGCTGTCAATGTCCCAGTCTGCCTGCCCTACCCTACTGCCTCTCATGCCACGCTGTCTGTCTGCCTGCCCAGCTTGCCGCCAAACTCAAAGCATGCCTCAGTCCACCTTGCTCCTTTCCATGCCAAGGTGCCTATCTGCCCATCCAGGTTGTCTAGCTCAAAGCCTGCCCAATCCCACCTGCCCTACTGCCTCTCATGCCACGCTGCCTGCCTGCCCACCCACCCGGTTGCAAAGCTCAAACCCTGCCTCAGTCTGCCTGACTGCCGGTCATGCCACGTCACCTAACTGCCTGCCCCAGCAACCAATGTCTGCTGGTGCTTCCACCTGCCAATGGCCCCCAGGCCAGGCCTATATGATGTCTGTGCCAAGGGTTCTGTACCCTGGCAACCAATGTCTGCTGGTGCCAATGGCCCCCAGGCCAGGCCTATATGCCATCTGTGCCAAGGGTTCTGTACCCTGGCAACCAATGTCTGCTGGTTCCAATGGCCCCCAGGCCTATATGCTGTCTTTGCCAAGGGTTCTGTCCCCTGGCAACCCACTGGCTCCTGCTGCTAGTGCCAATGGCCCCCAGGCCTATATGCTGTTTGTGTCAGCCAAGGGGTCTGTACCTGGGGAACTTGATGGCTACTGCTGCTCCAAGTCATGCCATGCAGTCTGTATGCCTGCCCAGGCTGCCAAGCTCAATGCCTGCCTGATTGCCGCTCATGCCACACTGCCTGCCTGCCCACCTAGGTTTCCATTTCCAGCTTAAAGTTTGGCTCAGTCCGCCTCCCTGCCTCTCATGCCAAGCTTCCATGACTGCCCACCTGCCAGCCCAGGTTGCCATTGCCAGCTCAAAGCTTGCCTCAGCCCGCCTGCCTGCCTGCCTGCCTCTCATTCCAAGCTGCCGTGACTGACTGCCTGCCCACCCAGGTTGGCAAGATCAAAGTCTGCCTGAATGCCGCTCATGCCATGCTGCCTGCCTGCCCTGGCAACCCATGTTTGCTGATGCTGCCAAAGGCCCTCACCCGCCAGGCCTATATGCTGTCTGTGGAAAGGGTTCTGTACCATGGCAACCACCAATCCACTGTCTAACCACCAGCAACCGCCGCCCACTGCCAAGGAGTCTGTCTCTCTTTCTCTCTGGCACACCCACACAGACACAAGCCCTGCCCTTCCTGGAGGGCTGTCTGCAAGTAGAGACCCTGCTGCTGGCACATCTTAGGGTCAATGTACCTTACCTACACTACATGTGGTGCCAGGTGCTTCTGGTAGGGATTGACAAGCTGTATGAGATTCTGTCACCTGCCAGCCAGAACTTCAGCACAGAGGAATAAAAGATTGGAGGTCAAACAAAGCTTGTATCTAACAATAACAATAAATGTTATTAACAACAACAACAACATTATAAAACAAAAACCAAACATTGCACGTCTTGCGGCATTTGGTAGCCATTTTCTTTTTTGAAGTCCACTGCCCCAGCCACAGCCCCCTGCCACTTTGACACCGACTGCCGTTGGAGGTCCACGCTATCTATCACCATCTGGAGGTACTGGGCATACGCCTTAACCTGACATTCCCGTAACTCCAGCTCCTTAAAGCGTTCCACCAGCTGGTCCTCCATTTTATTATTGCTGGCCATGCAGTCCCTGCTGGGCCTCTGCACTTGGGCCCTAAAATCCCTTACTGATGCTGACTCCTCCTCCTCCTCCTCCATGGTTTCCTCACCATAGCTGGTTGAGGGGGAAGGGGAAGGTCTTTGACAGCATCTCCTCTGGTGCTTCTGGGGCTGATGTTGTTCCACCTGGTCAACGTCAGAGTCAGGCTGCCACCTCACCGTCATGTGATGCCTTCTCTCAATGTGGGCAATGAGCCCTGAGGTGGTCCCCTCACGCTTCTGCCTGAAAAGTTTGTGGCAGGTCTAAAGAGCATAAAAAGATAGGAACATAAGAAGTGCCATACTGTGTCAGACCAATGGTCTGTCAAGCCCTGCCTGCATTCTGTCTCCACAAGTGGGTGGACTGGGTGGCCAATCTCTCTCTTCAGGGGACTTCCATTCCTAACAGGTCATANGATTGTGGTCCTCAGGGCAGGAGGATGTCGGATGAGGCAATTGACCTTGCGCGCAAGCTGAAGGCGGGGCTGAGTGCGTGCTTTGACGAGCTGCTGCGCGGGGAGCATTATGTGCTGGCAACCATGCTGGAGCCGAGAATCAAGGGCAGCATGGCACACGAGACAGCAGTCTATGGCCTCCGGAAGGGTGCGCTGGTGGAGAAGGTCTGGGAGGCAGAGGGGCCATGCAGCAGGACACCCCTGGGGATGGTGGGAGTGGGATTAGCGACCCCTTCCAGTCATCTGGGTCTATCCCAGCACCCAGCCCTAGCGGTAGCAGCAGCACCAGCAGCAGGAGGAGCAGCAGCAGCAGCAGGACCCCTATTTCCAGCAGCTCCTCCTGTGTGCAGTCCACTCTGGGGAGCATGGGGCCCAGCACAAAAGGGCAAGCAGCTTGGCTGAGGGCAGTGGGGCAGGTGGTGTCCACCCAGAGCTACCAGAGGGAGTATGATGGTGCCTCAGCAGCAGTAGAGACCTACCTGGAGGAGGAGCCATGCATTGATCCCAGCAGCGATCCCTTGGCCTGCTGGGATGGCAACGTGTGACCCACCCTGTTGAAAGTGGCCAAGGGTATCCTGTCCTCCCACCAACCAGTGTTCCCAGCGAGCGGGTGTTCTCTGTGCACCGCCTGAGACTGGGGGCCATGTTGGTGGAGCAGTTGCTCTTCTTGAAGGTCAACCTTCCACTGCTGGGATTCCCCGAGCTTCTCCGAGCTTCCCCTGGACAAGGAGTGATGGTGCAGTGGCACACACCATCCAATGCCAGTGGCAGTCTTGGGATGGGGTTTCTCCTCCTGCTCCTCAATCTGGGCTGGGACTACTGCTCCTGTGCTGCTCTCCCTCTCAATGCCTGGCACCCCCCCTCTCTCTCTCCCTCTCTCTCTCTCTCTCTCTCTCTCTCATACTAGATGGCCTCGGCTGCCTTATCTGACTGACCTCATGATACAGGGTTGCATTGGGAAACAAACTGTAAGCCTGCCAGCCGGCCTATGGCTGCACGATCTTGGCTTGCCTATGTGACACTTACTGGCTCTCGCTCTCTCGCGCTACACAGTCTTTGCTAACCTATCTGAGTGCCCTGCTGTCAATGTCCCAGTCTGCCTGCCCTACCCTACTGCCTCTCATGCCACGCTGTCTGTCTGCCTGCCCAGCTTGCCGCCAAACTCAAAGCATGCCTCAGTCCACCTTGCTCCTTTCCATGCCAAGGTGCCTATCTGCCCATCCAGGTTGTCTAGCTCAAAGCCTGCCCAATCCCACCTGCCCTACTGCCTCTCATGCCACGCTGCCTGCCTGCCCACCCACCCGGTTGCAAAGCTCAAACCCTGCCTCAGTCTGCCTGACTGCCGGTCATGCCACGTCACCTAACTGCCTGCCCCAGCAACCAATGTCTGCTGGTGCTTCCACCTGCCAATGGCCCCCAGGCCAGGCCTATATGATGTCTGTGCCAAGGGTTCTGTACCCTGGCAACCAATGTCTGCTGGTGCCAATGGCCCCCAGGCCAGGCCTATATGCCATCTGTGCCAAGGGTTCTGTACCCTGGCAACCAATGTCTGCTGGTTCCAATGGCCCCCAGGCCTATATGCTGTCTTTGCCAAGGGTTCTGTACCCTGGCAACCCACTGGCTCCTGCTGCTAGTGCCAATGGCCCCCAGGCCTATATGCTGTTTGTGTCAGCCAAGGGGTCTGTACCTGGGGAACTTGATGGCTACTGCTGCTCCAAGTCATGCCATGCAGTCTGTATGCCTGCCCAGGCTGCCAAGCTCAATGCCTGCCTGATTGCCGCTCATGCCACACTGCCTGCCTGCCCACCTAGGTTTCCATTTCCAGCTTAAAGTTTGGCTCAGTCCGCCTCCCTGCCTCTCATGCCAAGCTTCCATGACTGCCCACCTGCCAGCCCAGGTTGCCATTGCCAGCTCAAAGCTTGCCTCAGCCCGCCTGCCTGCCTGCCTGCCTCTCATTCCAAGCTGCCGTGACTGACTGCCTGCCCACCCAGGTTGGCAAGATCAAAGTCTGCCTGAATGCCGCTCATGCCATGCTGCCTGCCTGCCCTGGCAACCCATGTTTGCTGATGCTGCCAAAGGCCCTCACCCGCCAGGCCTATATGCTGTCTGTGGAAAGGGTTCTGTACCATGGCAACCACCAATCCACTGTCTAACCACCAGCAACCGCCGCCCACTGCCAAGGAGTCTGTCTCTCTTTCTCTCTGGCACACCCACACAGACACAAGCCCTGCCCTTCCTGGAGGGCTGTCTGCAAGTAGAGACCCTGCTGCTGGCACATCTTAGGGTCAATGTACCTTACCTACACTACATGTGGTGCCAGGTGCTTCTGGTAGGGATTGACAAGCTGTATGAGATTCTGTCACCTGCCAGCCAGAACTTCAGCACAGAGGAATAAAAGATTGGAGGTCAAACAAAGCTTGTATCTAACAATAACAATAAATGTTATTAACAACAACAACAACATTATAAAACAAAAACCAAACATTGCACGTCTTGCGGCATTTGGTAGCCATTTTCTTTTTTGAAGTCCACTGCCCCAGCCACAGCCCCCTGCCACTTTGACACCGACTGCCGTTGGAGGTCCACGCTATCTATCACCATCTGGAGGTACTGGGCATACGCCTTAACCTGACATTCCCGTAACTCCAGCTCCTTAAAGCGTTCCACCAGCTGGTCCTCCATTTTATTATTGCTGGCCATGCAGTCCCTGCTGGGCCTCTGCACTTGGGCCCTAAAATCCCTTACTGATGCTGACTCCTCCTCCTCCTCCTCCATGGTTTCCTCACCATAGCTGGTTGAGGGGGAAGGGGAAGGTCTTTGACAGCATCTCCTCTGGTGCTTCTGGGGCTGATGTTGTTCCACCTGGTCAACGTCAGAGTCAGGCTGCCACCTCACCGTCATGTGATGCCTTCTCTC
This sequence comes from Sphenodon punctatus, assembly GCA_003113815.1. NCBI lineage: Eukaryota > Metazoa > Chordata > Lepidosauria > Sphenodontia > Sphenodontidae > Sphenodon > Sphenodon punctatus. Next base: position 3,314,602 of record QEPC01008309.1, on the reverse strand, counting down.
AATGTGGGCAATGAGCCCTGAGGTGGTCCCCTCACGCTTCTGCCTGAAAAGTTTGTGGCAGGTCTAAAGAGCATAAAAAGATAGGAACATAAGAAGTGCCATACTGTGTCAGACCAATGGTCTGTCAAGCCCTGCCTGCATTCTGTCTCCACAAGTGGGTGGACTGGGTGGCCAATCTCTCTCTTCAGGGGACTTCCATTCCTAACAGGTCATA
>QEPC01008309.1:3283356-3301888 GCA_003113815.1 Sphenodon punctatus | reverse complement strand
TTTGACCACGCTTCCCGGGACCTTCCCCCGGCTAGCCCAGGAAGCGTGGTTGAAACCGACCCCATGTGGGTATTGAGCGTGATGAACATCTGGCGCGCGCCGTTCAGACGTTCAGGGCCCTTTGGCCCCACGGGGGGGTTGGGCGTGGTTCAGTGTGGTTGAGCGTGATCTCGTAACGTCTGAAATCACCCACAGTCTCCCCACAGTGGGGAGGGGAAAATAAAAAAACAGTAAAACACGTTTTAAAAACCCACCCCAGTCCCCCACCAAAAATAATAACCTACCTCCATCTCCCTCGACAAAAGCCTGGCGTAACAGTCAGGTCTTGCATTCACGTCTGAAGGTAGGAAGGTCTGGGGCCACCCAGGCCTCTGCTGGGAGGGAGTTCCACAGCCTCGGGGTGGCCACTGAGAATGCCCTCTTCAGAGTGGCCCCCTGGGATACCACTAAATTAGCAGTTGCCACTCAGAAAAAGAACCTTGGAGATCCACCTGCCAGCTGATCATGGGCGGAGGTCTGGAAAGAGGCTGCACGGTCTCACAGGCTCCCAGATGTCAGGTTGAGGGAAATATTTATTTATTTATTTATTTACTTATTTATTTTCTCAATTTATACCCCGCCCCTCCTGAAAACAGCTCGGGGTGGCTTCCAAAAATAAAAAAAAATACATATAAAACAAATATAAAACAATTTAAAATACAGGGAAAGAGCACATACTTTTCTCCGCCCCCTCCTAACAGCTGGCTATCAGCAGCAGACTCGATCCTGCACCTCAGCAGGAGTCAGAGCCTCCAGCACCCAGCCGTGGTAGCAACTCCAACAGGGGCTGGCCCGCCCATCTTCACTGAAAACATGTGGCTGGAACCCTGCACTTGTTCTGCTGTGTGGAGGCAGTGATTGCCCGCCATGGGGCCTCACAGGAATTGAGCCCTCACCACTCGTGTGGAGACACCCTTTAACAGATGAGATGCTGTGAGGATTTTCTCAAGGGCAAGTGTTAGGAATAGCCCATTACCAGAGAGTCTGGTCTAAAAAATGTTACTGTTTTTAAAAAGAAACTTAATCACAACATTAGCCCCTTAAAAGGGCCAAGTTTGAAGAACCCTTAGCCTCAAGTTTGTTTTTTCAAGAGAAATTATTAGAAATCATAGCTCCATGTTGCTCCAAAGAATGCCATCTTTTCCCAGGTATTGGAAATCCCCTTAAAAGGAGAAGTCATGAATGAGTCAGAGAGAATAATAAAGAATTCCTCATCTCCCTAATGGGAGGGGCAGCTTTGACCTTGTTTGGGGCAAACTGTTTGGCTGGCCTCCCTCTTTCAGGTTACAAAATGAAACTCATTGTCCCCACTAATGGTTTGCAAACTCGTCTACCTCTCACTGCAGAACAGGTAACAAAAGAGGTGTCAAATCAGGGGTGTTCCAGAAAATCCAGGACAATTGCAAGGTATGAAGGAGACTGCTTAGTGATGCCCGGGGCTACTCAGAATTAGACCCCAGTAGCACGGCAGCAGCTGGGATCAATATAAACCACCCTTGAAACTAAATAAACTGACTGTAAATTGAAGTATTGAACTGGCAAATTGAGCCATGTTTCACAGGTGTGAGGGGGACTTAAAGGTACAGTCTACGGGCGGTATTGTGAACCTTGCAACAGACCTAAATAGTAAGTAACCTTCTGTTCATCATACTCTGATTCATTCTTGGCAACTGAATTATTGCTCTTCAAAACCTACAATTTATGGTATAGATTCAATATGTTGTTTTGACTTTCCTATTAACACCAGCCTTTTCATTGAAAGAGCCCTTTAGGAAAGTGCTCTTTTCTGAGATGTTAATTGTTCTACCTACTTTTTATTTTTTTTAAGTGAAGTGCTGAAAAGAATGGAAGAATGCGCATGTTACATCAGCAGAAAATAACTTGCAGAGCTAACATAATACATTTTACAAATGAGTTTTCTGTTTAAATATGTGAACAGGGCAACAGAGGCTACTTCTTTGCAATGTTAAAAATACACAGTGCATGCAGCACACTCTCAAATCTAAGCCGATTTAAAGGAACTTTGATAAGGAGAGTGGAGAGTGCCCTCATCCCTAAGCAATATTTTATGGTCCTGTAATGTCTTTTGTGGCAAGTCCTGCTTCTTCTCCAATTTGTTGGATATTGTCAGTGAAGCTGCTGAACCACAGTAGTAGCAGGGATAGGGTTGCCCTACCTCCCGTTTAATCCAGGACGCTTATGAAAAAAAACATTGTGCAGGGTTGCACTGGAACCAATGCAGCCCTGCACCATGTTTTTTCATAAGTGTCCGAGATTAAAGGGGAGGTAGGGCAACCCTAAGTAGGGGTGTGGGGCCGCCTGCTTGTAGGGCCTGGAGCAAGGCTGTGAGTACTCCATGTTGAAGAAGGATGACATATAATTGTGCGATGCTGTAAATATTCTGATTGTGTTTGTTGCCACGTGGTGGCCAATGTGTAAATAGTTAATTACTCTTATAACCCCCAGAACTGTAGTGAGCATGCTCCAGCCAGGAACGGAGCACTTCTAATATCCAAGGTAGAGACTAGCAGTGTGATGTGGGAGCCTAGGCAGCAATAAAGGATTAGTTTCCCATACTATTTTGTAGTGGGCCTAAATGTTTTACATATAGCACAAGTACCTAGCATGAGCTACCTATGTTATATTAGTGACAACAAGACTTGGCAGGGGAAGTGGGAATATCATTGTACCAGGAAAGATGAACTTGGAATTCACTCTGACAGACTGATTGTACTGTGCTGTACTAGGATAAAGCTGGAGTCCTGTTCCTACACATTTCTAAGAGAGGCCCAGGGGAGATAGAATATTCTGTTAGGAACTACTGTTACTAATCAGTTATTGAATATACATTATGAATATATTATCGTATAATCAGCTGGTCTATATAAGCTTTGCTTGAATGTAACCACATTGCATCTGGTGACCCTAAGGTTTGGGTGTATCTAGGTGTTGTTAAACTTTCATATTGCTTACTGTGATCCTGAGTCTCTTTGAACCTCTTAACTGTCATACTTCATAGCTGAATCCATCATGAATACAACAACACCCCAACCTCTGATGCTTCTGGGAACTTGGAGGGGAGTGGGACTCCTGTTACATACCGCTATGCTGAAAACCTCGCTGTGCAGTTTATTAGAACATAAGACTACATTGTGGTAGGGTAATGGGGGTAAAAGCGTGAGCAGAATTGTTGTCTTATGTCTTCTTCACAAAAGGATTCCCACACCACACCCCTCCCCAGCAATGATTAATAGTAGGAGTTAGTACGTACTGGTGTTTGTAACCTCTGTTTGGATTGTTCACACACACAGTCTTCCAAGGCACAAAAATACTTATTGCTGGGTAGGGATGGGCGAACAGATTGCGGTTCGGGTTCGGCCGTTCGGTTCGGCTGCATTCGGTTCGTCCATTTGGTTTGTCTGTTCGGTTTGGCTGCGTTCGTTCGTCCATTCGGTTCGGCAGTTCGGTTAGTTCGCCAGGTTCGGGTTTGGCCGTTCTGTTTGGCCATTCTGTTCAGCCTTTCAGCCATTTGGTTCGGTCGTTCGGGAAATGTTATGTGTGTTTTTTGTTGTTTTTATATTTTTTTTGGTTTTTTATTGGGTTTGATATGGTTTTCTTTTGTTTTTTATTTGGTTTTTTGTTTTTATATGGGTTTTTTAAATTTATTTTTTAAATCTAATATTATATATATATATATCTACACTAAATCTAACTGCTATTAACTATTCTAAATGTTATGAACTAAATGGATTATCTAATAAGTACACAGGCCTACTCCTACAAACACTAAAACTAAATCACTAACGCTATCTCTATCACTAAGCTAGCTCCTACAACTACTATCCCTAACCTATCTCTCTATCTATCTCTCTATATCTATTAGTCACTGTGACTAGCTCAGAAGGTGTTGGGAAGGGGGGAGGCAGATAGTTTCATTTCTTGCAAGCCTCTCCACCCCTGGTTCCTGGAAGTCTGCTCCTCAGTGACTAGTACTACCCCTCCCTGTCACGTTTGACCTTACAGTGAACCTTTTTTTGCCACCCGAACTCACCCAAACGCGATCCGAACTGACAGAACTGTTCGGTCATTTTGGTGTTCGGAATTGAGTTCGGTTAGGCCAGTTTGTGTTCAGAAATTCGGTTCAGTTTGGTCGTCCGAATAGGTCGAGTTCGAACCGAACTCCGAACTTCCGAAAGGTGTTCGCCCATCCCTACTGGGAGCAAACAAGTTCAGGTGAGATTCTCTGAATGGTTGTGATGTGAACAGATTGTGGGAAATCCTCAAGGCCTTTAGTTATGAGGCATCCAATGTATCTTCCCATAAAACTGTTGATTAAGTAGGGTATTTTAATATGCTTTGAGGGACATACTTATTTAACCCTTGCAAACCTTTAAAAATCCAATCAGAAGATAATTTTCTTCAAGAAAAGTTCATACTATCTGTCCATTCAGTACTTACATGGCTTTAGTCACGCTATCATCAGTGAGCATTTGATACTAGTCTTGGAGGAGCATATTATAATTCTATCTTTTGAAAGTGTCCTTTCTAATATATCCTTTAGAGGAGACTATTTCTGAAAGGTCAGTGGGGTAGTCATGCAGCAAAATCCTCCAGAGGATAGTGCATGCGCTAGATCTGGGTGGTGAAGCTTTTCTGTCCTGGGGGCCACACTGAATATTAATACGAGCTCCAAGGGCCACATAGAAGTTGGGGGTGGGGGTGCTTAACAGGTGTATTCAAGAAAAGGAGGGCCCAGATCATGGATCTGTCCCCTATCCATGCGTGCATGCCCTCCTCTCTGCCCCATTATTCTGAGCTCAGTTTTTCAGTATTTGGGGGTAGAGACCGGATCCAGGGGCAAGATCCAGGCACTGAAAAGGGGTCACCTAAAAACTTGCAGAGGACTACATTTGGCCTCCAGGGCTGAGGTTCCCCACCCCTGTGCTAGATAGTCCCATTCTCTTCAATGGGACCTTGTATTTGTCCTAATTCCTAGAATAGGTGCTACTCTCACAGAGGATCTTGCCCCTAATGCCTTCACTACTCTCATCGCAGAGGGTTTTTTGTTTTTGCTTTTAATAGAAATGCATTTTGGAGTTCTGTTCTAAAATAAACCTGCTTTGATGAAATCTCCACCATGCAGCATGATTTCTGATTTCCAAATACTGTAGATGTGAACTACTTACCCCACTGAACCTCAGTAATGCAACAACTGACATGCAATTTGAATTTTTTATTCAACAGGTACATTTTTTCACTCCAGCCTCTTCAGTATTAGCTAGTCATCCTTGGACCCTTTTCACTCGATTCTTAATTCACTATAAGGCTGCCATGTGAAATCTCCAATTCACAAAAATTAAATTACCAATGAATCTAGAAGTATCTCAATTTTTTATTCTATGCGGAGGTTAAAGGGCCTGGCCCTGATCTCCCTGGCCTCGCAGCTTGCAGCTGTCCAATCCACCTTCAAAAACTCCAGGAACCCATCACCTCCATGAAGACCCTTAGACCACCTTTAGACATGCTCGCGGTGCCGCGGCATCAAATCAAACGCTCTGTTAAAAATCCTGTGGGCAGGGTTTATATGTGACGTCATGCACATGATTAGTCGCTCGCATATTATTTAGAGTCGTGGACTAACTACCTCAGTACCAAGTTATTTTGTCCATGGCTCTAAAGAATGTGCAATCAGCTAATCATGCACGTGACATCACATCTAAACCCCGCCCGCAGGATTTTTTATATAGTGCGTGACTTGATGCCTATTAGGGCTGGAAGGAAGGAAGGAAGGAAGGAAGGGGGACAGAGGAGACACACAGGGAAGAATAGGCACATGGGTTCTTGTGGGCTCAACACGCTCATAGGAGGAAAACAATCCCTCAGGATCTTATATGGCCCTAGTAATCTCGGATGGGATGAGGCCAGATCATCATAAGGGGTATAAGTCAGCAGTGATGACAGTGGAGCCCCTCCACTCTCTCTCAATACACCAATCACTACTCATGCCCCCGTTCATCCGTATCACCATATGCACCCACACAACCACCAATAGGGGAGAAATCACATACATGAGTGAGGGGAGTAGGACTTCAGACCCAGGAAGGGAGGGGAGGTTACCCACAGAGACCTCACTTACCCAGGGATGCTGTATCAGGATGAACCCAGATTTAGAGGAAAAGGGGGGTAAAGGTACATCATGAGATACACTATACAGTGTTACTATAAAGTTATACCAAGCACTATACAGTCACACACACACAGTAATTCCCACACTGTTTCTACAGGGTAACACCAAGCACTATACGATCTCACACGCACATACACACATCCACTAAGTTACCATAAGCAACACACAATCCACTCTATCCTTGCAGGGGGCCAACTTCTCACAGCATTGCTGATCACCGCCAACCCCGTGTTCCCAGCCTCTATTTATATTGGGCTAGTCCCGCCCTGCTGTGCACACAGGTGGGCGGAGCAGTGCAGCACGGCTGGAGGCCCCGCCCCGCCGCCTCCTGCCAGTGCGCGCCGGGAGCTTTGTGCAGTCACTAGTGACCCAACTGCATCAGGTGTCCCACCACTGCCGCAAGCCATCCAGTAACAACGATGGCGGCAGTAGTGGCCCCTGACAAAGCCGTGGCTCTGCAAGGACATCTAACAGTGGTCTTAGACTCGTTCTTTTGCAGTTTCTCAAATGGGGGGGAGGGCAAAGATTCTTCACACTACCCTGACTGATATCCTCTTCAAGTGGAGATGTCTCTAGTAGAGTTTCTAGCTGCCACTGCTACTTTATCCCACAAATGGCCTCACAAACAGCCAGCACCCTTTGGGTGACTCCCAAGGACTGGTGCCCTCAGGGGTCATTTCTTAGGAAGGGGGAGGAAGGTGTAAGAGATTACTCCTCTCCAGGTTTGGGATGGTCCAACACAAATGGGAACCCCACACAGCAATCCAGATCACTCCCCCCAGAAATCATTTTAGGAGCTTGAATTTGAAACGTTGCAAATGTTTGCAAGCATTGTGTAAAATTAGAGTCATCAATAACAATTATTACAGCAACATGTACATTCAGGAGAGCTTAATGTTTGCTAATCCACAATACATAAAAGTGGGTGTGGGTGAAGTTCCCAAGCCGAAGAGCATAAAAAATATTTTTTTCAAATCACAGAGCAACAATATGCATCGATCATGGCTTTCCTCAGCCCTGGGGAATGAGCAGCATGGCTTCCCCCAACTTTCCTCCTCACATCAAAATGCTGGTGCCAAGGTGGTCTAATGGGTTTGGGCAGCAGCAAAAGTGGCAAAGGGTATGCTCCCCCCTCTCCCATAATGATCTAGAGGCCAAAGCCATAAAATCATACAACCTTAGAGTTTGGGGAGCTTCCGAGGTCATCTAGTCCAACCCCGTGCTCAATGCAGGGAATCCACACCTACAGCTTCTATGACAGATGGCTGTCCAGCTTATGTTTTAAAGCCTCCAGTGAAGGAGAGCCCACTACCTTCCTAAAGTTTAGCCAAAATTTGCTTTCCTGTAATTTGAGCACATTGGTTCTAGTCCTGCCCTCAGTAGCAACAGAGAACATGTCTGTTCCATCGTTTGTATGACAGTCCTTCAGAGATCTGAAGATGGCTATCATGTCTCCCCTAAATTTTCTCTTCTCTAGGCTAAAGATACCCAATTCCTTCAACCTTTCCTCATAGTACTTGGTTTTCAGACCCCTGACCATCTTTGTTGCTCTCCCATCAACACCTTCCAATTTGTCAATGTCCTTCTTAAAATGTGGTGCCCTGACCTCAACACAGTACTCCAGATGAGGTCTGAAAAGTGAAGAATAGAGTGAAACTATTACTTCTTGTGACCTGGACTGGACACTATGCTTCTGCTAATGTAACCTAAAATTGCATTAGCCTTTTTAGCAGCTGAATCACACTGCCGACTCATGTAAAGTTTGTGATCAACTACAACCCCAACATCCTTTTAACATGCACTGCTGCCAAGCCAGGTATCACCCACCCTAAACTTGCGCATTTGATTTTTCTTACCTAAATGCAGAACTTTACATTTATCTCTTTTGAATTTCATTTTGTTAGTTTTGGCCCAACTTTCCAGCACAAATTAATTTGTCAATATCAATTTTCTTACAGCGGTAGTTGTAAGGAAGTTAAATGCACAACCACTCTCCATTATAAACAGGGGACTGCTGAAGCCCTGATTTTGAGGAAGCTACATTTATCCATTAGGGATAGGCGAACAGAACCGAGTTCGGAAATTCGGTTCGATTTGGTTCAGTTCAGAAATTCGGTTCAGTTCAGAAGTTCAGTTCGGTCGACTGAACTATTCGAGTTTGGTCTGAACTCCGAACTTTTGAACAAAGTTCAGAAATTCAAACCCCATTGGACTAAATGGAATATTCTCTTTTAGAAATGGGTGAACAGAGCCGAGTTTGAAAATTCGGTTCGGTTTGGTTCGAAAATTGGATTCGGTTTGGAAGTTCGGTTTGGTTGATCGAATTGGTCGAGTTCGGTACAAACTCCGAACTTCCGAACCGCGTTCGCCCATCCATATTATCCATGGCTATCATTTGTAAGGACCATCATACATGCAAACTCTGAAGTTGATCTATGCAGAAAATAAAATGTTATCACTGTTTAAAAGTGAATTGGTTGTGGTCAAAATGCACAGCAGCCTCATGATTTTGAATCATCAATATCTCCTCCCCATGAATGATTTGAGCCCCCAAACTTCACAGGCTTGGAGCATGAGATCAACAACAACTGCTTCTGTAATATGATAGTGATTGGTGCAGCCAATTTAAAAATCAGTTCTGCTGGCTTGTGCATGCACAGTCAAGCAGCTGCTGATCAGCAAAAACAAACATATGAAAAGTTATGCGACTCTGTTTTTAAAATCACGTAACTTTATCAGAAGCCAGCTCTGTCACAAAGACTTTAAGCTCTAGTCATTTTCATGTCAATTACCCACTTGCTTCAGAAAGGCAGCAAGAGGAAGTTCTAGTGAGTTTTGTGTCAATTACTCCCCATGCCTCACACTGTACTTTCGACTCCCTATGAAAAGTCTACAACATTTCATATGGACTGAAAAGTCTGCAAGTTTTCAAAAGTTGCAGACTTTTCACTTGGTATGATAAGTTGCAGACTTTTGACTCCTAAGAATATCTTCTTCCAAACAAGAATCTGAGTTCCCAGACTCCACAGTCTTGGAGTCTGACACTGCTTTTAAACGAGGTGCTGAAAAGTGCCTCCTGAGCCCTGCGTTGAGAGAAAAGACACACAGGGAGTGTTTACACGCTCCCCACGCTGCCGGAAGTGACGTGCTCCCCATTGCCGGCAGCGGTGGTGGCTGGAAATGCGATGCTTTGAAGAAGCGCATTCCGAAAACCTGAAAAGTGAGGCTTTCAGAATGCGCTTTTCAGCGCTTCATTTAAAAGCAGTGTCAGATCAACACAGAGTGCTGCTGGAGTCTGGGAGTGTTTAGTGCAGCCAAAACTGAGTTAATGATTAAAAAATAGGTTCTGCTGGCTCACACATGTGCAGTCAAGCAGCCACTGACCAGTAAAGAACAGCACAAGGAAAGTTACATGACTCTGCTTTTTAAAATCACGTAACTTTGGGTGAAAATAGACATAATGCTAACCACCCTTTAACCACCAAGGGTGGTTATTTATGCATGTTGCAGGGCTATGCAGCCCTGCATCATGCATAAATAACCACCAAGGGTGGTTAAAGGGTGGTTAGCGTCATGTCTGTTTTCACCCTTTATCAGGAGCCAGCTCTGTCACAAAGATTTTAACTCTAGTCAGTTTCATGTCACTTACCAACTTGCCTCTCCCCCCTCACTGGCCCGGTGCTGTAAGTTCTGCTGCCCTGCTAGGGACACGGGGGCTACTGACATGTTTCTTGTCTGAGACTACATTTCCCAGCATTAACTCTGTCTGTTTCTGCAGAACTGCATTCTGTACAATGAATTGTATAAAGTTCTCTGCACTGACATTGGGTGATTTCAGACATTACGGGGCCCGTTGGCCCTGTACCGAAATCAACCCATTCATTCCCCGCCGGGGTCACTCCGTCACGCTGCAACAGACGTGCTGGGGGGATCCCGGTGGGGAATCTGGGAGGGGGCGGGGCCGTGTGGCGCAACGTGCAGCCGCACGGCCCCGCCCCCTCCACGCTCCCGCCACCTGCCCTCTGGGGAGACGGGCGGGCGACGGGGCCAATGCAGCCGCCGCGTCGGGCCGGATTAGCCACGGCCAGACGTTACTTTTTGTTGGTCCCCGCTGGGGATCTCTTTGACCACACTTCCCGGGACATTCCCCCGGCTAGCCCGGGAAGCGTGGTTCAAATTGACCCCATGTGGGTATTGACCATGGCGAACATCTGGCGGCCACCAAACAAACGTTCGAGGCACATTGACCACAGGTGGGTATTCACCGTGGTTCACTGTGATCTCGTAACATCTGAAAATACCCATTATTAACAATTTATTGTATAAAGTGTTAACAATTTCTACACGTGTAAAGGATAGAGTTAATGAACTCTGAAACAATTGTTTGTTGTCAAATTATTATAATAAATTAAAGTTTAATCATGAAAAAATGTGAAAGTTTAATTATTGATAAAAATGAATAAGAGTAAGTATTTATGGTAAGGAATTAAGTACACATTACATTTATGTTGAGGAGGATAAAATGTGAAATATTCCTCAAAATCTGAAATAATTTCCATACTTTTTGGCATTTCTCCTGTTGCAATGTATGGAGTTGAATGTTTTTTTAATTGTAATTGTTATGAATTGGTATGTTTTTTGGAGTTTAAGCTAGAGTCAAAATTATTTTGAGATGTTTTTGAAGAGGAATTTTTTTTGTTTTAAAAACTGTTGTGCATTTAACCTTTTTTTAAACTGTAAAGTTTTTTGTTTTGGTAAATTTGAATCTTGTTTCTGTCTTCTAAGGTGTTAGATCCCTCCAAGTTTTGTGTTATCTGCAAATTTGATAAGCATCACCTCTACTACTTCATTCAAGTCATTAATAACGATGTTGAACAGCACAGGGTCCAGGACCGAGCCCTGAGGTACCCCACTCAATACCTCCCTCCATATTGATGGGTAGTCATTTATGAGCATTCTAGGTATGGTTCTTCAACCGGTTGTAAATCCACCTAATGGTAGTATCATCTAACTGATATTTAATCAGCTTGACTTCTTGGTTTCTCTTCCTTCTAAGGGAGCCATAATGACACAGCCCCAGACAGACATTTCTGGTGAGAACCATAGTACAAGTGCCCAGGAGTACAATGTGGTTCCCAAGTCGTCATTTGCCCACCTCTGAAATAAGTCATATATACACATAGATAGACTATTGAGATTGTAAGACATCTGCAGTAAATATCTTGTATTACATGCATCTTGTGTCCATGTAAATATCTTCTGTTATGCCACTCATATTCTCTTAGCATTGTTTTTTTGTTGTTAAATCAGGGGTAGGAAACCTCAGGTCCAGGGGTCAATTGTGACATACAGAAAGATTTTCATGTAGTCTCTTTCCAGTTCCTGGATTTGGCCCCTGGATCCAGCTGCTGTTCCCGAGCACTGAAAAACTGAACCCTGGGTAAGGGAGCAGAGTTGAGGGCATGCAGACAAGAATAGGGGATAAATCCAGAGCACAGATCAATGACCTGGACCATCCTTTTCTTGTACACACCCCTTAAGCACCTCCACCCCAAACTTATATGCAGCCTCTGGAGCCTGTATTAGTTTTCAAAGTGGAGGGGAAAATTTCTCCAACCCTGTTTTAAATAAAAATTGTAATCAATCTAAAATATTTAAAAATAACCTTCATTTTTCTTCTTTGGGCTTTCATGATATGAATACAGTTTTGCTGATTATTTGCTGTGCAGCACTATGAGCTTTTTGTTTTTCCAAAGTGTTATGCAAGTGAAAATGTAACCACTCCCAGTCTCTCCAACTGAATCCATAATAAAAGCTCCCAAGTACAGTCTATAAGTTTGTGCTTTGTAATTTAACATGCTGCAATGAACCTTTTCTTTTTAGCTCTCTGATTGACTAACAGTGCTTTCCAATTAGGGGTGACATGCATGTCATTTTTGTTATTATAATAACGATAACGAAAATTGTCGTTTTCATTTTTGTTATTGCAATAACGAAAACGACAACCGAGAATAATGACAACAATAATGAAAATGACAACCAAGAATACCAAAAACAACAACCAAGAATGCTGATAATGACAATGATAATGGTACCAAAAATGATAACAAGAAACAAAAGCAACAATGTCGTTATCATTGTCATTATTATTGCTGTGGCAGTTGGGTTTTGGAGGGAAAATGTGGAGAGGGGGGGCGGAAGAAGATATCTCGGAGTCTTAACGGTTGAACTCTTGAATTGTGCCTATGTTCGGAGGGGCGAGCAGCTCAGCAGTATCTGATGGATGTATTGCTGGCCAATGAGCAGTGCAAGCAGGCCCCAGCAGTCTCATGGGACTCTGTGATTGCTCAATGTGAGCTGCCTCTCACAAACAATCAGGGAGGCGCTGGGGGAGGCCACTGCAACCCTTTATAATGGGAGTGCCAGTTTTTTTTCTCTTCGTTTTGTGAGAGCTCTGCTTGTCTGGTTGCATTTACAAAACTGTGGTTCTTGCATATAAAAATTCTCCTTAGCCCTCATTGTATTATTAATTTAATTGTATTATTTATTTATTTATTTATTTATTTATTTTTAGATATTACCACCAATACTTTTCCTTCCTCATTCCCGACATTTTACCTTCTCCCTTTCCCTGCCCTTCTCCCTCCTGTACATTATATATAGATAGGTAGTATCGATTATATAGAGATATATATTATAGACATATAGATTAGATTAGAATAGTTATATAGATAATTGATTAGATAATAGATAGTTTTCCTTTTCCCTTCCCCTGTCTCCCTTAGATTTTTAATATTTTAAATATTGTAAATATTTTAAAATAGTAGTTGTGCACGGGAATCAATAACGATACCAATACCAAAAATAAAATCTTCATTTGAAATGGTACCGTTATCAATAACGATAACAAATACTGATACTGATACCAATACCGATACCAACATCAATATCGATAACAAAAATGATATCAAAAAGAATACCAAAAACAATACCAAAAATGACTATTATAAGGACAATGAAAATTAAAACAACATTGTTGTTAATAATGATAATGAAAACAACATTTTTGAATAATGAAAACAAAACCAAAAAATGAAAACGACATGGGGGCGTGATGCACACCTCTACTTTCCATACCCTTCAAAAGTGCCAATGGCCCTTTTTGCACAGATGCATCACCCTTGCCTACGTCTGTGGGTGAGTGGTAGTGGGGGCATCCGTGCGACCGCTGTGGTGGGTGACTGGGTTTGCGCGCTCCCACAATCCACCTATCTCCCACGCACGGAGGCATAGAAGACAACCAAGGTGACTTTATGCGTGGAGGTGGGTGGAAGTGGGTGGGCATCCGTGCGAGAGGCTGCACATGCATCAGCTACCCACCATGGCCTTCACCATTCCTCCCCACACCACCGGCCCATTTCAAAAGGGCCAAAGATAAAGGACCCATCCGCAGTACTTTCACTGGATCAGGTTGTTTATAACACTTTTTCTTCCTAATTGTTTTACCAGCTAAACCCAAATTGCTCACTTTATAGAAATATCTGGAATAATTCTAGCATTTCATTAAGAAGAAACATGAGTTTTCCTTATTTTTTTTTAAAAAGACATGTGTAATGCAATATAAGAGAAAGTTACTTAAGCCTTTATTTATTTATTCTATGGTCTATCAACACAGTTTTTGCATGGTCTCTATCACTTTATTAATTATTATTATTATTATTATTATTATTATTACACCAGCAGTGTACCTGGCGCTATACAATCAATAGTTATAGACAGATCCCTAACCCGAGGGGGCTTATTGCAGGAAAACTATTTCTTTCTCTTTTTTTAACCAGAATTCAAAGTAATTTTTCCAATGACCTGCACTGTAGCTCATTTAAGTAACATCCAGTGAGTATAGCAAAAGGGCAAAATATAAATTCTGGTATTTTGTCTCTTTCCCTCCATGACAGAGGTTGCAAAACTATGGGTCAGATTAAAGTATCTGCAAATGGAGCCATGATCACAGTGGATATTCCTATGTTTTATGTATATTTGTTGCAAGTGGGGTCACAGAATTATACTGAAGTCTCAAAATGAGGTCACATGAACCAAACATTTGGGAATCACTTTCCTATGAATACTGTTAATCAACTTTCATTTATTTGTTTTGGGTTTCGGAAGCTCAACAATGCTACCAATATAAAGCAGAATGAGCATGCAAGTCTTGTCTATGATAGAAATACTAGTACAGTGACATGGTATTTGCAGCATCTCTGTTGTGCAATGGCATACTATACCAGAGGTTTTGCCATCATTAAGCATGGACTAGTATAAACTCTTCTTTTCAAACTCCAAATGTAAGAATGGCTGTTATGGACACAATTGTGTTATGGACTTCCATAACACAAGCCCATGGTGGGGCTTCCCAATACTCATTCCTGCAGCCAGGCCACCAGGGAGGGCATGGAGATGCACAAATGTGAGACTGACTAGTCCTGTTCCGGCACTGCACCCAGCGCCCCACCCCCTGCCATGACAGGCAGCCATAACAGGCAGCCATGGCAGCCCCGATCTCTGCTGATTCATGGAGATCCACAGCAGATATGGTAGCCCACTGTAGGCCACTTTGCCCCTATCAGGTAGACTGGAGCCTGGGGTATGACCTGGAGCTAATTCCGGGGTGAGGGCCCAGCCTAGTTTTCAAAATGCTCGGGGTCAATCCGAGGCCAACATCTGGCAGCCCCTAAACAGATGTGCCAGTGACTCGTCAGCCAAACCATGAAAAAGTGGACTACAGCAGGACAGTCACCCCTGTTTTTACCCAAAGGGTATAATACCTGTATGACTTGCATAGAGATGAATACAAAATTAAAATAAAGATTCTAGTGATTTTTATGAGATTGTGTGTCCTCAAAGTGCTGTGCAGATACAAGTCCTGTTCACTTAAATGGGACTTGTGCTGGAACAACACATTGACAATCACAATCTAACTCTGCCATTGCACGGACAGTGATAAATGATACTTGCCAGAAATGAGTTTTCTCTGGAGTTAATTAACATAGGGCTAATTCAGATGTGCGTTTAAATTGTACAGCCACAGCAACGGCATAGTGCTATTTAAAGCACCGCACACTTCTGGGTTGGTGTGAATGCACCGACTGCGCACATTTCAGCCTAACGCGAACTGTTGGAGTGCGGTTTTGAAAGCTGCTCCGAGCAGCTTTTAAAACCGCACTCCAACAGTTCGCATTAGGCTGAATTGGTGCATTCACAACCTGTAAGTGCACAGTTCAGATACCCGTTTTAAACCTTTGGAATAAAGCAAACTGCATTATGTAATGACAATGTGTTGTTGCTGTTGCTTGTTTAAAAAATACACTTCTTAGGGAGAAACACCAGCTGGGGTACCATTTTCCATAATTCTCCATCTCTCCTGCACCTACACTAAGGCCCTAATCCTGCATAGTGGTTGCCATGATGGTCCCAGATGTAAGAGATTATTAATTATTATTATTATTATTATTATAAGCATTTATATAGCACAAGCAATGTACCTGGCACTTACAAAGAATAAGATAGACATGGTCCCTGCTTGAGAGCTTACAATCTAAGGACAGGGGGAGGGGAGACAGGGAAAGGGAAAACAGAGGGAGAGAGAAGGGATGTGACATTCACGAGGATGCGAGAGCTCAGGTACATGTTCTCAGCTTGGTTATAGTAAATGGGGAGTTTGCAGTTACTAGGTGGGGAATAATCCTGGGTGGGGATGCTTAGCAGGAGTTCGGAAGGGCAGAGTGGAAGAGGTGGATTTTGAGGAGGGACTTGAAGGTGTGGAGGGTGGGGGCAAGGCAGACGAGGGGAGGGAGGGAGTTCCAGGCGTGCGGGGCAGCGAGGGTGAAGGGACAAAGGCGGTTGGGGGAGCAGAGGAGGCGTAAGAGGGTAAGGGAGGGGATGGAGAAGGAGTGGAGTGCTCGAGCAGGGGTTCGGAGGGAGATCAGGGCAGAGAGGTAGGGCGAAACGAGGTTGTGAAGGGCTTTGTAGGTGAAGACAAGGAGCTTGTGCAGAATACGCTCAGGAAGAGGGAGCCAGTGGAGCGAGGAGAGGAGAGGCTGCACGCGGTCAAAGCGATGGGCAAGGTGGATGATCCTGGCAGCAGAGTTTTGAACAGAGATAAGGGAAGAAAGGTGGGAGTGGGGAAGGCCAGCAAGGAGGAGGTTACAACAGTTGAGGCATGAGATGACTAGGGCATGGATGAGAGTTTGGGCAGAAGAGACAGATAGAAAAGGGCGGATCTTAGCAATGTTGTGGAAGAAAAGCGGCAGGATTTGGCCACGGAGTCAATGTAGAGTTTGAAGGTAAGGTGCGAGTCAAAGATGAAGTCCAAACTGCGAGCTTGGGAGACATGGAGGATGGATACACAGTCAATGGCAATTGACAGGGAAGAGGGAGATGAAGGACTGGGAGGGAAGATAAGGAGTTCAGTTTTTGCCATGTTCAGTTTGAGTTGGCATTGAGACATCCAGGCGGAGATATCAGAGAGACAGTTGGTGAGACGAGTTTGAACAGAGGGGGAGAGGGAAGGAGTGGAGACATAGAGTTGAGTATCATCAGCATATAGGTGGTATTGGAAGCCATGGGAGGCAATGGATTTGCCTAGAGATTGGGTGTAGATAGAGAAGAGGAGCGGGCTAAGGATGGAGCCTTTTGGAACCCCGACTGAGAGGGGGAGGGGGAGGAATTAGGAAGAGATACATTGAAGGAGCCGTCAGAAAGGTAGGAGGAGAACCAGTCAAGGACAGAGTCCCAGAATCCAAGGGAGTGGAGCGATTCAAGCAGGAGTGAGTGGTCAACAGTGTCAAAGGCAACAGAGAAATCAAGGAGGACAAGAATAGAGTAAAGAAGGTTGGATTTAGCCACAAGAAGATCGTTGTTGATCTTAGCAAGAGAAATTTCAGTGGAGTGAAGGGGGAGGAAGCCAGATTGGAGTGGGTCAAGGGAGGAGTTGGTGGAGAGAAGGTCGAGGCAACGAGAGAAGACAACCTGTCCAAGGAGCTTGGAAGCAAAAGGGAGGAGCAAGTAGGAATAGAAAGGATCAGATATTAGAGGTGTGCACAAAACCCTTTCATTTTTGCTTTTATTTTCATTTTTGTTATTAAAATTCTATTAATTTTCATTTCCTTTTTATTTATTCATTTTTGTTTTAGTTTTTAAGTTTCATATTTGTTTTACATTGATTTCAATGGGAAATGGATTTCTGGTTTTTTCATTTTTCTTCTGATTTGCCTGAAATTTGGAAAAGTTGTACTGGTAACCAAGGATCATCCCTGTCAAATTTCAGGAAGGAAGATAGGATAAGGAGTCCACATTTTCTGAGCAATTTATTTTTGTGGTATGCACACACATTTCCAGTTGTAACATCTTTGTTTCCCATCCAATTTGGGTGACATTTGGAATGATTGTTACCCTCACTGAAGGGATCATCCCTGCCAAATTTCAGAAAGATTGAATAAAGTGTTTAAAATATGTAAGCATTATACTTTTCGTGATTTGAACAGAAGTTGCAAATTTCCTTAAATCACTTGCAGGTGTTGCCTCTGTTTAAATTATAGCGGTTTTACTAGATGTAGAAGTCTGATTTTTGAACCACTTGTATAGAGGGTGATGAAGACAGGATGAGGTGGGAAGAGCAGAGGAGGAGCAAGTGCCAAAGGCACTGGCACAGATTTCAGTCATTGGCACCCCAAAGTCTGTGGGCCATCAATAGGGGCGAGTAGGTAGCGAATTCTGCTTTTATAAGCACTTGAAGTGAGGCTGAAAACTGCTGCACACACAGTCACACACACAGATCACTGAGCCAGCCTATGAGCCACACAAGATCTAGTCATGGTGGGGACTGTACAGTGTGGCAGAAACTTATATTTGCTCCCCAGTGCCCACTCCCAGGCCTCCCTGATTGCAATAATTGGGTACTGGCAAGTTGGAAGCCTGGGCATCATATACAGAAAATGTGCCTATACCAGGGATTTTCTTAAGTTTGTCACAGTGGTACAAGATGTGTTTGTGATGCCCTCTTTACCTCTCTGACTGATCCTCCATGGTGTGTCTCTTGCCAACTCCACCTTCTCCTCCTTTCCCCTCTTGGTTGGTGTTCCCCAAGACTCTGGGTACTTTCAGACATGACGCTAACCACCCTTTAACCACCCTTGGTGGTTATTTATGCATGTTGCAGGGCTTCATAAGGCACCAATACAGCCCTGCAACATGCATAAATAACCACCAAGGGTGGTTAAAGGGTGGTTAGCGTCATGTCTGAAAGTACCC
>QEPC01008309.1:3250902-3269905 GCA_003113815.1 Sphenodon punctatus | reverse complement strand
GCGGAACCGCGGAATGAAACCGCGGAATGAAAGCCTCTGCCATGCCGTTCCACTAATTGCGGAAACACTGTTTCCGCCGGAAATAGCTACCGCTGCGATATTCCGCTACCGCCCTACTTCCGAACCGAGTTCATACATTCAAAATTGAGGTTTTTTGCCTTCCGAACTGGTTTGGATTCGACTGAACAGTTCGGTCGAATTCGAGTTCAGTTCGGTCGACCGAACTATTCAAGTTCAGTCCGAACTCCGAACTTCCAAACTGTGTTCGCACATCCCTACAAGCAACAGGGGGACCCCAGCAAAGCAGCGCAACTGCTTTACCAAGGTTATCCTGCTGCATGCCAGCACGGGTAAACCGAGAAACCGGGGCACTCACCTGGCTGGCAGTGGAGTGGTTCCGGCAGCACAGCCTGAGCCTGGCACATCAGGGCTCTCCTCTGTGTGAGCAGGCCTTCCACATTATCATGCCACACCTGCAGAGGAAGGCCTCAATATGCTGGGCTCAGGCTGTGCTGCTGGAGCCTCTCAACTGACCAGGCTAGTTGCTGGGCTGCGGGCTCAGGAGGATGGGGGGGAGGCAACCCCCCAACCCAACTCCACCCTAGAGAAGAGGAGAAGGAGGGCCAAGTCAGCTGACTGACTGGCTGAACAATACAGAAAAGGGCTAGGCCCGTGGAATCAGGCCCAGAGCATTAAAACAAATTCCACAAGAGAAACAGGGCCTTGTTTACACTGCAACCAGCTACCAATTACAATGAAATAGATAAGACCTGGAGCCAAATGGTTATCCAATTATGTTATCACTTTCCTCCAGGGATCCTCCACCCACATGCTAGAGCATGTGTTCTTATGTGCAGGAGGGAAACCTTATCTTTGTAACTATGTGTGAAAACAAATATTGTTGGCTGTGTATATGTAGGGCTGAAGCGGCAGCAGCTTTTACCACGCCCTGATTCCATTCTGCCATTTCTGAATTGCCCACGCCACACCGCGGCTTTTCTGCCAACATTCCGCTAATTCCACCGGCATTCTGAAAATTCATAAACTATCGGAAAAACTTCTGAATTGTTGGAAACTGTCGGAAAATTGCTGTTCCACTATTTTGTGGTGCTGGTGGAGTGGCGGAAGTAGTGAAAATGCCACGTTTCCGCTATTTGTGAAGCATGTGGAAGAAGCAGAATGAAATTAGCGCAACTGAAGAAGTAGCAGAATGAAACTAGCTGAAAGAAAGCCTCTGCCATGCCGTACCACTAATTGTGGAAACACTGTTCCCGGCGGAAATGGCTACCGCTGAGACTTTCCGCTACAGCCCTATGTAGATGTGGAACTGATGATGTTGGAAATGTATATGTGGGTCATGTGATGTAATTACCAAGTGACTGGATACAATGTATTCATTCATTCAAATTTATTAGGCCGAACCGAAGGTCATTGCCATAGTAAACAAAATACAGAATACAAAATATAAAAGTTCTCTTAAACACAAGTATAACAAACTCAATATGTAAATTTGGGACAAAATAACCATTATAAACAAATCATATCTAATTCAGCCTGAAAAGGTGGTGAAACCGCAGTCAATGGAACAATATACAAAATTAAAAAATTAAAAATAAACGGTACAAGAATAATAAATTAAAAAAGAAAAGGGAAGGGGCCTGGTCACAACCCCAGCCCCCTGTCCTGCAGCCCCACAAGCCTCTAATGAAGAGGTATAGGGTAGGAAATAAGATTGGCAGGCTAATTTCCCAGGACAAACATAAAAATGTCTAAAAGAAAATATCACTAGTAAAATAACAATACAAAATCATGTACCCCAAAATAAACAGTCAGTCCAAAACCACCATATGCAGAACACAGCAATGTCAAGCCCAAAAAAACTCAGTTAAGGAGCATAACAGATACACAGGTACAATGAGAGAAATCGAGCAAGCAAAGCAAAACAGTGAGTCAAACTAAAGAAAACATCGAGGACCAGAGCATATATTCAGTTTAAAGAAGTAAATGCAATAAATTTGATTCTTAAAACAAATACTTGCATTAGAAAATCGGAAACTTACCTGGACCTATCAGGGACACCATCATCTAGGAGAATCTGGTGGATACAATGTATTGATGTCCAGCTGTGACCGACATCCTGATTCAGAGATTCTTTCCTATAAGGACTACCCTGAAACTTCTGGGTTTCCTCCTCTGGGTCTTTGGGATGTATCCCTGTCTGTGTACACCAGGGGTCTCATCTTGTACCTTTTACCATTTCCTTTAATAATCCTCTTTCTCTGTCTACTATGACTCATTGGACACTGGTGTGACTCTCCCATTGGCTCAGTCTCCAACAGTGTTGTGCTGTGCTCGGTCACCTTGTAAGTCCATCATTCCAAGGATGGCCTCCCAAAAGTGGATGATTGCACGAGCAGAGGATCTAGGATGATACTGACACTCCCCCCCACCCCCCCGACTCTCCTCATCAGGTGCAGCTCCCTGTGAACAAGCACATGGAAGGTTGAGATCTTCCTAGCTGTGCATGCCAGGCTTTGTTCACCTTGGTACCCATATCTCCTGAGTGGCAGCACTGGGTGCTGGCTGCAGTAAGGACTTCTCACAACTGGATGACAGGACAATGAGGGTGTGGCCCAACAGGACACAGGTACTCAGATTCCTTTCCACAGAGGTAATACGTAGAGACTATTTCTCTATTTCACCTCTCTTTTCTTTCTTTCTTTTTCTTTTTTGGTTTTAGGAAGACCAGGTACTTCCTGTAGCTCAGTTCCCAGCTTTGTTAAGGGACTGACAGCCTTCCATGATAAAGCTGGGTTTTAGAATATATGGCTATTAAAATTCTTCTCTAACAACTGTTTTCCCTTTCAATTCAGCTAAAGGACTGGTGAGGTTGCAAGGACTGGTGAGGTTGCAGCTCATCTGCATACGCTCCCAGCATCCTCGGCTGTCATCGCTCGAGGACACCATGACTCTCCTGGGGCTTGGCCTTCCTGCCGCACCAAGCTCCACCGACCAGCGGGCCAAGGACTGGTGAGGTTGCAGCTCATCTGCATACGCTCCCAGCATCCTCGGCTGTCATCGCTCGAGGACACCACGACTCTCCTGGGGCTTGGCCTTCCTGCCGCCCCAAGCTCCACCGACCAGCGGGCCTAAAGGCGCGCGCCTTACAGGTACTTTTCTCCATTTCTTTTCTACTGTACTTCCCCCTCCTATCTTACTCACTAACATGTCTGCCCTATTTTCTCGCCTTTTCTTTCCCTCCTCTCCTTCTCCTCTTCCTGTCCATCTTTTTCTTCCTCTACTTTTCTCCTCCCAGCTTCTTCCTCCCCCCAACCGATCACCACTCTCTAACCTCCCCCATACATCCTTTGCTCCCTTGGCTACTTTCTCTCATTGCTCCCCTTCCACTCCTGTCTCTAGCCTTCCTCGATGCTCCCCTTCTCCCAATCTTATCCCTATTCCTCCTGTCTCTAGCCTACCACGACGCTCCCCTTCTCCCAATCTTATCCCTATTCCTTGCCTCCCCCCTCATCAACTACCATTTTTCTGCTCCCTCTGGAACTGTCGCTCATCTATCAGTAAAGCTCCCTATATCCATGATCTTTTCCTCTCTCGCTCCCTCCAGCTCCTTGCCCTTACTGAAACTTGGATCACTCCCTCGGACTCTGTCACGCCTGCTACCCTCTCCTGTGGGGGTCTCTCCTTCTCTCACCAACCCCGCCCTGAAGGACGGGGTGGTGGGGTGGGCCTCCTTCTTGCTAAATCCTGTCAGTTCCAACCAATTTCTCCTCCCCCCTCTCTCTCCTTCCATACCTTTGAGGCTCACTCCGTGCGCCTCTACTCCCCCCTCCATCTACGTGTTGCTGTCATCTACCGTCCCCCTGGTCCTCTCTCTTCCTTTCTTTCTGACTTTGAGTCCTGGCTCACTTTCTTCCTCTCTGTTGATATCCCCACTCTCATCCTTGGTGACTTCAACATTCATGTTGATGACCCATCTCAGCCCTCAGTCTCTCGCTTCCTCTCCCTAGCCTCCTCCTTCAACCTCCACCTTTGGACCAACTCCCCCACCCATACTAATGGCCATTCTCTTGATCTTGTCCTCTCTAGAAACTGCTCTGTCGCTGATCTCTCCTTCGATCCTCATCCTATATCAGACCACTTCCTTGCCTCTTTCAACATTTCCCACTGTCCCCCCTCCTCTTCCCCTTCTCTACGCCCCTTCCGTGACCTTCAAGCTATTGATCCCCTGGACTTTGCCTCCTCTCTCTCTCCCCTTCTTCCTACAGTCTTCTCTTCCTCCTCCCCTGACTCCGCTGTCTCTGCTCTCAACGCCTCTCTCTCCTCCACACTTGACTCCCATGCCCCTCTCTCTTCCCGCCCTGCCTTCTCCCACAACCCCCGTCCTTGGCTCACCCCTAGTATCCGCCACCTCCGTTCTTGCACTCGTGCTGCTGAACGACTCTGGCGCAAATCCCATTCTCACGCTGACTTCCTTCACTTCAAATTCTGTCTCTCCACCCTTACTTCTGCTATCTCCCTTGCTAGACAACACTACTATGCCTCCCGCATTGAGTCCTGTTCTCGGGACCCTCGCCGCCTGTTCTCTACCTTTGACTCCCTCCTCAAGCCTCCCTGTCCTCCCCCTCCTTCTTCCCTTTCTGCTCAGGATCTTGCCTCCTTCTTCACCTCCAAGATAGACAAGATCCGCCTCGACATCGCTTCCCACTCCTCTCTTCCCACTCCCACCCCTCTCCCTCCTCCCCCTCCTTCTCTCATGTCCTCCTTCTCCCCTGCCTCCCTTAAGGAAATCTCCTCTCTGCTCTCCTCCTCCAACCCTTCCACTTGCCCCCTTGATCCCATTCCTTCCCGCCTCCTCACCTCCATTACTCCCACTGTCGCCCCTTCCTTCCTGCACATCATCAACCTCTCCCTCTCTACTGGCTCTTTCCCTTCTGCCTTCAAACATGCCACAGTCTCTCCTATTCTCAAAAAGTCCACTCTTGACCCCTCTGACCCTTCTAGCTATCGTCCTGTCTCACTCCTTCCTTTTGCTTCCAAGCTGCTTGAACGTGTTGTCTACTCCCGCTGCCTTGACTTCCTATCCTCCAACTCCTCCCTTGACCCCCTCCAATCTGGCTTCCGCCCCCTTCATTCTACTGAAACTGCTCTCGCTAAGATCACCAACGATCTTCTGGTGGCTAAATCTAAACGTCTCTATTCCATTCTTGTCCTCCTTGATCTCTCTGCTGCCTTCGATACTGTTGACCACTCACTCTTGCTGGATTCCCTTCACTCCCTTGGCTTTTGTGGCTCTGTCCATAACTGGTTCTCCTCCTACCTCTCTGACCGCTCCTTTAATGTGTCTCTCTCCAACTCCGCCTCCTCCTCCTTCCCCCTCTCAGTTGGTGTTCCTCAAGGCTCTGTTCTTGGCCCTCTCCTCTTCTCGATCTATACCTCATCCTTAGGCAAACTCATTGCCTCCCATGGCTTCCAATACCACCTCTATGCTGATGACACTCAACTCTATCTCTCTACTCCCTCTCTCTCTCCCTCTGTTCAAGCTCGTCTCATCAACTGTCTCTCTGACATCTCTACCTGGATGTCTCAACGTCAACTCAAACTCAACATGGCTAAAACTGAACTCCTTATCTTCCCCCCTCATCCTTCCTCTCCTTCCTCACTGTCAATAACTATTGATGGAGTCACCATCCTGCCTGTCCCCCAAGCCCGTAGCCTAGGCTTCATCTTTGACTCAGCCCTTTCTTTTAAACCCTACATTGACTCTGTTGCTAAATCCTGTCGCTTCTCCCTCCATAACATTGCTAAGATTCGCCCTTTTCTCTCTGTCTCGTCTGCCAAAACTCTTGTTCATGCTCTGGTCATCTCTCGCCTCGATTACTGTAACCTCCTTCTCACTGGCCTTCCCCGGTCTCACCTTTCTCCCCTCATCTCTGTCCAAAACTCTGCTGCCAGGGTCATCTACCTCGCCAGTCGCTTCGACCATGTGCAGCCCCTCCTCTCTTCGCTTCACTGGCTTCCCCTTCCTGAACGAATCCTGCACAAGCTCCTAGTCTTCACCTATAAAGCTCTTCACAACCTTGCTCCCCCCTACCTCTCTGCACTTATCGCCCTCCATACTCCAGCCCGTGCACTTCGCTCCTCCTCTGTCCCTTCTCTCACCCTTCCACGCCTTCCCTGCTCCCCTAAGCGCCTTCGTCCCTTCTCACTTGCTGCCCCCCATGCCTGGAACTCCCTCCCTGTCCACATCCGCCTTGCCCCCTCCCTTCATACCTTCAAATCTCTCCTTAAAACTCACCTCTTTCGCTCTGCTCTGTCTGACTCTTTATCCTGCTGAGCCACTATTCCTATACCTACGATCGGTTTACCCTTATCCTTGCAACATGGACCTGCCTGCTGTCATTCTCATCGTAACCAAGCCAAGTACGTGCACTTGAGACCTCGCATCTTCATGAATGTTAGACCCCTTGTCTCTCCCTCTGTTCCCCTTCCTAAGTCTCTCCCCCAGCTCCTGTCTCTCAGATTGTAAGCCCTAGGGGCAGGGACCGTGTCTATTTTATTACTTTGTAAAGTGCCAGGTACACTGCTGGCGCTATATAAATGTTTGTTAATAATAATAATAATAATAAAGCTAACTGCTTTGCACAGTATTCAAACCCGTATCTGCATGAGGTGCACTTCACCACCTTACATCACTGTGCTCCTCATGGATTCCCATTCTTGAATCATATGAAGCAGAGATGGATGCCATGATCAATTGCATCCTCCTCATTCTGCCAGAAGGAAATGACCAGGTTGACCAGGTTGCATCAGCACACTGCACCTTTCCTTTCACCAATCCAGTGCTTGTTATCACATTTTTCATCTCATCATATCTCCATTTCTTTGTGGGTGACTTCTACAATAATGTTCAATCTCAACACACAAGAACTGTCACTAGTACTCTGTGTTGTGGCCAAAGCAATCTCAGTACGAATTCGAGACACAGCACCACAGTGTTGGAGGCATCAATCTGTTGAGACTGATGTAATGGGGGAGTCATACAGGAGTCCAAGGAGCCACAGCAGAAAGAGAGAAATGTTTATTAAAGGAAAGGGTAAAATGTGCAGGATAAGAACTCTAGTGTACACAGACAGGAATACATCCTGGAGACCAAGACCGTTTTTACACTGGATACACTTCTCCTGAAGTTTAACAATCTGGCTTTGGGAAACCCCTGCATGGAGGATTTAGACCCTCCTCGCCAGACCAGAAGTCACCTGGGCACTGTTGGAAATGGGATCCAGGCAATTCCCAGAAGTTTTGAGACACAGACTAAGAAGACCTCAGCTATCGGGAACTTACCTAGTCAGTGTCTTAAAACTTCTAGAAGTTGCCCAGCGTCACTGTTTCCCACAGTGCTCAGGTGACTTCCAGTCCAGTAAGGAGCATCTAAATACCCACACAAGGGTTTCCCCAAGCCAGATTTCTAAGCTGCAGGAAAAATGTCTTCCATCTAAGGATGTTTTTATACGAGCCATGGTGCACGGAGGTGAGGTGGGGTGCGCTGCAGCAGCAGGGGTGGTGCGGGAAAGCCAGTACACACAGTCACACACCGATCCCCCCCCCCCCCGCATCCCCTCTCACAGAGAAACCTCCATTTTCACCTGTTGCTCTGTGAGGGGGGATGCGTGGATCATGGGAGCATGCATGCATCCCCACTTACCGTCCACAGCATGCGCACTGGCGGCACCCACCCATGCCCATGTAGCGGATCTGAGTGGGACAGTCTCATGTAAAAATGGCCTTAAGGAGTCCTTAATACCCCAAGATAGGAGGAAGCCCAGACAGGTCTGATAGACAAAGGTTCAGGGAGGTGTTTTATAGGAAAGAATCCCTGAGTCATGATGTCGTTCAAAGCTAGATATCAATACACTGTATCCAGTCACTTGGTAACAATATCACACATTCCATGTATACATTTTCAACATTATCAATTCTGGCTGTATACAACCAACTAAGCTTCTTTTCACACATAATTATAAACAAAAGGTTTCCTTCCTGTACATAACAGTACAATAACTTTGGCTCCAGATCTTATCTTGTTTATTTGACCTTGTAGCTGGCTATGGTATGAAGTCCTGTTTGGGATCTGTCAGGCTTCTTTATACAGAAACAGCTTGGGTCCAATTCATACTATCTGACACAGCTGATCCTTCCAATTCCAGTTCATTTGATATCTTTTATTGCTAGCTACCTTCTTTTCCAGATCTGTTTTCTTATCCACCCCCTCCCTAATTTGTCCTATTATGCTTTATTTTGTTTTTCATTTGATTATTGATTTCTGCTCACTGCATTATTTGTTTGAAATGTTAATTACTTTTTCCTAACAGCTTATTCTTAAGTGACGGCTAACATATATAGATCTTGCATTGCTCCTGTACATACCTGAGGAAGGGCCCTGTGTATCCATAAACTTACATACTCTAACCCAAAGAAATTGGTCCACTAAAATTTTATCATCTGAGTTACTCACGATGAGCATTTGCAGAATTAGGGCTGAACTCTCCTCTTGCATTTCTTCCTTTGTTATTCCATCTGTACAAATAGAACATTTATCAGGAATCAAATATTAGCATTCCAAAATGGTTGACTCTGGATATGAGAAGAGAAACCATTTTATTTAAATGGAAAGGCACTTTCCTAGTGCCTGGCTGCCATTGGGGACTAGATGTGGGTGAGCCAATTGAAACTGAATCCAGACAAGACTGAAGTGATGATAGTTGGCCAGTCCTGTGACTTGGGTGACATAGGGAGACCTGTCATTGATGGGGGTTCAGCCCCCTTTGGTGACTCAGGTTTGCAGCCTGAGAGTGCTCCTGGACCCATTACTGTGTTTGGATAATCAGGTTACAGGCAATGGATAAATTTTCATCAACTTCACTTGGTGAGAAGGCTACAAACCTTTCTATTGGATTAAGACTTTGCCACCCTCATCGGTGCTTAGCATTAACCTTAGTGTTAAATTACAGGAATGCATGTGGCTTCCCTTGATGACTATTCAGAAGCTTCAGCTGGTGCAGAATGCAATGGCTCATCTTCCGTCAGGGATGAGTTGTGGGGAGCACATTACACCAGGGCTCCAGAGTCTGCATTGGCTGCCAATAGCTTTCCGGGCTGAATTCAAGGTACTATTTGTTTACACTTGTATATCTGTGTGAGTTCATATGTAGGTGTAAGGGTTGTTTGATTTCACCAATGTAGTTTTCATGGCGGCATTTGGTTCACTGAATGACATGCACTGCTGAAGTGTATTTCATTGTCCGATTGTGATCTCTAAGGACTGCTGGGAAGGAATGCCCTCTTGCACATACCATCTGCTCATCAAGTGGTAAGCAAAGGGGCATCCTCAGTGGCTGCCTCAAAATTATGGAATCCCCTCCCCCTTACTTGAGGTTCAAACCTGCCAATCTTAGGTATAGCTGAGTTTAAAGGCAGTTTGGACAAGTTTCTGGAAGATAGTTCCATTATCAGCTATTAGCCAGATAGGATTGGGGAACAAAACCCTTTACTGTCGGGAGCCTGGGGATGACCCACAGGGAATGGATAGCATGGTGACCTGTTGGGTGCTTCTCCCAGGCCCCCGTTACTGGCCACTGTCGGAGGCAGGATGCTGGGCTCGATGGATCATTGGTCTGACCCAGTATGGCACTTCTTATGTTCTTATACCTTCTGGATGCTATTTCTCAAGCAGGAATTTGGGGAAGTCTGGGGAAAGAATTGTGTTGTAACCTGCCCTGAACCATTAGACAGGATAATAGTAAAACAAACAAAAAAAAATAAAAAATTATGTTGTGCCATCATTACTAAGGGTGTGCATGTTGTTTTGGTTATTACAATAACAATAATGAAAATTGTTGTTTTCATTATCATCATTACAATAACAAATAATAATAGCAAAAATAGAAACAAAAATGACTTTTTTTAAAATAAAGGGGAAAAAACTGAAAAATGTATTTCTGGCTATAACTTATTTGATTCTTATTCAATTCTGATTAACACTGAAGATATTGTACCACCAGTAGAGGGCAATATGTGTACCAATTTTTGAAACATTTAGATAAAGGGAACCGATTTTAGAAACAATTCAATGTTGTGATTTTAAGAAAAGCTCCACACACATTCATGGCTACACCTTTATCTTCCATCCAATTTACATAAAACCTCTGAACATTATATCCCTCTACAGGCTTAAAACTCCTGTCAATTTAAAAAAAGATTGGATGAAGGGTCCTGATGGTATAAGACATTAACTTGAAAATACATTTTCAGCTGTAACGTTTTTATATTCCATCCTGTTTACAAGACATTTGGTGGGAACATATCACATACTTTCCCTGTCATCTCTGCCACACTACAGGACAATTTGATAAAGGACCCCAATTTTATAAACAATTGAAGTTCTCCCCTAGAAAACCATTATTCAGATAAATTGCAGCACATGCAGTGCCAGTCAGAGACAGGCACCTGGGACGGCAGGGGGAGAGAGATTGTAGGAGAGAGGATGTGTAGAAACCCAAAACGCTGACAGACACATTCACTGGCATATTACTGCATGTTTCTAGCTTTACAGGACCAATTGGTAGTGGACTCGAGGCAGGCATAGGGGCGGTCCTGAGGCGGGCATAAGGGACATAACTGGGACTTTGGGGATAGACTCCCAGAAATCAGGAGACATATAGTTTACACAACATCCAGGCTGGCCAATTATCATCACAATCACATCCTGCAGCACTGTGACAGAGGACATAAGAGTATCTCCATTGACTCTTTCCTAAACAGATGCTTCTGACTTCCTAGTAACAAATGGGGGAAGATGTTGGGATGGTCACAGCACAGAATGAGGATATTTGGTTGACCTTTCTGCTGGTCAACTGGCATCTTAAACTGATCTTATACCACAGTGACACATAAGAGAATCCCTGGCATAGGCTCCTTCTCTGCATATGGTGTGCAGGCATATAAAATTGTGACCCTTTATCACATCTTTCTGATATGTTTTTGTAATTTGGTATTTGGTAAACTTAATGCCTTCCATTGGAGGTACAATACCTCCAAGTATCAGCCAAATATAATGAAAAACAAAAAAGCTCAGATGAAAATGTGTTTTCCATTAAAACCAATGGAAAATAAAAATGACAGCAAAAATGAAAATAACAATTTGATATTTATGAAAACAAAATCGATTTAAATAATGAAAATGAAAAACAAAAATGACATGGGTTCCTGGTGCATACCTCTAATTGTTACATTAGCATATTAAACCGAGCAGGACAGGTGGGAGTGTGTGCATCCACCCATCATACACCCATCTCCACTCACGGAGCCTGCCAGATACACACACACCTCCACACACCGCAGATGAACATCCATCCCCCCCTCCTCCATCCATGTAAAAAGGGCCTAATTACTTACTTCAAGACAACAGTTCTCAAAATACTATTACATAAAGGTCAATAAACTTTCATATTTAATCTTCCTTACTAAGTGGTCAGTTTTTGGAACACTTTTCAGAAGTCAATAGGTCAGTGACTAAAGACCTGATACACTCTCCATTTAAATCAATGGAAACACTGACTGAAATCAATGAAGTTGGCATAGATCCTAAATTCAAAGAGGATATAATTTCCATATACTTAAAGGCCTAGATCAGGGCTGCACAACATGCGCCCCCCGGGCTGCATGTGGCACACTGATACATTTTTTGAGGCCCACTTTCAAACAGACCTCTGTATATTGTGTGCGGCCTGTGGAGGCTTTGGTCTGCACCATCGGGTGGAGCCATCAGCAGCTGCTTTCCTGGGGGCTGGACTGCTGCTGCTGCTGGATGAGCCTAGATGTGGGAGCTCTTGGTGCAGTGGGGGAGGTGGGCTGTGCGGGAGGTGGATTTAAGCAGCGGCGGGAAGCAGAAAAAGCTGCTGAGCTGACCAACAGCACCGAGAGCGCCCGCATCCAGGTCACTGCCTGGGTCAGCCTGGATGTGGGCACCCTCAGCACTATTGGTCAGCTCCGTTGGTGATAACTGGGGGGGGGGGGTATGAGGTGGAGGAGGAGTGGTCTCTTTGCTGCATGCAGGTACTGGCGTTCCCCACCTGGACTTGGTCTGACGGGAGGGATCTTCTGGGCACCAGCTCCCACCTTAGAGCCACAAAGTGGAGCCGTCCTCCCACCCCACACCCTCTCGGGCAAGGTAGGATTGATGTTTCACTTCCCACTGGCGAGGAGTGTGAGGAATAAGTCTTTTAAGGCCTGGAATGTGTAAACTCCACCCCACTTCCACTGCACCCTCTTTCCGCCATAATTGAAGGACGTTCCCTGACCCTCTCTGAGATGAGGGGGAGGTGTCTTTATCTTCTCCTTTGTCCTGCTCGAAGGGCCACCCTTGCTCCCACTCGCCTCATGTTGTGTGCAGCTCCTGACACAAAGTAAGGCCCACTCTCTTACACTCACCCCCTCACAGACATGCCCTCCCCCTTGCTTTACCATATGCATTGTTTGTGTTTGTGTTTCAAAAGAGGGTGCCAGATTTGTGTAGATTCTTTGACATAGGCAAGCATGAAATTGGACCTAATTTTCTTTGGTTTTTCACATTTACACAAATTATACATATTAGGGATTGAGCCATGCAAATTAGGGGTGGGGACCATGCAAATTAAGATGTGGCCATGCAAATTAGGGGCAGGGCTGCATACATCCCTGTGCTGGGCCTGAACCAAATATTCCGGCCCTCAGAACGAATCAAGTTGTGCATGCCTGGCCTAGATTCTACAACTCACACTACTACCTCATTCACATATAGTAGTAACTTATCTAAGACACAGACCTGTTGATTTCAAAATAATTACTTGTTGAGATTTCGACAGAGCATGAATAAAACTGTCAGAGTCTAAACCTCAGGATAGCCCTTAGGATATATTTATGTTGCTACAAAGGGATAGAATGCTATTAATTACAGAGTTGTAAAAAGGGAGACAAAGTGGTTGGAACAATCTCTTTTATTTGACCCACTACTGTTGGTGAAATTGAGAAAACTTCCAGGCCACACAGGGCCCTTCCTTAGGCATGTAGCGTAGATAATCAGGAATATATAAAATAAACAAATGTAGAGCAAACTGTTCGTATTCTACACCAATATATGTACAGCTCTGTTTCTAATAGGGATGTGCAAACAGATTGCGGTTCGGGTTCAGTCATTTGGTTTGGTCCGGTTCAATTCAGGCGTTCGGTTTGGGCATTCGGGTCGGTCACTGAGTTCGGGTTCGACCGTTTGGTTGTGTTCGGTGCGGTTCGGCCATTTGGAAAAAGGTATCGCTGGATCCCGTGATAGCGCCGGAAACCGGAAATTCAAGTGCGTGCAGAGTTGTGTGGTGAGAGAGTGTGTGTTTGGCTGGCTGGCTCTTCAGTCCATGTGTTTTGGCTGTTTGTGTTTGGTTTAGCTGTGTTGTTTTGGCTGGTTGGTGAGTGTTGGTGGGTGACTTCTGTTGGTCTCTGTATTGGAGTGGCTGTTTAAAAAAATGTTTTTTAAAAAATGAAGAAGACTGTTGTCTTCATTAAACACCTGGGGGCCAACATGGTGCTCCTGGAGCCGGTGGTGGTGGTGGTGGAGGAGGAGCAGGAGGAGCAGGAGGAGAAGGAGGTCGCTGCCCCAGACCCTGGACCTTCAGTGGTGGTGGCCAGCTCCTCTGATGAGGAGCAAGTGTCGGACACAGGAGGTGCTGCCAGGTTTGCAAACTTTTTTTTAACTTTGTGGAAAAGAAAGGCTCTATTCGTTAGAGCGAGCTCACTGACGTGCGGGTGGGTGCATGGGTGGTGGGCATCAGTCAGGCACAAACAGTGGGCATCAGTGGGTAGCAGTGGATGTCTGCCACAGAGAGAGAGAGGGTACTATAGTGTGCGGGGCTCTTCCAGCAGTCAGGCACGAGCAGCACCCCCACCCAAACATGTGCCTGCCAATCATCTCTAGCAAGGGTCTCCACTCTCCAGTTGCCATCCCTACCTAGCACTCCCAAATAAGGGCAGGATTTACATGTGCCAGCCAGGGTCTTTCCAGTTGCCATCCCTAGCGCCCCAAGGAGGGCAGGATTTGCACGTGCCAGCCAGGGTCTCTCCATTGCTATCCCTCCCTAGTAGCACCCTAAGGAGGGCAGGATTTGCACGTCCCAGCCAGGGTCTTTTTAGTTGCCATCCCTACCGCCCCAAAGAGGGCAGGATTTGCACGTGCCAGCAAGGGTCTTTCTAGTTGCCATCCCTAGCGCCCCAAGGAAGGCAGGATTTGCACATGCCAGCCAGGGTCACCGTCTCCCCTTGCCATCCCTAGCACCCCAAAGAGGGAGGACTAGAAGCATCATCATAAATGCATGATATTACTTAGGTGTTGTTTATGTGTTTCTGTTTCAGAGAGGAATTGGATGCTGATGCTGGTGCCACGCCATGCAGGACAACAAGGCGGAGGTCGCCAGTGCCACCCCCAGACAGTCATCGGACAAGGTCCGATGTCTGGCAGTGGATTGAGAAGCATGAAAAATACGCCATCTGCATGGTAAGGCACGGGGGCTAGAATGACAGGGAATGGATTGCCCGATGACCTGTTAGGAACAGAAGTCCCCTGAAGAGAGATATTGGCCACCCACCCACTTGTGGAGACAGAATGCAGGCAGGGGTTGACACAGACCATTAGACTAACACAGTATGGCAGTTCTTATGTTCCATTTTTTTAAAATGTTCTGTAGATCTGCAAAAAAAGATTCAGGAGGAAGAGAGAGGGGACCACATCGGTGCTAATCACCCATATTGAAAGCCTCTATGGCCAGACGGTGAGGCGGCAGGAGGACTCTGGCGTGGCCATGGAGCTGGAGCATCAGCACCAGAAGAAGGGGAGGAAGGCAATCCAAAAGCGACGCCATCCCTTCCCCCTCCTCAAGCCGCAATGTGGAGTCCCACGGGCCCCAGGAATCTGCTGAGGCAAAGGCCTTTCAGGTTTAAGTGGAGAGGCCTGGCCGCTAGATGATGACGGGCGTACGCTACATGGAGAACGGCCTGGTGGAAAACTTCCAGGCTCTCAAGGTGGAGAAAAAGCAGGTGGAGATGTACTCCGAGTACATCTCCACTGACATGGAGAGGCTGGAACTCTACCACCAGGCGGTCTCCAGGTGGCATGCTGTATACAGACATGGAAGGGGCCATGGAGTTCACCTTGGCCCATGGCTACGAAATAGAAGAGCACAGGGTGGCTGGTCTCAGTTCTGTGCTGTGTCCCGCCGCATTTTGCCTTTCCCCCACGTTCCGAGGAACAGGCCCAAAGACTAATAGTATTAGTACCCCTTAAGTTTCCTTTCAATGTTTGGTTTTGGTTTTATAATGTTGTTGTTGGTTTTTTCTTGTTGTTATTTAAATAGTTTTAATGAAAGTTGTTATATTTGTTGTTACGAGCTTCGGTTGACGTGTGGGCACCGGGCTTCTGGATACAGTGGAATGGAATGCAGCCCCCAGTGACTGGAATGATGGTTGCAGAATCTCATTGATGTTAAGAAATCTGGTGGATGGTTTGATAAAGACTGCCGCTTGCTGCGTTCATCTTTAAGGCAGTCGGCCCATCAATTGAAACTTTGTCCATCACGATTAGGTAGGATCTCTTTTTTAGATCTTCGGACTAGATATCGACGCCTGATTGTTTTCAAACGTCTGACATTCCAATTTCAACAATGGATTATGTTGGAGAAAGCAGCGAAAAATGGGAACTCCATGCAGTTTTGGGGCTGTATTCGCCGATTAAGGATGGATGCGAAGGTTGATCATTCAGTTATCCTGGAGCCAGAAATTTGGGAAGGATTTTATAGGGATTTGTTCTCGACCCCTTCCCCGTTGCGATCCAGCCCCCAGCTTGACAAGTTTGACTCTTTTCCTCACTGGTCCCCAGTCTCAGTACAGGAGGTCGGTGAGTTGATCTCTGACTGTAAGGGAGGTAAGGCACCGGGGGAGGATATGATAACAGCCGAGATCCTGAAAGAAGCCCCGGAGTGGTGGGCTGGACTTTTAGCTCCTGTCTTCACAACAATAAATGCCACTGGTAAGATTCCTAGGGCATGGTTAAACAGCATAGTGGCACCCATTTTTAAGAAAGGGAATCCCAGAGACCCGAGGAACTATCGGCTGATCAGCCTTCTCAGTCTGGTTGGTAAACTTTATTCCAGGCTATTATTGAATAGGCTCCAGTATTGGCTTAAGGATAAGGGTGTAATAGGTCCGGAGCAGGTGGGGTTTCAGAAATGTAGATCGACAGTGGATCATATTATGATCCTGGAGCATTTGATTAGGAAATACCTGAAGCAGGGGTCGAGGATTTACCTTTGCTTCGTGGACCTGCAGATGGCTTTTGACTCCATCAGCAGGTGCCGTATGTGGGAGAAATTACGATCCCTGCAGATGGAGCCAAGACTTATAGAAATGTTAACACAGTTACATGAAAATAACTCTTTGCAGGTCAGATTTAATAGAGAAGGAGCGTTGACCCGTCACGTGAGGGTGGAGAGGGGTGTGAGACAAGGTTGTCTGTTGGCCCCCCTTCTCTTTAACATCTTTTTGCACAATCTCCCCACCTTTCTACTCGAGGTGGACTCTCACCCCCCAATGATTGGAGATAGGAAGGTAGCTGCCTTGTTGTATGCTGATGACACAGTCCTGATTGCTCGTTCAGTAGTAGGACTTCGTAGAGGGATGCAACAAATGGGTAATTATTGTTCGAATAAAGGTCTGATGATCAACTTTGAGAAAACCAAAGTTTTGGTTGTAGGCCGTAGGAAACATGGCATAAAACATAAATGGAGGATTAGGAACCATCTGATATCTCAAGTTGATAGATTTCAATATCTGGGAGTGACCTTTTCAAATTCCCCTCGCTGGCATGATCAGTGGTCTGCTATTAAAAACCAAGCTTTGCAAACAGTGAGCGCTATACGAGGGTTTTATTTCACAAAAGGGGGTTGTCTAATCCTTCTGGCCTTGCGTTTATTTAACGCTAAAGTAACAGCTCAATTGCTGTATGCATTTCCGGCTTGGGGCCTGGACTTTTTGGAGTTGTTGGAACCAATCCAAAATGGTTTTTTGAGGACAATCCTGGGGGTTCCACTAGGGACACCCCAGGTATTGTTGAGAGCGGAGGTAGGATGTCTCCCATTAAAAGTCTTCGCTATTCAAGCTTTGGTTCGTTACTGGCTAAAAGTGGAATTGTTATCTGTTGATGAGAACTCCCTTCTGAGACAAGCGCGAGATGAAGGATTGTTGCGCCCATGGTTTGAATGGCTGGAGGCGATTATAGGGAAGTTAGGCCTCTTTCGGGACTGGTTGTTATCAGTAGACCCTAAGCAAGCAATGTTCATGGTAAAACAGCGACTTGCGGACCAACAGCTTCAAATAGATGAAAGTATGATTCAGATGCAGAAGGTTAATCCCTCTTATAATATCCCATCTAGTCCTTTACTGGATACTAGCTATTTAGTTGCCTGGCCCAAATTTTTGCTTAGGCGTGCCTTCACCAGTTTACGTTGTGGTGTTTTTCCTTCCTCAGTCTTGGAAGGAAGATATAGAGGGATCCCAATGCACGAAAGGTGTTGTGTATCTTGCTTTATGCAAGTGCCGGATACAGTGGAGCATATTCTTTTTGCCTGTCCGAAATATGAAAGAGCAAGAGTAAAGATGCTACTGATCTTGGACCAACATCAGTCGAGATTCACATTAGTTAAAAGGATAAAGCTTTCCCTGAATAACAAAGACTCAGATTTAACTCGGGCCGTTGCGGCTCTTGGGAATGTAGTAATGAATGATCGTCGAGGTGTTTGCTCGATTAGAAAGGTGGAGGAGGAGGTGTTGGGCGTTTGAGGAAATAGAGTCGCTTAGCATCTTCCCCCTTTATGGATGGTAAATTAGTGAGTAGCTGGAGTTATGAAAGTATTGTAGTTGTATTGTAAGGACCTTGAGAGTTGGTGACATAGCCGTTATTTTAACCTTGTTAATTCTATTTATTTATTTTCTATTTTGTATTCTGTATTGATGTAGAGTGGTTATTGGTTATGATTATTGTTTTGTTGCTATTTCCAATAACTTTTTTATGAGTAACTGGTGTTATGGAAGTATTGTAGATGTATTGTAAGGATCTTGAGAGTTGGTGACATAGCCGTTATTTTAACCTTGTTAATTTTATTTATTTATTTTGTATTTTATATTTTGTATTGATATAGAGTGGTTATTGGTTATGGTTATTGTTTTTTTGCTATTGCCAATAACTTTTTAAGTTAAGGCAATTATTTATCTACAATAAACTTTCAACTTACAACTTACAATCTCATTGATGGTTCCTGGGATGGGCGGACATGACTGATTCAGGTACAATGGAATGACAGCCATTGTGAATTTAATAATAATTATGTCCCTAGAATTAGTGCATGGTTGGACACACTTCATTCAATCAAGCGATAGGTGGTAAAAGCAGGTACAGGAATGCACACAGGCAGGCAGGCACATATAATACATTGTGTTATATTGATATATTCCACCTCATTCTGGTAGGTTTGCTGCTGGATGTGGGCAATGGGCATCATTGGACACATGAGCACAGATGGGAGTTCTTTCTGGTTCTGGCAGGTGGCAGCTTGAGCTGGATACACCTACCTCTCCCCCTCCACCCCATCTCTCTTTTTCTAGCAGGGAACCTCTCTCTCTCTCTCTCTCTCTCTCTCTCACACACACACACACACACACACACACACACACACACCCATATAGTGCATGTGAAAGCATGGGTGGGATCGTGTCTGTCTCTCCTTCTAGCAGAGGGGAGACTTTCTCTCTCTTATTTCTCTCTCTCTCTCTCTCTCTCTCTCTCTCTCTCTCTCTCTCTCTCTCTCTCCATGAACAGCAGGTTGTGTAAAGAAAAGATGGAATTACAGCACCC
>QEPC01008309.1:3201755-3241968 GCA_003113815.1 Sphenodon punctatus | reverse complement strand
CCCCCCCCCAGGGATCAGGTCTATACTTACTGGCTGCTGCTGGGACGCCGTGGCCGCTGGTGCTGGGGGGGGGGGTCTCTTGAACTTGCCCGCCGGAGGGGAATTTTTTTTTTAAAATCCAGGCTGGGCAGGGTGGGTGGGGGGTGTCCCCCCTTCCACCCGCACAGCCTGGGAGGGGGAGGGGGGAGGAATCTTATTCAATTGATTTTAATGGGGACACAGTGCTCCATTGAAATCAATGGAATAAATCCGGTACCGGTATACCGGATTTAATCCGAGAATCCGGTTTTTTGGAAACCGGAAACCGGTAAATCCGGTATCCAGTAATTGCCCTGGGGTCCCACCTCTAATGTCAACCAACATGGCTACCACTCCCTGCACCTGAAAGCGGTCGTGGACCACCGGGGACAGTTCATAGACATTTACACGGGCCACTCTGGGTGCAGCCACGATGCCCGGATCATGACTAGCTCTCCCTTCTATGCCCGGATGTATCATGGGGACTTTGCGGACATGGGGATGATCGGGATCGAGGGGGTGCTGCTGATGCCCACCTGCATCCTGGAGGACCCAGCCTATCCCCTCACCCGGTGGCTGATGAAGGCATACCCGGTCACCAGGAACCCTGTGGAGCCACTGTACAATACCCGCCTGTGTGCAAGCAAGACTATGGTCAGGGCCCTCAAGCAGCGCTGGAGATGCCTCGCGGGCCACCAGGACTACATGGTGGAAACCTCGGCCCTTGTGATCAGGGCCTGCTGTGTGCTGCACAATGTGTGCGAGACAGATGGGGCTGTCCTTGAGTACCCCATGCCCTGGTGCCCTCCCGGTCCCGTTCCTCTCTATGTGAACACTGAGAAGCCACAGGAGTACCAGTATGCAAAGCGCATCCATAGTGCCCTGGCTAGGCACATCAGCCGGGAGGCCGAGGCGTAAGGCCGCACACTACCGTACCCACCACCCCAGGGCCCCCACCAGCACTCAGGAAGCGCCCCTAGATGCCCACCCACCCCCAGCCCCAGGCCCATGAACAGAGACAGGACTGCGACTGTGGTGCCCAGGAATTTATTGTGCTTACCGCCTACAGGTCACATCACCACCACCATCACCACCACCCATCTCCCAGTGCCGTTTCCCCCCCCCTCAGGTCACTCGCCCCCTTCCCCCCTTCCCTCATGTCTCCGGGGCCTCCCTCTTGGCTGCACTGTGGCCGCCATGGAGCTCTGGGTGCTCCCCTCCCCTCCGCTGTCCATGTCCCCGACAGTGTCCTGGGAAGCCTCGGTGTCCTGAGGCGTTGTTGAGAGGGCAGGTGCACCCAGGGCCGGAGGGCACCTCCAGGCGACTGCTCCCTCCAGAGGCCTACAGGGACCAGTAGGTGGATGCATGGGCCCCATGGGCGTGCCGGCAGCTGAGGCGATTGTGAAGGCAGTGGGGGTGCTGAGGGCCCCGGCATCGTGGCTGGGGCAGGCAGGTTGCCCGGTGGGGTGGCGGCCATCATGTATGCACTCATGGTTCCTGCGTGCAGGAGCAGCGAGGTTCCAATGTCATGGGACCAGTACATCTTGGCAGAGTGCTCCCTCACCATCCAGTCGATGGCCTGTTCCAGCCGCCCAAACACCTCCACCCGCCTGCTGTGCTCCCGGAGCTCCCGCCTCCATTCAAGGCGCACCTCCACCTACAGCCTCCAGTCCCTGGCCTCCACTTGCTGCACGACCCTTTCGGTGGCCACCTCCATGCGGTTGATGGACACTATCATCCACTCATCCTGCTTGGTGGTGCTGCAGACAATGTCCTCCGCCTGCTCCTCCCTCCGGCGCCGTACCCGTGCACGGTGCTCCCTCATCTGCTGCGCTGGGGGCATGGGGCCAGCTTCCCAGGACCCGGCGGGTGGCCCTGGTGGGGTGCAAGGCAGGAGTTGGCTAGGCACCCTGGACTCCCGCCCCCCATCCCGTGCTGCATCTGGGGGTCCTGCCCCCCCTTGGCTGGCCGGCAGGTGCTCTCCCCCAGTGGTCCCCTGCATCCAGGAACCCTCTCCCCCAAACCACGTGGGCCGAGACCCCCTGGCTGATCTCCCCAAGCCCCCTCTCCCCCCACTCCTCGGGAGGCCTCACCTGGAACCTCTGGCTGCTCCTGGGACTGCTCTCTGCCATCCCCCTCGCCTGCCTGTCCCGGGTGTTGGGGCATGCCATGACCTGTGAAGATATGGGACTGTTGGGGTGGGGGTAGGCAGAACGTGTCCCCCAGTGTCCCCCTGGCCCCCTTCCATGGTCTGGGGTGTCAGGGGTTGCTGGGGGCATCCCAGTGGTTGGTGGGCCCCCCTTCCCCTCTTGGACCATCCCATCCGGTCTTCCCCCCCCTCACCTGATTGCTTACCATTGATGTCAGTGTCTGATCCCTCCAATGCCAGCCCCTCTGTGTTGCTGCGGTCCCCCTCTGTCCCCTGACTGGGTGAGACCTGTGTGGCAGCCTCGGATCCCACCATGTCCGACATTGGGTGGGGGATCTCGGGGCTGGTGCGTATGGGGGGCTTGGTGGTCCCCGAGGTCCCAGGGCATTCCTCTTGTGGGGTGGGTCCCGTGGACTGGTGCCTTCTCATGGGGTGGTGAGGGGAGGGGGTACCTTGGTCTGTTCCCTGCCCTGGACCAATGCGCTCCCTACGAGGTGTGGGGTGACAATGGAACCTTTCATTTGCAGGATGTGGTCCAGGGCTTCATAGTAGGGGGCGGCCTGGGCTCTGTGGCCGGACCACCGGTTGTTGTCCTTAATGGCCTTGTACCCCCTCTTGAGCTCCTTGACCTTTGAGCAGCACTAGGCCACTGTCCTGTGGTGCCCCGCTGCCTCCATTTCCCACACGATCTCCTGGAATACATTCTCATTCCGCTGTTCATGGCTAGCTCCAGCTGGTGCGCCAAGGTCCCCCAGATCCTGATGAAGTCCTGGGTTTCCCTGTGCCCCCATTGCCCCCCTCGGTGGTACGGCTGTCTTCTGTGTGGGCCCTCCTCCTCCTCCTCTTCCTCCTCCTCTTCCGCACGCCCTCCAA
The DNA here is from genome assembly GCA_003113815.1 of Sphenodon punctatus. Classification (NCBI taxonomy): domain Eukaryota; kingdom Metazoa; phylum Chordata; class Lepidosauria; order Sphenodontia; family Sphenodontidae; genus Sphenodon; species Sphenodon punctatus. The sequence continues at coordinate 3,238,928 of QEPC01008309.1, read as the reverse complement.
CCATCTCCTCCATGAGCTCAGGCTCCCGGACCCATTTCCGTGTCTGTGGGTTGTAAGGGGGGTTAGTTTCTGAGTTGCCTCATCCCTGCGGCCTTCCTCCTTTCCCCCCTCCTGATGGCCCACCCCCTTGGTGCCCCTGTGCTGCTGGACTCCCGCCTCGCACCCCTTACCCGTCTCTGGGGCGGCCTTTACCGACTGCTGCTGCTGCTGCTTCTCTTCCTCCACTGCCTCCATGTGCAGCACGACCACCTCCTCCACCTGCGCTGCCAACTCCTCCTCCTCCCTTGCTCTCTTGCCCTCCGCTCTCCTCTCCCTTCCACCTTGTTCCAGCCTGCCACGTCCCCCTGCTGCTGTGTGCCCTTTAAATCTGCCTCCCCAGCTCGTTGCCTGGCAGCGATGCTGCATGCTTTGTCCCCGGTTGGGATTCATTTTGCTTGATTCTGGCCAGTGGTTGCCGTTCAGATGTTACGTTTCGTTGTTTCCTGGTGGGAATTGCTTTGACCACCCTTTCGGAGATGGTCCGAGCCAGAGCTCCGGAAGGGTGGTTAATTTTGTCCCCTGCTAGGGATTGTCTGTGGTGAACATCTGGCGGCCGCCGAACAGACATTGGGTATTTTCAGACATAACGGGGCCAGTATTGGCCCCATCACAGAATCACCAATTGATCCCCCGCCAGAATCAAAACAGCACAGCCAACAGACGTGCCAGCTGATCCCGGTGGAGAATCGGGGGAGGGGCTGCGTGGCCAACATGTGGTTGCACAGCCCCACCCCCCCACGCTCCCTAGGCCTCCTGCCCCCTGGGAGACGGGTGGGCGCCGCGGCCAATGCGGCCACAGCGCCTGCCCGCCTCCTGGGGCATTGACCACAGCCCAAAATCAGCGGTGGGCATGGCCGCAGATTCCGGCCGTGGTCTGGGGACAGACATGACGATCCCATTGATCCCAGGCAGGAATCTCATTGAGCATGCAAACGGTCATGGTCCGGGCAGAAGGGCCATTTGCGTGGTCAATGAGATTCCCGCCCGTGATTCACAGGGGTAAACATCTGGCAGGAATCAGTGGCTGCAGAACCAACAGACGTTATGGTCCCTTGCTCACCATGTGGGTATTCACCGTGGTTGAGCGTGGATCGTAATGTCTGAAAATACCCCCTCAGGGCCCTTTGGCCCCGCCGCGGGGTTGTGTGTGGTTCACTGTGGTTATCTGTGATCTCGTAACATCTGAAAGCACCCTGAGAGAAGCACCAACCTCATGGCAAGAACCAGGTGGGGCTCCTTGAATAGAAAATATGGCCATGCATCCTTGTAGCCCTAACTCAATATGGCCTTGTAATCTTAACCCCCAACAACCTAACCAGACTTACTTGCCAAGGGCAGCAAAACAGCTTGGGCCATTCCTGATTATTTATCAGGCACAGATTGATCTTGCTAAGTAGCATAAAGAAAAGCTTGCTGAAATTTTAGGCTACATTTCTAGCTGAGGTCTGGAGAAAATTAAATATTTCAGACTTTGACACAACTGAAATGAGTCATTTCTGTTGCAAATTGTAACCCTTGAACTGGCAAAATCAAGATTGGCCATTGTTTGATAAAGTGGCTTTTTCCTGTGTAAGCTGACCATCTACAAAATCTTCATTTGCTGTACATTTTTGATCAGTGTAGTTGATGTCATTAGCATACTAGAATGGGTTTGCTGATGAACACTTGCAGGGCTTGACCTATGCTGATGGAATCTGCCTTCCTTCACTGGTTTCTCCCCCTGTCTCTTTAAGCTGCTTAACCCTAAAGACTTTACTCGGCTTCTGTGAGCATGCTTTTATTAATATATTATACAGTGCCAAGTACATTGACAACACTTAATATATAATTTTTAAAATGTAGGGATGTCTTTAAAAATAGAATTTTTGTTCAATGTGATCCAGATATTTTTAGAATGTGTTCTTAGTTGTGGTAAAAATTAGCCGAAATAACTGAACCTATTGAAAGGAGGATATTCCTAACTGAAAATTCTCTGTGGACTATTCCATTTAAGCATGAACAATGATAACAAAACCAAATAAAAGTAGCTAGGAAACTCATGAATAAAAGCAGGGCTAAAGGGGGAAAAGTCAAAGACCAGTGCTGGTATTTTAATAGCATTCAAGGATTTTTCAAACCTTTCGACTTCTTTTATACAGCAGTAGCAAATGAGGTTTCAGAATAAAATGGGTGGATGGAAACCAGACCAAAAGCTTTTGATATTTGGGCACAGAGGTGAATATGGCTGGAAAAAGGAACATTTCTTAAGACAGAAAAACAAAATCAGATCTCAGAGTGCATCCTAACAGGCTAGGAAAAAGTGCCAGCTCACTATACATGCTGCTTCAGTTATGTTGACTACTAGTTGGTCCTTATTTTGATTTACAAAATGATAGCTCTAAGCTCAAAGGGCAATGAGATTCTATCTAATTCTACTTTGGGTATTTCCAATGTGGCTACCATGTGGGTATCTAAAAACCAATTTTAAAGCTAGTATTAATGAATAATAATATTGATGCTTGCATAGCAATTTACTAAGGGAGGAAGATAATACGCTACAGTGGTGTGCTCCTTGCTTCTATTGGAACTCGAGTGGGTTTCATCACAACTGAGTTATAGGAAGGGAGAAGAGTGCTAATGCTCCGGAAACTCACAAAAACTTTCTCCCTTTTCAAGAGCCAGCTTTGTCCTTCTGCTAATTTTAGTGGAGTACAATTTCATACTGAATTATCATGCAATTTCTATAAACTATACATTCCAATAAGATATTCACACTTATAGCAAATGAGTTCATTATGGACAGCGTTGCTTCAGTGGATTTCAAATAAATGAACACCAAGGAGGTCGCTTACGGAAAATGTTACTTTTTAAAATATGTGAGTAAAGCTTTAACTGGAATGCACAAATACTGTAGGATACTAATTATATACTAATTATGTGAAGAGTCTGTGATTTATAACATGTCACACACTTCCACTGAAAGAAAAGCAGAAAATGGGGGTTTCTTCTTAAATTGGGTCAGACTGGTATATGTTGTCAATCTTTACCTCAACATGACTGACTAATCTGTAGCTGGCTCCTTGCCAGGGGTTTAAGTGATATATACCTATTTTCATCTGGGAAAACTGCTATCACTTTTTATCGCTGTTTTCTTAAAAGAAATGAAAATGCAGGTTGGTGCTGTGTGAACTGAAATAAGTGTCTTCATTATTCATGGATGTCTGAGCAGGCCAGGCTATTGAATTATATGCAAAGAGTTCAGCCTGTCAACAGCTTTACTCCAATTCCCATCTACAGTAGCTCCCAGTACTTTAGCTTAGTCATTATTCACTTCTTATTTAATTCCTTTTACGTGTGACCATGCCAAAACAACATAAAGGAGCATTCTCTTAGCCATTAGTTTTTCACTCTAGTCAATAAGTAATCAATTGCACAACAACCCCACAGTGCAACCCTAAGAGCAGCATCTAAAGGTTTCATGTTAGGAGAATATATTTTCTTATTGTGGCTTTGCTTTTAGTGGAGCTGAGCCTCCAGTCATTACTCAGACAACATTCCCATTGAAGACAGAGAATACAATCCTCAAACCACCTTCTCTGGAGAAGAAGGCACTTGAAATCAATAGGTCTCCTGGAAATCAAATCAGAAAATTGAGGCCAGTGTTAAGTTTTGTTCAAGCAAAACTGGGCTGAATTCTTCAGTGTTGTGGTGAAAAAATATTAAATTATTAGCTTGGGCGTATTCAAAAAAGGAAAACATTTATCTCCAAATATTAGAAAAGAAGCAGCAAAGTTGCATGTGAAAAGTGAAGATGATATTTCAAAGGAGATAAATGTATTTTGAATTACCCTATTATTCATGAAGAACTATAAAGGTGTTTTCAGACAAACAAGGTGACCAAGGTGAGCCACTGCATAGCTCTGCCACAGAACACCCACACATGTGAAGGACGTTGGGAGCAAAACAAACAGGCAGCTCCCAGCATGGCTGCCATGTCCACGGAGGCAGCTGCTGTAAATTTGCAGGGCTGGCCACAGCGTTTGCGGGGCCATTTGCAAAGGTTTGGTGCAGGGCCTAATCTGCATAATTTGCATATTTTTCTCTCCTGCCTGTGCACATACCTTATCAGCACCCTATCTATCCCTTAGCTTACCCCACATAGCACCCCCTTGTCACATCCATCCCACAGATGCACCCACCTCCCCAATATCTCCCACAGAGTATTCCCCCTCTCTTGCCCTCCCCAACACTCCTCCCACGGTGCCCTCCACGCCGCCAACACAAGGAAGGAATGAAAGGATTGGGAGAGCAGCATTGCACATAAAGAACATTATGGGGAATAGGGGTCTCTGGGTGCTCAGATCAGGAGAGGAGGAGGAAAGGTATTTTCTTGGCTGGGTGATCCTTACCTCAGATGCTTCTGGGCCTAGGACTTCTGGGAGAGCTAGTGGTGGTGGCTCCCTCCTCCCCTCGAGGAGCCATGGAGGAGAAGGGGCAGCCGCTCTCTCATAGCTCTCACATTCTTTCTCTCTCTCATCTCTCCTCTGTCATCTCTCTCTCTCTCTCACACACACACACACACACACATCTCTCTCACTCATCTCTTTCATCTCTCTTTCTCTCTCTCTCTCATCTCTCTCACACACACTGTCTCACTCATCACACAGACACACACACCTCTCTCTCTCACTCGGTCATCATTCACACAACTCTCTCTGCGCATCACAGACACACAAACACTATCACACATGCACACCTCTCTCTCTCACTCATCATCACACGTACTCTCCCCACCTGCTCACATCCCTTGCAATGCTTCTGCTGCCACTGCCCATGCTGCTGCATGGGGTGTGGTGACACCGTGACACCATTTTTCTATTGTTGCATGCTGGGAAATGTAGTCCCATGCATGCTAGACTAGGAAACTGAAACTAGAAAACCAGTTTCCTAGTCCAGCATTCTGGGACTACATTTCCTAGCATGCAAGAGTAGGAAAAAGGCAGCCATGCCAGTCTCTATCCCCACTGTGTGCACGGGAGCACGAGGAGTTATTTAAACTGCAGCAGCTGTCTCTGCAGCCACTGAGTCAGCAACAACATCGAGCTGCTGTCATCACATGGGAGAGAGGGAGAGAGAGAGAGCAACAAGCGGGTGGGGGCTGTCACCCAGCCCCATGTATGGGGCCCTGGCATGGATGGGGCTATGTGTGACCGCACAGGTCACACATGCCTGTGGCCAGCTCTGCATATTTGGCCTGCCTCACGCGATGCACTCTGGAATTCTGGCATTGCTCCATGAGTGGCTGAGAGTGGGTGCTCCATGGCTCATGGGAGCACACATCCAACTGCTCCACCTTCAGATGGGTAGTTGGAGCCATTGCGGTTCATGGGTAGCCATGTGGGGTAGCATCTTGTCTGAAAACACCCATAGCTTGTGCCATCAATTATCTATTTACATATCTATGGATGAAAGCGAAGTGCTTATAAACTAAAGTTAGGCCTTTAAGTTAGTTGTTGGATTTTCTTTTGCATTGTACTTTATGTTTCCCTATTTGTTAAAGATACTGCAACGTTCTTTTAAACCATAGACTAGTTTATTTTTCATATTCTTTCTCATTAAAAACTGATTTTTCAACCCTGAAGGGCGCCTGTATAGCGTCGTCATTGTTAGCTCTGCAGGTTGCTTCATGCCAGTAGATTGTTTTTAAAATGTGGATGTTTACTGCCTGTAGAGCTTCGCCTTCTGTGTCCCGCTGCTTTATTTATATAAGTGTATTTTCTCTGCTACCTCCCTTGCTCATGCAGACTTGCTCTTCGACTCAGGAGTGCGCTGCTATACGGCAATAGTTCTATTAATCCCTCTATTATTTTTTGACCATCTTCTCTGATCCTGTTATCTTCTTTCTGTTGTACTCTCCAGCCCTATCCAGTCCTGCTTCATTGAGTACAGACTCATGCCCCGCATCAGTGGCTTTCTGTGCCATTCATCACTTGAGTTGCAGTACCTTTCGGTTGTCTGCCCTGTTCCGCCAATTGTCAGCTTCTTTTATTATTCCATAGTTCTGCTCTGTGTCTTGCTACATCTCCAGCCCCCACTTTTATTCCCTCAACTGTAACTCTGTGTTATCCATTTGCAGCTCCCTATTCTGCTTTTTCTTCTTCTTGTTACCTCTCTGAAATCTATTTTCAGGCATCCTTCTTCCCTTCATTGTAGTGCAGCTATTTATCTAATGATAATCAGGACTGTTTCAGTTGTTACACTTTTGATTTTCTGTATTGTACCAACTGGATTTTCCATGTATTATTATCCCATAGGTATAGCCATCCCCCCCACCCCACCCCCCGTCCCCCAAAACATTATTTATGATGTTTTCTAGTTATTTTCCATTGAGTAATATAAGAATAGTTTTATTGTTTACTTTCATTTGCTTTGCAGTGGTTAAAGCATCCTCTTTCTTAGGTCCTGATCCTAGGTCTTCACACGTGTGACATACTGACCGTAGGGACATTGTGCAAACACGTGGTGTTGCCCTGAGAGTCTGACTGCAGTGCTACCTGAATCATCCTCTATCAGGAGCTTGGCTGAGGCAGCAGACTTGGATGGTGGTGCAGTTGGACTCTAGTGGCCTCACCACATGCTTGCACAGTGTCCCTTCAATCCCCAGGGGGGCCACGCAGGACAGGGCATTCTCAGTGGCCACACCACGCCGGTGGAACTCCCTCCCAGTGGGGCCCATCTGGCCCCAGACCTCCCGAGTTTCCGTAGGAATTGTAAGACCTGTCTGTTCTGCCAGGCATTTGGTGAGGGAGAAGGGTGGATGGGATAGTGGGGGTTATGGGGTTTTTTCTCACCATTTTTATTGTTTTTATTGAATGTTTTATATATATTATTGTGGGTTTTTTGTATTTTATTGATTGATTTGTTAGCCACCCCTGCCTGGCAGGAGGGGCGGGGTATATATACATTTTTTAAAATAAATAAATAAAAATTAATAAATAAATAAATAAAACATGCAGACCTAGGATTGGAACCTTAGTATAGAGCACATTGATTTATTAAACTTAGTTCCTGCCCTTTCCCTAAGGCTCAGGGTGGGTAACAACATAAAAACCCCTATAAAAGTAGACGTGTATACAAAATTTCCTAGAAACCTCCACCCCACAACTCCCTGTTCCTGCCTGCCAAATGCTTGCCCACAAAGAAAGGTCTTATATTGCCTCTGGAAAATATTTGTGCTCAGGCTTTCATGAACCTCCCGGAGAAGGATGTTCCACAAAACTGGGGCAGCAACCATAGGAAAGGAATACTCAAAATTTATCTATGTGACCACATCTGAGAATTAAATATAATCCAGTGACCACAGATAGCATCAAAGACATGCAAAGAACATCAGTATCAACTGAGACTGATAGCAAATGAGATTGTGATCATCATTCACGGCCACCCTTAGAATTTGTGGGGCCCAGGATGAAGATAAAATGCAGGGCTCCTGGTGCCCCCCCCTTGAGGACACCATCCACAGGACCCTAAATGTGGTCATGTTTGGGGTCCTGCTGGGTGGGAGTTGGGCCCCCACACCTACCCTGATTATTATTATTATTATTATTATTATTATTATTATTATTTTATTTTATTTAAAACATTTAATATCCTGCCCCTCCTGCCACAGGCAGCTTGGGGCAGCTCACAACATATAGGTCAATAATTAAAATAATACAATTATAAAACATATTACTACACCCCCATCCCTCTCCTCCCCCACCCTCTACCCATCTCCCTTGCCAAACGCCTGGCAGATCAGCCAAGTCTTACAACTTTTACGAAAGGAGGGAAGGTCTGCGGCTAGATGCACCCCCACCAGAAGAAAGTACCACAGCCTCGGCGCGGCCACCGAGAACGCCCTCCCCTGCGTGGCTCCCCAGAAAACTCGGGGAAGCACAAGAAGGGCATTCCCTGATGACCACAGGGGCCAGTCCAGTACCCAGGGGGTGAGGTGGTCTCAAAGATAGGCAGGACCCAGACCATTTAGGGCTTTATAGGTTAAAACCAACACCTTGAAGCGGGCTCAGAAGACTATTGGCAGCCAGTGCAGAGAACAGAGCACTGGTGTAATGTGCTCCCAGTGGCCCAGTCCCACCAAGAGATGGGTCACCACATTCTGCACCAGCTGCAGCTTCTGGGTCATCACCATGGGTAGCCCCAAGTAGAGTGTGTTACCATAGTCTAGTTTAGAGGTGATGAAAGCGTGGATGATGGTGACCAGGTTGGAGTTGGAAATGTACAGCCTAAGCCGACATACCAGATGTAATTGGCGAAAGGACCCCTCGCCACAGCCTCCACCTGAGCATCCAGGCAGAGCTGTGCATCAAGGAATACCCCCAGACTCTGCACCTGGGGAACCAATGGAGGACAGACCCCATCAATGATGGGGGGGCCGTTAACTCCATTGTCTTACCCACCAGCATCACTTCTGTCTTGTTGGGATTCAGCCTCAGTCGATTAGCCCTCATCCAATCCCCCACAACCATCAGACATCGAGTAAGCACGGAGACTGTGAGGTCTGGGTCTGTTGAAAAAGAGAGTTATAGCTGAGTGTCATCAGCATATTGGTGACACCGTATGCCAAACCTCCTGATCACCTCACCGAGAGACTGCATATATACGTTGAACAGGGGGGACAACACCAAACCCTGCGGGACACCATAAGTGAGGTCTCAGTATGATAGAAAACACTCCCCGAGTACCACTCACTGGGTTCTCCCGGTCAGGAGCAAGGGGAACTATTCAAGAACCATCATGTCTCCCCTTGCACAGACCCGCAGGTGCGCCACCAACATCTCGTGATCAACCGTATCAAAGGCAGCTGACAGATCTAATAGGACCAAAACGGTCAAACGGCCCCAGTCCATCTCCCATCACAGATCATCCACCAAGGCCACAAGCTCAGTCTCCATGCCATAATGCGGAAGAAATCCCAACTGAGAGGGATCAAGGAAACCGATGCAGTCAAGATACCCCTGCAACTGCTGAGCCACCACCCACTCAATAACTTTCCCTAAAAAGGGAAGGTTAGAGGCAGGTCAATAGCTGGCAAGGGAGTCAACATCAAGTGAAGGTTTCTTGAGCAGAGGCCGCACCACTGCCTGTTTGAGACAGCCCGGCACTCTGCCCTCCCGAAGGGAAGCATTGACCACCCCCACCAGCAATGGACCCATTGTCTCCTTGCAAGATTTAATTAGCCAAGATGGGCATGGATCTAATTCACAAGAGGTAGCCCTAACAGCCCCAAGTGTCCTGACCGCATCAGTGGGTGTCACCCACTGAAATTGATCCCATAAAACCGGACAAGGCATGACTTCCATAACCTCTGGTTCTCCTAGTGCAATAAGTGCAGCGTCAAAATCATGGTGAATACGAATGCTTTTATCCACAAAATAATTCACAAACCTATCACAGCATGCTGTAGATGATTCCAATCCAGGGTGGAGGGAGACCGGACTGACCAGCCCCTGTACCACCCGGAAAAGCTCTGCTGGATGAGATTTTGCTGATGAAGTCAGAGGCCACTATAGGGTCCCTGGAATGAGTGGGGTCCAGGGCAGATTGCCCTGTGGTAAGGTCAACCTTGCCATCATTTGGAGTCAAGATCAGTATTAGTATTCCTCCAGAAATGTTGAAACATGACATAAATTGGTGGGCCGCTATGTTAGCTCAACTTTTTACGTCAATTAATTCAACAGGTTTGATCCCCAAGTTGTGGGTTAAAAGCCTGGTGGTGCCTATTTACAAAAAAGGCAACTCGGGTGACCCTGAAAACTACAGACTGATTATTAGGAAGTTATATGCAAAATATCTTCTTCAAAGTTGCAGTCCTGGCTTGATGCCAATCAGATTATCCATCCTGAGCAATCTGGATTCAGGGCTGGCCAGTCCACATTGGACCATGCCAATGCCCTTAAATACTTGTTTGCCAGGTACGCGTCATCCCTAAAAAAGGCCTAATTATTTGTAGACCTTAGAGCAGTGTTCTATACCATTGACAGAGAACGCCTATGGCTGAAACTTAGTGGGTCTTCCACTGATGGCCGTCTGCTATTTTTGATAGTCAAACTCCATCAAGACAATTCCTTGTAGGTCCGTCCTGCTAGAAATGCCCTTCTCTCTAATGACATCCCACTTTGTAGGGGTGTCCGTCAGGGCTGTATACTAGCTCCCGTATTGTTTAACTTGTATGTTAACGATCTGATTCCCTACATGTTGGAGAATAACTTGCACATGCCAAAACTTGGCAAAAGGAGGCTTTCCATCTTGTTATACGCAGACGATACTGTTCTACTCTCAATATCCCAGGTCGGTCTCCGTCGAAGCATGAGTAGATTTGCCTTGTATTGCAAGCAGGAGAATTTGAGCATCAACTATGGTAAGACCAAGGTGTTGGCTGGTCACTCCCGCCACCAGCACAGATGGCTAGTTGATAGTATTTCCATAGAGCAGGCCCATGTGTATAAATACTTGGGGGTGGTCTTTTCCGCCTCCTACCGATGGACTGCCCACTTTGAGGCAGCTAGACTGCAGGCTCAGAAAACCTCTAATACCATTGTGGTTTTTTTCTACACCTATGGAAGTTAGCGCACCCTGCCTTACACCTTTTTAAGGCAAAAGTAATCCCGCAATTGCTGTATGCTGTAGCAATGTGGGGGCTTCCCTTCTTGGATAAGCTTGAAAACATCCAGAACTGTTTTCTGTGGTCAATTCTGGGTCTACCACTCTGTGTCTCCCAGGTACTCTTGAGGACTGAAGTAGCGATGCCTTCCATCAGAGCTTTGGCTCTGGTGGCTATTCTGAAATATTGGCTCAGAGTGGCAGTTTTTCCTTTGCCATCTTCATCACTTCTGTCTTTCATTCCAAGCTCCACCATTGGCAACCACTGGAGCGACCTTGTGAGACTAGAACTAGCCAGATTGGGGTCTTCCAAAGAAGTCTTATTCCCACTTGGTTACAAGGGGGCGGTAATGCTGGTCAAACGACGAGTGTTTGACCAGGAACAACAGAGAGAGTTAGCCGCTTTGGCTATACAAAGGATAGCTCCAGATTATCTTTACATCAACCCCAAAGTGTGTCCTTCATCTTACATTACCCAGTGGCCGGAATGGCCTCTCAGAAAGGCTTTGACTCACATACGTTGCGGCATCTTCCCCTCCGTAGTGCTTGAAGGTAGATATCGGAGAGTTCTGAGGGAGGAGAGAATTTGCCCTCATTGTGACATGCTGGTGATTGAATCAGATAAACATATGCTCCTGGTCTGCCCAAAGTTCAGTACTTTAAGTAATAAGTATATTGGGCCCTACGTTAAATTGACTCCCAGTGGTTGGAATGATGATTCTTTGAGCCAGTACCTACTTGATGGCTCTGATTCCTCTCGCTCGAGAGCGGTGACTGCTTTTTGCACATGTATGGTTTTCTACAAGCAAAAGTAGACCACTCTTCTTTTTCAGTTGGTGACAGTGTCTCTCGGATTTTCAAAAATCGTCTTGACCATCTGTGTATTTTGTTGAGCTACACTTGGACACCTGTTTTGTATATGGTCCCTGGGTCAATCACTACTTGGTTTTCTAAGGAAATGCTATGTGTTTCCCAGTGTTGATCTATATTTATAGTCTGTTTATCTTGTCCGGCTGGCCTGTCCTCCTAAAGCCAAGGCTTTTTAGTTGGCGTTTAACGGACTCATAACTTCGCGTTTAACGGACTCATAACCTGTCCTCCTAAAGCCAAGGCTTTTTAGTTCGCATTTAACGGACTCATAACTTAGCGGGGGGCCACGATGGAGAGGGCATTCTCGGTAGTGGGACCGCGGCTGTGGAACTCCCTTCCAGAGGAAGCTCACCTGGCCCCTAGCCTATTAATATTCCGGCGAAACTGTAAGACCTGGCTGTTCGCCCAGGCCTTTGGGAGGGAGGGTGAGTAGGGTGGGGTTTTAATTCCCACACCTATTTTTGGTTCTTAGTGTTTTGTTTGCCCTGTATATTAATTATTTTATAATATTTATGGTTGTTTTAAATTGTTTTTATAGTGTTTTAAAAGATTGTTGGAAGCCGCCCCGAGCTGCGTGCAGGAGGGGCAGGGTAGAAGTTTTATAAATAAATAAATAAAAAATAAAAAAAACTTGGATTCAGGGCTAAGTGTTACCATTATAGTCCTCGAGATGGTCAATGCAACTAGAGGCTAAGATTCTATGTATGTATAACCGGAATCTATACTTCTATATTATGATTTTTGTTCATTGTTGGTTGTTTCAGTGACTTTATATCATTTTTGTCTGTATGTATTTAGATTTGTAATGGCCAGTGGCCAAACAATAAAGGTTTACCTACCAGTATTAGTATATTCCTATGCAATATTATATTTTTTAATGTAATAATTAGGGCTGCAACCTTTAATCAATTAATTGACCAGATTAATTGACAAATGGGTAATCACTTTATTAAAATCCCCCCCTTAATTGATTAAACATAGTGGGAGATCAGTGAGAAAGTTGTAGTTATAGCCACAGATAATGCAAGAAATGTTCTGGGGATTGAGAAATCAAATTTTGAAAATGTGAGTTTTTTTATTGGGACCTTAGAGAGAACATTGCTTTATTTTAAACTTAAATCCTGCTCTTACCCTAAGGCTCAGGGTAATGCACAGATAATGCAAGATATGCACAGATAATGCAAGAAATGTTTTTGTGGGTGTTGAAAAATCAAATTTTGAAAATGTGAGATGTTTACTTATTTATTTAATTTATTTATAGAAACGTTTTTACCCTGCCCCTCTCTCCAAAGGAGACTTAAAGCAGCTTACAAAACCAAGTAAAACAATAAATATACAAAATTCATAACGTCATAAAAATTCAAAAATACAAAAATAGACAAAAAAATCACCCATACCAAAGTCTGCTAAAACAAACACACCCAACCCATAATAAATTAACCCATCCCACCTTTCCCACTGCCAAACACCTGGTGGAAAAGCCAGGTCTTACAGTGCCGACGGAAATTCAGGTGTGCTGCTCATACTCTACAGCTGAGCTTAGGGGTGGGACTACCGGATGATCCGGTATCTGATACTGCCGGTTTTTGGGTGTACCAGCAGTATTGGATTACCCCAGTAATCGGGGGAATTTACCGGATTCCCCCTGTGCCGGATTTCTTTTATATTGCGGCCATTCAAATGAATGGCCGCAATGTAAAAAAAAACAACAGAAAAAAAGCAAACACTTTCCCTCCCCCATTCAGGCTGTGCGGGTGGAAGGGGGAACACACCCCACCCACCCTGCCCAGCCTGAACTGCTGCCCCCATCCAACAGTTCCCCATTGAAATCAATGGGAAAAAAACAGTACCGGTATACCGGTATTAATCCGGTATGCCAGTATTTTTAAATCCGGGACCCGGTAAATCCGGTACCCGGTATTTGCCCGGATGTCCCACCCCTACTGAGCATAAACAAGGCTCTTTCTGTTGCCACCATTGACAAACAACTTGAAAAGTGTCGTAAAATTGTTGGTCACTTCAAGCATAGCACACATAAAAGATCCTCTACTCTTAACAAAACAAAAATAACTTGGACTAGATGACAGAAAACTGAAGCAGGATATTGCCACTAGATGGAACAGCACTTTTATAATGTTGCACAGTCTTGTAAAGAACCCAAAGAAGTAAGGCCATTTTGGGGTTGGTTTGTTTTTTCACTTTTTCTGCACTTTAATCTTCATTAAATGTCTGTTTTCACTTATTCTGCTCTTTAATTTTCATTACTCACTTTAACATATTCATTAAAGGTGTCTAATAATTTGACCCCAATTTCTGGTGGATTTTTCACTTTGGGGAAATTTATGCAAATTATGTAAATCATTCACAAATGCTAATAGATTAATGAATTGATTAATCGACTAAAATTCTACAGATTACTCAACTAAGATTTTTCTAATCAAGTTGCAACCCTAGTAATAACATTTATTTGAGAGAGTTATAACCATTAGTCACGTTCTTACAGTCATTTCTATAAGTCTACAGCTGGGCAGACAAGGGAATAAACAAAAATATAAGGCTTTCAGTTCGATAGAATGAGCTGCTAGGCTGTGACCCAGGCAGTCATAAAACCATACTTTCTCTTTTCTGGATTATTTCAAAATTGGTTATCACCATGAAATATAAATGCCGTGTAGTGCAGGGGCGTAGCAAGGTTGAGGAGGGCCCAGGCTCAAGCCTCACTTATGGGCCCCTTATGTGCACGTGTGCAAAGCACGCATGCACTCCAAAAAACCCAAAGTCGGCGGAGCTTAAGGGATGGGGCGGGGTTTAAGGGATGGGGTGTGGCCTGCTGACAGCTTCTAAATAAACAAAATCCAGTGGTTAGGAGTTATAACTGTGGCCATAGACAAGCATGGCCTCCCAATGCTTCCCACCTCCCCAGCCGAGCAGCTACCATCATTCCCCAGGAGTGGTTCCATTGGAGGGGCAGTCAGGCGGGCGGTGAGGCAAGCACAGAGAGACTGACTGCATCCACTGCCTTCCTGGAGGAAGGGAGTGAGCTTAGCCAGTCTGGCCTCTAGGGCCTGTTGCTTCTTGCTGCCATTGCCGCCTGTGCCTTGTGCACGCATGCGGTGCGACCAGTCCAGAGGTGCTGCTATCAAACACACCAGACACCCCACAATCAGTTCATGCTTCCCCCATCCAATAACCAGTTCATTTGTGCCCCTGCCCCCATATAATCAATTCACACTGATTCACCAATTCAGTTGTGCCCCCATAATCAGTTCATGCTGCCCCCACCCATCACTATTTAATTTGTGCCCCCGGGGCAGCATGAATTGATTATATGGGGGCGCAAATGAACTGGTTATGGGGTGCAGGTTTAACCACAGTATTCCTGTTAGCAATAACTTCATTAAGAAAAGCTAGCCATTAAGAAATAGCAGCTATAATAATCTCAGAACCATATTTGCAGATTTATATTCCAACACCCACCCTTCCAGTCCCAAATGGATTTTTTTTCTTATGTTCCTAGAAAGGGTTGGAAGGAACTGTCGTTCTGAGGGGGAGAGTGCTTTTTATACTAGAGGAGCTCGAGACCATCATGTGGTCTATTATTTGAATAAGGTGAGCATGCACAATCCAGTTGTGAGAATGTTAGACGCCATCTCGAAAAACCTTCTTTACAAGGTAGCAACCTTCTGATCACTCACATGGGCAGGAGTTGTTTTTAAACAAACAGTCATGCTGTTGCTGCTGCTGCAGGCTACTAGGAGGCAGAGGCAGGTGAGGGATAGGGACTGGAGCCAGGGAGGGGAGGCAGCAGAAGAACTTAGGCTGCATTTTCACTTGGCAGTGGCGGCAGCACCAGTGGGAGGGATGAGGGATGCGGGAGCATGGAGGAGCTGGCAGCCGGGAAAACAGCCAGTGTGGCCACCAGCTCCTCCATGCTCCCGCCTCTCTCACCCCTCCCGCCACCATCGCCGCATTTGAGGGGGCTGGCCCTGCCTACGCCCCCCCAGGGCAGGGCCCGGATGAAAATGCACCCCCCCCGCACCATGGTAGCTACACCATTGGTGTAGTGTTGTATTATTTTTTCCTGTGACTGACCAATTGATGCATGCCTACGTTATTCTATTAATCCTGTTAATCTGATATCCCTTGTTCAAGTAGATAGTTCCCAGTAGTGATACATAATATGTATCACTTGCCTTGCTCACACAGGGTGTTTTTAATGAGCAAGGCTTCACGGTTCATGGCTGCTGAGTGTCACAGCTGTGGAGTAGTCACACACATGGAGTGAGTGGGGAGGGGTTCTAAAGGGTGGATCCTACGGTGGTCACTTTGGCCACAGATGCAACCTTCACGCATTCCCATCACCACAGACTGGCCCTTCACACCTCATATGGACAGTTATTCTCACTCTCTCCAATCCGGCAACAATCCACACCCCAAGCTCCGTCCAACTTCTTGCCTTCTTCCATGACACACAGATGTGAACATGGGAACATGAAGCCACAGCAGCCACTAACCCATTCCTACCCATGACCGAAGGAGCTGCTGCGGCTTCTGGCAATCCCAAGCAACAACAGAAGCGCATACTGGGCAGGACACGCAGGAAGATGCTGTCCTCCATGGCACTGGCTCTTCTCTCGTGGGTCGCAAGGGGTATTTGTTGTGTTTTGAGCCAATGTGTGTTGTATTTCACATGAATGTCCTTTAAGAGTTCCTGGCAGGACTGTGGGCAGGACCAGGGGGTGGCTGGGCCACAAACCTGTCTGCTGGTGTGGGTGGCAGCTCCAGTTCAGATCAGTCAGGGATGCATGGACGCCCATTGCCATGAACGTTTTTGGCTTGCCCTGCATGAGGCACTCTGGATTTCTTGGCAGTACCACATGAGTGTCCATGAGCAGGTGCTGGGTGGCTCATGGGAGCGCACATCCCCCTGGCACAACCTTCAAATAGGCATTTGGATGAATGGTTACTGGGTGACATGCGTGGTAGCATCTCATTTGAAAACACCCACAGATGGTTCTGTGGAAGACAATGGCATCTTTTAGCAGGAGACCCCCTTCACGCGTGACTATTGGGGGGTCAGTACCCCAATATACACTCGATTCTTAAATTTAGGGGAATTAGCTGAGTTTGTTCAACTAGGGGTCCCCACGTGCCACAAGAATCAGTGTGAGGTTCAATACGTGCTACAGTCAGGTTTATGTACCCTCCCCAAGAGTAGAGGAAGAGAGGGAGACAAGTGTTTAATAAAAAAGGAATGTTTATTTCAAAGGAACATCAAAGAAAACACACAATGGGATACACACACATACATATACCAATCAACATAGCCCCAGTCTGGCTGGCGGTTTACAGGGGAAACACAAACAGCGGCGGAGAAAACAAAAGTAATGTGGGGAGGGAGGGAGGGGAGAACATGGGGGAGACACACACACAATGAGAAAAGAGCAAGGGAGGGAGGGAGGGAGAGAGAGAGAGAGAGAGCGAGAGAGGCAAGATGGAAAGTCAGGACCAATGGTTACCTCTCCTTGCCGTTGAAAAGAGGACAGGCAGCCCACGGATCCAGCGAAGTTTGGGGATGAAGGGAAGGGGCAGACCAATGTCTGGGAGACCCCGTAAGACACAGACACACACAGAGGGACCTGCACGTGTTTATAGCCAAAGCTTTCTCAATTTCAGAGGGGGAGCGAGGAGCAGTTATAAGGTTTAGGATAAAGGATTTGTGATAGGCTCAGGGACACTACAATAGGCTCATAAGGAGGACAAAAGGGATTCCAGGAGTGGGCCCAGGCATGACAAAGGGAAGATGCATACGGGGACTGAGGAAACAAAGAACACATCTGGGCGTGAAAGGAGTTCCGGGTGTGTGTCCAGGTACAACAAAAGTGAAGGTGCATAAGGTAAACAACCTGGGGCTAAGGAGACAAAGGACACATCTAGGCATGAAAGCAGAGAGGGTTTCAAGTGATTTGGGGACAGAAGGGAATCATGAGGGGAGCCCTAGGCTGAAGGGCGATACCAAGGTGCATTTCCACCAATCAGGCATGGGGGCATTGGCTTGTGTGATGGAAACATAGGGTGCTCTAATTTTCCATGCCTTTGGAGCCATTGCTATTCCAGGTTCTATTCACCAGCAGTTTCCAAAACAGGGAGGAGGCCCTCTCTTAACTGCTCCATATTTACTCAGGGCTTCCTCCACCTAATCACCTTTTCCAAGGACAGACTGGTTTTTGCATGAAGGGGCCTTTCCCCTCTAGGCTCCATTGCGGCTTAGCCCTGACCCCACTCAGGCTCCCCAATGCCCACCGATCCATGTCCCACGTGGCCTTGCCGAGCATGGGGGGGGGGGCTGTCTTTTGGGGGAGAGTTCGGCGTGTCTGGCAACACATTGATCATGCAAGTAATGGGACTTGGCTTGTGAATACATATTAGGAGATTTTTCCCCTAAAAGGGGTCAAGCAGAATTGGAGTGATGTTTCTTTTCACTAAACTTGACCCCCCATGATGAGAAATGGTTAAATGAATATGATTCTAATGCCATGGATGAAGTGAATGCCAAGGAAAGGCAACAGGCATATCATATTGGACATGCTTTACAATGCAGTTTGTAAGGCGCAGCTTGGTTTGTTTTGGTTCTATTAGCATGGTGATTCATTTAGGCACATTGAAAGGAACGCCAGCAACAACAATAGTCATGATTATTCTTTTTCATATTTCCTTTGCAGGAAACATACTAACCAATTGATACATACTTGCATTAGTAACCTTTAGAAACCTTTTGATTCAAGTTAGAGAAGTTGTGTGCAACAGAGAAAAGCAGTGCACTCCATGGCATGCTGTTGCATGAAAGACAGGTCAAGTTGGAAAACTTCCCTTGGTCATCTCACTTGTTTACACAAAACCCCTTACTGTTACAGTATTTATAGCAGCTTCAGAAAACACCAGCATAATTAAGACTGAGCAGTCATTCCCCATCATTGTAAACCCTCTCTTTTAAAGATTATACAGCACAGCTGAAACAAAATTGCCAAAGCCTGATGTGCAAAAATCTAAACCCAGGAATTAATTTTGCCAAGGTTTTTTTTTCCTCCTAAAAATGTACTCAGTCAACGAGTCCATAATGTGTCTAATTGCTTTTGGTAGTTTCAAACTGAAAATATTTGGAAACAGCTGAAAACACAAATACTTAGAAAGTGTATGAACTCTTTAGCCCTCCCCAACTACATTGCACCTTCCTTGTGATTACACATCGTTTTAAATATCTTTTCTCATTACGTGTACTTGGTCTACACATGATGTATAATTAGAGGTAATTAAATAAATCATTTACCTAAATACATACTAAATCCTCATCACTCCCAAATGGAAGATGTTCAATTCCAGAACATGGTTTAATTGAGGCATTTTTATTATTTTTATTATTTTTTTGCCTTGACTAAAATATATGACTCATAAAAAAACCCCAAACCTTAAAATTAGCCAGCAATAGGGACTGAACTGGGGAATGGAAACTTTGGTACCTGGGCAATGGGATTATGATGCAACAGTTTTTGGTTCTCTATTGCAGTTTGTAAAGTTTTAAATTATTTTTTCAGGGAAGTCTGAAGTACCCATTTTTATAGAAACCACTTCCATAAAAGTATATTCCAGTTTCTGCTCTGAGGAGTTATGATCCCAAAAGAAAAATACAGAGATTAGATAAAGATAACACTTATGCAGCCAACGTGATTAACTGAGGAAGGGAGCCTTTCAGGGGAAATTAAATATGAAAGGAGTAGAGGAAATAAATGTTTGAAAACAAATAGGGAACTAATACTGGTAGTTTTTTTAAAACAAATGAACTTGTTTGATACAAACCCACAAAGAACAAGGTGCCCTCAAACATCTCTCAACTTATCCATGATTTGACGCAGTTGTGCTTAGATAGTGCAGATCTTAATTTCCAACTGTAATTGGATCCTGCATATGTGAACTTATATCCATAATAAGCAGCTTGAGGAGAAGGGAGAAGAAGGCCATGTTTCAGCCAGAGTGTAGAGGTAAAGGAAAGCTATGGACTTAGTGTGGGAATGCAGTCTACTTATTAATATTCTTATGCTTTAAAGGTTTTCACTCTGCTATGACCTCCCATGCCCTGACAGTGCCAATTCTGTGGGCAGCAGAGCTAAGGACTAGTGCCTTCAGAAGTCTTTCAAACATAGATGTCCAAGCTAGTATCGCCAATGGAACATTTAAGGAGGTATAACAACGGGGCCGTTGAGAATTATCAATGCATGAGTCATTTCTTCTTTTTCTTGATTTGTTACAGCCAATGAATTGCTATATGCAGAAAAGCAATGCTAGAAAGGAGATGGCTAGATAGATGAATTCTTTCTGATATCAAAATGGCACCAGTTAAGAGTGATCTGAATTTTAGACTGACCTTTCTAAGGTCCATGAACCCATAATAATTAGATCCAGAAAACATTTATGACATAGCTTCATTCATTAGTAGTTTATTCAAGTGTAGTATATAGATGAGGCTTTGGTTTGAAGAGTCTGTGTCATTTCTTTTTTGAGATTCAAAGGAGACCTGACAGCAAGTGCCAGTTTTCCTACTTTAACTCAAACTGCTCTTTTTTCCTCCACCCTATGTCAATTAAGGCTTCGTGCATCCATTGTCTTGTAACTGAGTTGTGCCTGCCTGGCAGTTACAATATGAACTCCAGAGTCTCACAGCTAAGGTATCCAGGCTAGGCAAAAACACCGGCACACACACTGACCAAGAGAAGTTAGGTGCCCTTACCTGAAGTAATAATGCTGCAGCATATTTGATTTCAAATTCTCTGGAGCAATAACATCTGGAACATGCCATGCAGGGCTTGGGTAATACATAGAAACAACAATACAGATGAGAGTTTAGTCACACTTTTCTGCACTCCTTTCTCCACACAGGCCCTCTGTACTTTCCCTCTATGGAAAACCAGAATAATTTGGGGGAAGGCAAGAAGGGTTACTGGAGTAACTAGATCATATACACAATAAAGTGTTCAGAAAACAAAATCAAGCAGATCCACAGCTTAGAGCTACATTATCCAGAGCATCACTTATGGACTGTCTATCAATAGGAGGTATTAAGTAGGCAATTATAGGAACCCTGAAAAATAAGAAGTGTTCTCAACTTGCAATGTATTTCCTGCTCTGTAGCAAGCTGAGGACTTTTAATTCCAGTCCCATCTATCTACAAATGTATCCTCAGGCCCCAATGAAAAAGGTTGCTTCATGGTGTAAGCACTGCAGACACGCTGTCACTTGAATCATTCATTTCACTTGAACATCACCTCACAACAAGAAATGTGCCGGAACATCTTTTTGCAAAATGTAGTCTACCATTCATTATAAGCACACGTTGCACTCTTGGACTGACTGATATTGAAGTCCACTGGATTTGCCAGCTTTCAAAGTCAAGTGCCTGGCAGCTACAAAGTCTGAAAACTGAACGGTTAGTTGATACTGTGACAAAGGCAGCTCAGATGTGCAGATAAAAACTCTGCTGATAGAATATCACTTTCCTTTTTTTACACTCTAACGTTCTCCAGTACACTGCACTCACAGACATTCACCTCATGATCACCTTCCCAGAATATTCTGCCGGTGACCTTATGGGATATTTGATTTATTTTTGTTATTAATTAATTCACCCATTTGAGATCCATTTAATTGATTGCCTTTAAGTGATCTAGCCATCCATGATGTCTTAGCATTTCAGTTGATTGCTGTTGACTGCTAACCATCTCATTGCCTGTTGCTGCCACCAAACTGACTCTAAACTCACGGGATTCTTTTCACTGCTTGCTCAGAGGCCACATTGACACCTGCAGCGGTGGTAGTGGTGACAAAGCACAGATGCAGCAGCGGGGAGAAGCTCAATGGTGGAAGTAGAGCCGGTGCAAACGGGGATGTGCTGCAGCTTTCCTCGCGAATGTCAGGGCAGGATTTTGGGCCCTGACATGCGTGAGGGAATCCATGGCAGAAGCAACTGCACAGGAGCTTCTTCCAGAATCAGACTCCTTCCTCCTGCCACATCTTCCCTCACGCTGCCGGCGCACCACATCAAGTATGAATGTGGCCTAAGTCCTCACCACACTTCCCCTTTGCATCATTAGTAATTTCACTCTCTCTTCCTATCTTTCTCATCTCACATTGTCATTCAATACTGAAGTTTCTAAATGTTCTTCATTTTAACTTTCCTATGGGGATCTATAGGTTGGAAGAGGATACCTGAAGAAAAACAAATTTTATCTTAAGGGGTTTGGGGGATATGTGTGAGGAGGTGAGTTATTCATTTATTTAAACTTACATCGCAGCCTCCGCCTATGGCTCAGGGTGGATTACAACATAAAAAGGTGGATTACAACATAAATAGATGCATCTAAAATATATATTAAAACCCCTTAGAAATCCCTCTCTCTACCAGCCATATCCTTGGTGAAAAAGAAAAGTCTTCCTTTGCTTCCAGAAAATACTCAGGCTTGGGCTTAATCCCTCCTCAAGACCCACCTCTTCCACTCTGCCCTCCCCGACTTCTTGCTCCCCTCACCTAACTCCTGCTGATACCCTCCATCCAGTACAATCTGTTACCTGAGGTCTGGTTACTCATATCCTCACCACATGGACCAACCAGCCATCATTCTTGATGTAACCAAGCCAAGTGCGTGCACCTGGGACCTCGCATCCTCGTGAATGTTACACTCCTCTGTGCCCCTTCATTCATCTCCCCCTCCCTCCCGTCTCTCAGATTGTAAGCCCTAGGGCAGGGACTGTGTCTATTCAATTACTTTGTAAAGTGCCAGGTACATTGCTGGTGCTATATAAATGCTTGATAATAATAATAATAATAATAATAATAATAATAAAAGAGAGTTTCACAATACTGGAGCAGCAACGGAAAATGCTAGGGGTGTGCAATTAGTTTTTGTTATTATGATAATTTAAAAAAAATTGTTTGTTTTCATTATTTTAATAACAAAAACAACAACAATAATAATGAAAACAAATGTTCAGTTTCATTAATATGAAATAATGAGAAAACACTGAAAAACACATTTCCAGCTAAAACGTTTTGTTTCTTATTCAATTCTGATGAAACTTGGGGAGACTGTACATGGTTTACACATCCAGGCTGGGTAATTATCATCACAATCACATCCTGCAGCACTGTGACAGAGAACATAAAAGAATCTCTATTGGTTCTTTCCTAAGCAGATGCTTCCAACTTCCCAGTAACAAGTTGGGGAGAGAATTTGGGGTGGTCACAGCACAGAATGAGGATATTTGATTGACATTTCTGCTGGCCAATTGGCATCACAAACATATATTTTACCAAAGTGACACATAAGAGAATCCCTGGCATAGCCTCTTTCTCTGCATATGCTGTCCAGGCTTGTAAAATTGGGATATTTTATCACAGCTTTCTGATATTTGGCAGAGATGATCTTTAATGTGTGAGATATATCTCTGCCAAATTTAATGGACACTGGTTGGACTACAAAGATGTTACAGCCAGAAATACAGTTATATATTAATTGCTTATACAACTAGGACCCTTTCTCCAATCCTTCTTCAAGTTGACATGGCTAGTAAAATTGAAAATAGGTATAATCTTGCCAATTTTCAATCACATGAGATGGGATAAAAAGAAGTTATATTCAGGAATGTATACACAGTTTCACAAAATAACAATTCAACTGCTTATAAAATTAGATTCCTTTACCCGATCTTTCTGAAATTTGGCAAACATAATGCCTTCTGTTGGAAGTACAATCCTTCCAAGGCCCTTTTTACACAGACAGAAGTGAGTGGGGGGATGGGTGTTTCTCCATGGTGGGAGGAGGTGTGTGTGTGTCTGTGTCCAGTTTTCCAAGGGTAGAGGTGAGTGGAGATGGGTGAAGATGTGTGGGTGATGAATGGAGGTGGGTGTTGTGTGGGAGTGTTCACACACCCTTACCCATCCTGCTTGGTGTTCACTAGGGATTTGCGAACAGAATGGGGTTCAGATGTTCGACCATTCAGCCCCAAAACATAGTTTGTGTTTGTGGGTTTGGTCCCGTGGAGTTCGCCCCCCCTAAACATTCAGAAAATACGGCTACCTGGAGGGTTGGGGTGCTCCAAGGGTGCCTGTGGAGGCATGGAAGCCCATCGTAGACACAGCAGCAGCAGCAGCAGTAGCAGAAGCAGCAGCAGCAGCAGAGACCAGGAAGGCTTGGGCCTTGGCACCCCAGGTTTCCCAGGCAGACAGGCTCAGCTCTTGGCCCCTGGGGATACCTGTGGGGTATGGCTGGCCATCTGAGACCCAGCAGCAGCATCAGCAGCAGCAGCAGTGGCCATGAAGGCTTGGGGCTTGGTGGCTGGCCTGGCACCCTTATTTGGCCAAGCATCAGCAGAGCAGTGGCAGAGGCCTGGCCAGGACTTGGTGGCTGTCACCTCTACTCAGCCAGGCATTGCAGGCTGCCAGACATCAGCAGAGCAGTGGCAGAGACCTGGTCAGGGATTGGTGTCTAGCACCCCTACTTGGCTGGGTGCTGCAGGCTTCCAGGCATCAGCAGAGCAGAGACAGAGGCCTGGCCAGGATTTGGTGTCTGGCACCCTTACTTGATGAGGTACTGCAGGCTTCATGGATATATAATGAGCACTCTGTGCATGGCCATGAGTGGGTGCTCTGTGGTATCGCACCTGCCACCAATGCGTTATGTGGTATGGCCTCTATGGCACCCCTACTTGGCCAGGCATTGCAGGCTGACATCATACTCGACTGATCTCAAGAAACTCTACAGAAAACTGGGAAAGCCTTGCCCGGTGGTGAATCTCATGGACACCCAGCCCCTGCCAGATGGTGCACTCATCCAAGCTATTCCCATCTACACGAGCAAGGAGCAAATAGCTGATGTGAAGTACCAGTAGCACCAGCAGCAGACATTGGATTGCCAGGACACAGATCCCATGGCACATCAGTGGTGGCATCAGCAGAGGCAGGAGCAGTGGACATTCAATCACTGGGGCACCGTACCCAAGGCATAGCAGCAGCAGTAGCAGTGGACATTGGATTGTCATGGCACAGTAACTATGGCTGGCACCCATTCTTGGCCAGGCATTTCAGGCTGACAGGCACTGGTGGAGTGGCAGAGGCCTGGCCAGGGCTTGGTGACTGGCACCCCTACTCAGCTGGGCGTTTCAGGCTGCCAGGCATCAGTGGAGCAGCGGCAGAGGCCCGGCCAGGGCTCGGTGGCTGGCACCCCTACTTGGCTGGGCATTGCAGGCTGTCTGGATTTTCAGCAAGCACCTTGTGCATGACCATGAGTGGGTGCTCTGTGTTATGGCACCGATGCGTTATGCCTTATGACCAGTATGGCACCCCTACTTGGCTGGGCATTGCAGGCTGCCAGGCATTCGCGAAGCATTGGCAGAGTCCTGGCCAGGATTTGGTGGCTGGCACCCTTACTTGGCTAGGAGTTGCACACTGGATGTCATCGGTGAAGCTATTTGGCTTGCCTTGCACAAAGCACTCTGGATTTTTGGTGAGTGCGCTGTGTGTGGTCATGAGTGGCTGCACTGTATGGCACCTGCCACCTATTCATTATGCGGTATGACCATTATGGCACCCCTTCTTGGCTGGGCATTGCAGGCTGGCTGGCATCAGTGGAGCACTGGCAGAGGCCCAGCCAGGGCTTGGTGGCTGGAACCCTTACATTGCCAGGTGCTTCAGGCTTCCAGGCATTGGTGGAGCTGTTTGACTTGCCTTGCACAAAGCACCCTGGATTTTCAGTGAATGGTCTCTGTTTGGCCACAAGTGGGTGCTCTGTATGGCACCTGCTACCTATGCATTATGTGGTATGCCCAGTATGGCACCCCTACTTGGCCAGGAATTGCAAGCTGGCTGGCATCAGTGGAGCAGTGGCAGAGGCCTGGCCAGAGCTTGGTGGCTGACACATCTACTTGGACAGGCATTTCAGACTGCCAGGGATCAGTGGAGCTATTCGGTTTGCCTCGCATGAAGCACCTGGGACCTCGCATCCTCGTGATTGCTCTGTGATATGGCACCTGCCACCAATGTGTTATGCAGAATGGCCAGTATGGCACCCCTACTTGACTGGGTGTTGCAGGCTGGCATCATACTCAACTGATCTCAAAAAGCTCTACTGCAAAGTGGGAAAGTCTTGCCAGTGGTGAAACTTTTGGACACCCAGACACCACTGACTTGCACACTCATCTGATGTATACCAATCTACAAGAGTGAGGAGCATATGGCTGACGTGCAGGACCACCACCACCAGCAGCAGCATCAGCAGACATTGGATTGCCAGGGCACAGAGTCCATGGCACAGCAGAGGCGGCATCAGCAGAGGCAGGAGCAGTGGACATTTGATTGCCGAGGCACAGTATCCATGGCACAACAGTGGCATGGGGCACAGTACTGGGGCACAGCATTTGATTGCCAGGGCACAGTATCCATGGCACAGCAGCAGCAGCAGCAACAGCAGCAGCAGCAGCAGAAGCAGCAGCAGTAGAAATTAGATTGCCAGGCCACAGTACCTATGGCATAGCAGCAGCAGCAACAACAACAGACATTGTATTGCCAGGGCACAGTAACTGCGGTTGGCACCCATCCTTGGCCAGGCATTGCAGCCTGACTGGCATCAGTGGAGCAGCAGCAGAGGCCCAGCCAGGGCTTTGTGTCTGGCACCCCTACTTGGCCGGGCATTGCAGGTTAGCTGGCATCAGTGAAGCAGCAGCAGAGGCATGGCTGGGGTTTGGTGGCTGGCACCCCTATTTGGCCGGGCATTGCAGGCTGACTAGCATTGGTGGAGCAGCATCAGAGGCCTGGCCAGGGCTTGGTGGCTGGCACCCATCCTTGGCCAGGCATTGCAGACTGACTGGCATTGGTGGAGCAGCGGCAGAGGCCTGGCCAAGGCTTGGTGGCTGGCACCCCTACTTGGCCGGGCATTGCAGTCTGGATGGCATTGGTGGAGCAGCGGCAGAGGCTCAGCTAGGGCTTGGTGGCTGGCACCCCTACTTGGCCGGGCATTTCAGGCTTGCGTCCTACTCACCGGATCTCAACAAGTTCTTCTTGCCCACACCGGGTGACACACCACTGACAGCACTGATGGGAGGGGCAGAACATGATGGCAATACAGCCTTCAGAGGGACAGTTATTGCCTCAGCACCAGACATCTCCTCCACAGGACTAGTATCTGCCTCACTCTCCCCAATCTGAGATATGTCCAGAAAAGGGGAGTACTGAGATCCTGAGGCTGATCAACTGCCCATGCTGCTGCCACTCTCCCTGTGCCCCCTATATCTTCTGCTTCTACTGTTGCTGCTACTGCTGCTCCTTTCCCTGATGCCTTTGCCTGGGGATCGGGCCCTGCCTCTAACAGCCAGGGTGGGATCCACCAGCCCTGGACTGCTGGGGATCACATGAATAATGGGGGGTTACATTGGTGGCCCATGACCCTGAAACACCTGAACGTGATCCTGCAGCCACAGCAGAGACAGCAGCAGTCTCCTGGACTGCAGGCCTTCCAGTGCCCTGTGTGGGAGTGGAGGACGGTGGCAGGAGGCAACGCCTAACCACACCCCTATTGCCATGCAGGCTAGGAAGGCAGGCTGAGGCAGGGTTCGAGCTTTGCCCAAAGGGCAGGCAGACAGGCACTTTGGCATGAGCAGAAGGCAGGCTGAGGCAGGGTTCAAGTTTTGCCCACAGGACAGGCGCATAGGCACTTTGGCATGAGCATCAGAAAGCAGGCTGAGGCAGGATTCGAGTTTGGCAACCAGGGCGGGCAGACAGGCATCATGGCATGAGAGTCAGTAGGGAAGGCAGGCTGAAGCAGGGTTCGAGCTTTGCCCACAGGGTGAGCAGACAGGCACTTTGGCATGAGCAGAAGGCAGGCTGAGGCAGGGTTCAAGCTTTGCCCACAGTGCAGGCAGACAGGCACTTTGGCATGAGCAGAAGGCAGGCTGAGGCAGGGTATAACACCTAAATCTATCTAATCTAATCTAAATAAATGAAAAGATGAGGTGAATATTTATTTATTTATATTTATTTTATTTTATGCATTTATGAGTCACCCCATATGCCTACAGCATCCCGGGTGATGTACAAATAAAAACATTCATAAAACAATTTTTAAAAACATCAACAGTTTAACAACATCACAGGGGTAGGAGAATAAATAATAATAAAATAAAAATAAGGGCAGGGAAGAACTAAAAATCCCTATCCCACTCTCCCTGTGTGGAAATTGATGAAATAGGAGGAGGATGGCAATGGATTGGGAGGAACACCAATTTCTGGGAGAGGGAGAGTTCTGAAAATGCCTGCTGACTGGATCTGTGGCTAGCTCAGAATGAATTGGAAGGGGGGAGGGCATTTACTTTTGTTACTTGCTGTGCCCGCCTTACCACAAGCCCCATTGGCTCTGTTCAGCCTAGCCCGTGGCCAAGTGCAGACTGTCAAGCCAGTGGTCTGAGGAAAAGAGGGATGGTGATTGGGCAGGCTGACTGCTAGTCAAAGCCTCTCTCCACCCCTGGGGCCAGGAAGTCTTCTCCTCAGCTGCCTCCCCCCTCCACCTCTCTGGGCCTGCCAGCCAGGTTTTTCCCACCTGAATGGACCCAAATGCACCAAAACTGTTTAGGGGTTTCCGTGTTCAGTTCGGGCATCTGGGTCTGGCATCTGAACTGGCTGAGTTCGGACCAAACTCTGAACGTGTGAACCGCGTTCATACATCCCTAGTGTTCACACGGGTGAACACCAAGTGGACACCCATCACCACACCCACTGCCAATCGTATACATGGACACACGGTATGTGCTGTGTGGAGAGTGGGGCATAGCAAGCAGAGACACTGAGTGGCGGACAGAAACAGGCTGAGCGACTACACTGCCCGATTGGGGCCAAGGGATCATGTGAGCATGATCAGGACCTTTAAATCTCCTGTAGAGCCTATGGCCGTGTGTCTGCTGTGTGGAGAGGGGGGCATAGCAAGCAGAGACCCTGAGTGGTGGATGGAAACAGGCTGTGCGACCAGACTGCCCGATTGGGGATGAGGGACCACGTGAGCACGAGCGGGACCTTTAATTCTCCTGCAGAGCCTACGGCTGCACCGTAGCACACACCGTGGCCAGTGCGCCTAAGGGCAGTGTGCACAAGAACGTGCCCTTGTGTGCACGGCCTTAGGCGCTGGCCGTGGGGGGCCATCCCTTCTAGGGCTGGGTGATACTTATCTCAGCCCTGAGCAATTGAATGCTGTAGCTCTGAGATAAAGTAAGTGGGTGTTGTGTATCATTCCCTTCCCCAAACGGATTTTGAATGGTGGCGAGGAAGCGTGGAAGAACAGAGGAGTCTAGGGGTGTGGCTCCCCAGGTGAAAAATCCAAAACAGCAGAAACTTGAAGCCTTCATGCTCCTGGTATTGCCCAAGTCATCGACTTTGGCGGCCGGGTCACCTTTGACTTTCAGGGGTTGCCCTCCCCCTCTCTCCCCTCCAGCCGGTCCATTGTCTAGCGGCCCGGCATCAGTGGAGTTTCAGCATTCATTCACACCTACTAGTAGGTTGGACATAATGGATGATCCTTCTCTTTTACTTCAGCCCTTGCAGCCAGCTAACACTAGTTCTGTTATGTCATGTCTGGCCGACCATGTACTTTTAACAGCTTCCTCTATTTGTTATGTTTTCCAACATTTAAACAGGGTGATGGCCAAATTGGATTCCCTATCTTCCTTGATCCAAGCTTTAGCCCAGGGTCTGCATAATATCCCTAACAACAGGGAAAGGGGGGCGGAGTTGTTAGACCCTGTGTTAAATACAATAAATGAAAGGACAACCTCCGTCATACAATCGGGGCATTTAGAGATGCATAGTATGGAGGTTGACCATGGGCAAGCAATTGGAGCCCCAGAAGGAGCGGTGGACTGGCGCCCGCAGCCACATCTCCCGCGGTCAATTTATCAGCTTATGACAAACTACCGCTCAATCTGATTTTTTCCATTCTCCCATTGCCTACGGACCAATTGCCCCTTTGGAACTCCAACCTTGACATCGCTGAACACCTTAGAGTGTTGTTAAGGGTGACCTCAGGGAAGCAAATAGTAACACTGCGAAATATCATTTCCATTGAGCACCTATGTATTAAGAAACATCGGTGGGTGCTTAATGTCTTATTTAATAAGCAAGATATAGTGGACTTGATATTTCAACAGGCAGAAAGATTGGAAGCCAACAATGTCTTCGTGGCAAAAGCCTTGTGCCTAAAATCATCGCAGAGGGAAATTAAAGCCATCAGTGGGGAGGAAGTACAGAGTGATCAATTCCAAGGATGGGGAGGTGTAGTTAAATCAAACAATGTATCTGAAGGGGTTCTAGAACCCCTAATTGATAAGCAGGCCAATGCACCTAGGCTTACTATTGAACAAAACTCTGTCGGTACCCCCCTGGCTGAAGCCAAAATGGACTGGGATAACCCCCCTAGTGATAGAACCCATTCATCTTGCTTGGTGATTCTCAACCCCTCTAAGAGAGTAAGGGGTCTTGAGAATGTGTTATCGCATGACTGGCAAAATACCCAAAATCGCCTAGCCCCTAATAAACAAAGTGATCACATTTCTATAGAACAAGCCTCCATAATAGACCAGATGGAGGGTATCTTTCTCCAATTGGGGAGAGTCGTGAAGCATAAGAAATGTTCGGTGGGCGGCCAGGATTTAAGGATGGATAGGACCCCAATCCATGTCCAGTCAATTATTACAATGAATAATACTCTGATATGTGGTTTGCCCCCGCAGGGTGGGGTGCAGGGTGAGGTAAGAGGAGGGGATTATGGAGGCAGAGGAATAAATCCACTTTCGGCTGTTGGCCTAGGAGATGATGTGCCTCTCTCTCAGCTGGTGAGGGTGGAGCAGCCCCTTCTGATTATGCCTAAGCCAGTTAAAGCAAATGGAAAGAAAGATCCGGCAAGGGGGACTGTGGGCTCCATTATAGACAAATCAATGGCCCAGATACCACAGGATTTGGCCCAGAGAGATTTGGAGGTGAATGGAACTTCTTTGGGCCTGCCCCCACAGATGGAGGTGAATGGGAAGGACCATTGGCTTGAGGACACTTCACAGGAACAGGGCCATAATGGAAGCAGGAGGTTAGGTAAAGATAGATTGGAGCCAGAGGAGATTTCCTTTTTTCAGCAGGCCAAGTGACTGCGGGAGACTGATGCATCCTCCCTACGAATTGGGAGTTGGAACATCTCAGGTTGGAAGGAGCATCAGTATGGCCCGGATTTCAAGGATTTGATTGGGTGTTGGGATATTTTATTTTTGCAGGAAACGTGGGTAGATTTTTTGATCCAGTGACAAAGGTTTGTGGTACATGTCTCCCCGGCCAGATCCTTTAAGTCTAAGGGGAGGTTTAGTGGAGGTCTAGCTCTCTTCCTCCGTGACTCGCTATTTATAAAAGTTGACCTGCTTTCCTTGTTGGATTCCCAGTTTGGCTTGTGGCACGGTGTAGCCACGGATGGTAAGGAGATCTTACTAGCCAACATGTATGTCCCACCAGCTGTGTCGGTATAGTACTCCCCGGGAATCTGGGAGTGCATGGGTGATGTTATCCAGGGCGCTTATACCAGATTCCCCGGGGTACAGTTGATCTTTGGGGGAGATTTTAACACACGGATGGGGAACCCGGCAGAGGCAGGAAGTGGCGGTCTTTTAGATAACACCATAGTTCCCCTGTTTAATAATGTCTGGCACTCCAGGGCAAGATTTTGTTCCCCAGGGTGCCAATTTTGCGCCAGTTCATTAAGAACCTGGGGCTGGAAATTCTGAACGGAAAGGTACCGGGGGATCTCCCTGGAGAGTATACCTTTTTTTCCACCAATGGAGTGAGTGTGATTGATTATTTCTTAACACAGCAAAGTTTTGTAAACGATCACCTTGAGCTCAGGATCCTTGCTTCAATGGAGGCTGAACACCCTCCATTGGCACTCAAGATTCAGGGTTTCCACCCGATTAGTGGAGCCTCCACGCAGGAAATCCATGACCCCCTGGTAACTAAAATTCCACCTGTCAGGGTTCGGAGGAAATGGTCTTTGGCAGTTTATAGCACCTGCTTATCATTTATGGAGTCGGACGTGGGCCAGGAGTTAAAAGACCTGGTAGGGTGCTCGCCCAAGGGGGACGTGTCAGTTTTTGAAACACTGGCTGAAGCCTTTGGGTAGCTTTTGTCCTTTTTTCCGCTGGATGGGGATTTTTGCAAATTCCAGGAAGCATGGTTTGATGATCCCTGTGCCAGAGCCAGGAAGTCTCTGAGGCAGATGGTTGGGAGAATGAAAGGGACCCCAACTAAAAATAATAGAACCAGGGTTGGGCTTGCAAGGAAACAGTATAAGAACTTGCTGCTCAAGAAAAAGCAGACTTTTACGAATTACAAAGGTCCCAGTTGCAGCAGGCGGTACAATCAGGGGACTCAAGGAAATTTTGGGGACTAATAGCTGGGGGTTTGGGCAGTAAAAGACCAGCTGAAGGGACAGTACCCCCATTAACCAAGTGGGAGGTCCACTTTACAACCCTCTTTACGCAATCTGATCTGTGGATCCCATCTCCCATGATACACCCAAACGACAGATTTCCGGAGTGGCCCCCGGTGACACCTGACAAAGTCAGGGGGCTGAACATTTCCCTAAAAGAGGGTAAGGCCCCAGGCAGCGACTTTATTCCCCCAGAGCTGCTAAGGCATAACCCAGAGTGGTGGGCGGGGCTCTTGGCCCCCCTATTTACTTCTATAAATGCCACAGAAAGATCCCGAAGCATTGGCTGCAGAGCATAGTGGTCCCCATTTTTAAAAAGGGTGATGCCTTGGACCCAGCTAACTACAGACCTATTAGTCTGCTTTCCGTTATTGGGAAACTGTACACCAAGTTCTTACTGGGCAGGCTTGGGGCATGACTGGACATCATCCACCCTGAATAAGCGGGCTTTAGAGCTGGTCAGTCGACTAGCTATCATGCATTTATTCTCAAACTACTATTTGTTAAATATGCGGGGGTGCAAGTAAATTCTCCCCCTCTCTATTGCTGCTTTGTCGATCTCTGGGCGGCGTTCGACTCCATCGACAGAGAGAACTTGTGGGTTAAACTCAGGCGGTCTTTGATTGATGGACGCCTGCTTTTCTTGATGACAAAGCTGCATAATAACAATACTCTCCAGGTTCGCGCTGGTATGGGACACCCGCTATCCAAGGTAATTAAGGTGGACAGGGGTGTCCGGCAGGGCTGCCTACTCACCCCAGCCTTATTTAATTTCTATTTAAATGATCTGGTTCCATTCATGGAAAAGGCGGAGTTCCATGCCCCCAAATTGGGTTCTAAGCGACTGGCCATGCTACTATATGCGGATGACACGGTATTGCTATCCACCTCCCAGGTAGGACTGAGGCGCGGAATGCAAGACTCGCCCTTTACTGTGACCAGGAAAAGCTCGCCATTAATTATGGAAAGACCAAGGTCTTAGTGAGGGGAGGCGTACAAAAACTGCACTGCTGGTTCATTAAGGATAAGCCCATAGAACAGGTCAGGGTTTTCAAATACCTGGGAATTATTTTTGCCGCTTCAGGGAGCTGGAGGCCTCATTATAAAGCCACGATGCAGCAAGCCCGGAATGCATCTAGAGCTTTTGCTTAAATTTTCCTGGGGAGGGAAACTAGTTGGCCCAGCCCTCTGCCTCTTTAAGGCCAAAGTAATCCCGCAATTCTTATATGCACTTCCGGTTTGGGGCAGCGAACTATTGGACAGGCTGGAATTGCCTCAGAACAATTTTCTTTGTACAATTCTGGGCCTGCCGAAGAGTGCCCCACGAGTGATCCTGAGAATGGAGACAGATGTGAGATCTACAAGGTTTCAGGCGATGCTTCTACTGTTTAAATTTTGGCTCAGAGCTGCGGTCTTTCCCCCAAACCCCCAATCGCTCTTGGCACTCATAGCAGATGACAGAGGCATGGTCTCGTGGTCACACTCTGTAGAGAGACTGTATGTAAGGTTGGGTCTGGCAAAAGATCGCCTAAGATCTCTGGAATTGGGGCAGGCCGTAGCTGAGGTTAGACAGAGGCTGTCGGACCAGGAAGCCCAAGTGAAGGCAGCAGCTCTGCATATGCAGAGGATAGCCCCCGAGTATTACCATCTTAGAACCATCAGGAAACACCCAGAATACCTGGCCTGGCCCCAGGTCCACTGTAGGAGGGCATTGATGTTGCTTAGATGCAATCTTTCCCCCTCAGCAGTAGTGGAGGGGAGATACCTCCAAATCCCCCAAAAACTGAGATTATGCCAGAAGTGCGACGAATTGGTGGTAGATACAGTGGAGGAGCACATTTTGCTTCAGTGCCCCAGATTTACCTGTCTGAGAGGGGAGTTCCTCGGAAAATACCTTGGGGCTTTTCCTGGCATAGTGGGGGATGAGCGGAGGATGCGGTCATTATTAGCCGGGGATGATTCCAGCTGCTCTAGAGCCGGGGATGATTCCAGCTGCTCTAGAGCTGTTTCAGCCTTTGGGGCTAGGATATTGGAGCAGATAGCTAGCCCATCGTGAAGTGGCTCCCCAGGGGTTAAGCTCTACCAGGGCTCCCCCCTGAGGAGGAGCTAGATAATTGTTGGACAATGGAGATATGGGAGGTTTTCCTCACAAAGGACTGTGCTCACCCGGGGTCGTAGGGGCCCCCGGAGGCAGGAGCTGGAGTGCAATACCCTAATCATGAGGGATTGTAGGGGTTCCTGCTTCCCCAGTAATGCCTTCGGTAATGATATGCAAACCCTTTAAATTACGAACGGGGTTGTACTAGGATCCCAGTATTGTTCTACTTGGTATTTGACTGGGACGGGCTGCGAGGAGGCATTGGCCGCTAGTGGAAAGATGAGGGCCCATTGTGGGCACCGATATGCAGATAGATTACTCTGGTGCATTGAATCCCAAAGTCATACTTATTCTTGGTGGAACTATTGAATTAAACATAAGCATAGGAGGGTGATCCACATATCCCTGCTTGCAATGAATTGTATTCCTGCCCTAAGCACAAGAATTCCGCTTATGTATGTACATATTTGTGTATAGCATGTTTATGCAATATGTTGTTTTAGGCTATGGTGAAAGCTAATACCGGAATAAAGTTTATTATTATACATGGACACACACCCCCATACACTCACCACAACACCAAGCAGGGGGGAGCGTCCATGTAAAAATGGCCCAGGTTTCATCCAAATATAATGAAAACCAAAAAGTTACAACCAAAAATGTGTTTTCAATTGAAACCAATCAAAATAAAAAATGAAAGAAAAATGAAAATGAAATTTCATTATTTACGAAAATGAAAACAAAAAATGGAAATAACAAAAAATAAAAATGAAAACAAATAAAGACATGGGTCCCTGGTGCACACCTCTAGAAAATGCCTCTTTGCTCACTCTTGCCATATGAAGCTTACGGGCAGATGATACCTCCAAGAGGGCCCTCTCCTGAAAGAAGTCGGACCACCGTATTCGGAAGCTTCAGCTTCTGAACAGTCATGAAGGACAGCCCCACAAGGAGCCACTGCAGTAGTCTAGACGTGAGATTATAAAAGAATGGGTAATAGTTTCCAGATCCAAATCAGAAACAAAGGACTGCAGCCTTCTCACCAAATGCAGTTGGTGAAATGCACTGCTGGCCACCACTGCGTGCTGTCTGCTCTTCCAGGTCCAGTAAGGGATTCAGAAGCACTCAAAAGTTGTCAACCTGGGTAACCAAAGGAGGCTGGACCCCAACAATGATAGGAGTCTCAATCCTCCACATATCACAGGGTTGACCAACCATCATCACTCCAGTTTCACTGGATTCATCTTCAATCCACTTACCCACATCAAGCCCCCAACAGCAGCCAGGCGCTGGGTAAGCACTGAGGCTGAAGAACCTGGGTCAGATGAAAAAGAGAGGGAGAGCTGGATGTCATCAGCATAACGATGGCACCTCACTCCAAACCTTCATAAGGAGGTAGAATTCCGACTATGGTGTGGACAGTCTCTAACACACTAGACCAGATTTTCAGCCAGCATTGCTCCAGTGGCTTCAGGGAAACAATATTTGTTTACATTAGGTGAAGATCTCGCTCCCTTTATTTAGGCAAACAATTATTATTATTGATCATTTATATAGCAATTTTGATGTTCAAAGTACTTTACAATCCTTTATTAACCCTCACAACAACCCTGCATGGTAGTTTATCATTATACCCATTTTACAGATGAGGATCAGAGCATGAGAGTGCATATTCATAGCTAATAGAGGATTTGAATCCTAGTTGGTTTCCCATATCCCAAGCCAACACCACGATGGCCCTTTTCACACAGACACTCTAATACTGATAAAATGAGTGTTACATTTTATTATACATGTTGCAGGGCATCCATAGCATACACCTGCAGCCCTGCAACATGTATAATAAAATGTAAGACCACCTTCTGCCATCTATATCTGGTGCAGAGGCTGTGCCCATACATTTCCAGGCCTGACCTGGCCTCCCTTATCCATGCCTTCATCACCCGAGGCTGGACTACTGCAAAGTGCTCTACGTGGGGCTTCCCTTGTTTCTGGTTTGGAGGCTTCAGCTGATGCAGCATGCGGCGGCCCATCTCCTTATGGGAACTGGGCAACAGGAGCATATAACACCAGTGCTCCGTGCTCTGCACTGTCTGCCTATAGCATACCAAGTCAGATTCAAGGTGTTGGTATTGATCTATAAAGCCCTGCATGGTCTGGGCCCCTCATACCTCAGGGACTGCCTCACCCTCTGTGCCTCCGAGCGATCCCTTCGGTCCACTGGAGTGCCTTCTTGGAGGTCCCCCCGGTGCGACGGGCGGGCCACAATGGAACGGGCGTTCTCAGTGGTTGGGCTGCGACTCTGGAACTCCCTCCCGGAGGAAGCCCGCCTGGCTCCAGGTCTGCTGGTATTCCATCGAGCCTGCAAGACCTGGCTGTTCGCCCAGGTCTTCGGAGGGGAGGAGGGGACGGTTGAGTAGTTGGGGATATTGGGGATGTTGGTGGGTGGTGGGTGGGTGGAGGGGATTGTTTTTAATCTCTTTGTTGAAGTTTTTTTTTTTAAAAAAAATATTGTTATATTGTTGTAAGCCGCCCCGAGATGCCATAGGCATGAGGGGGTATCTGAAAAATACTTTAAAATAAATAAATAAATAAATAAATGTATCAGTATTAGAGTGTCTGTGTGAAAAGCACCATTGACTAGACCACACAGGCCCTTTTTACGTGGGCAGCAGTGGGTGGGGGGATGGGTGTGCTGCAGTGATGGGTGGAGGTGGGTGGGTGGGTGGGTGCCCTTTCCCACAGACACACCCCCATCTCCACCCAAGGATCCGCCTTCATTTTGTCAGATGGCTCTGTGGGTGGGTGATGTGTGGAGATGGGTGTGCACCGGGAGTGCGCACGCACCCCTACCCACCGCCCGTGCTGTTCGGATGGATGGGCACCCATCCCCCACCACCACCACCATGCTGTTTACAAGGATGCACCACCACCACCACCACCCGCACACCCAGCGGGGGGGGGGGGGGGGGGGGGGGG